>CM042846.1:51223331-51595831 GCA_023653725.1 Bungarus multicinctus | reverse complement strand
GAAAATAATTACAATTCTGGATAAATTTTAGAAGTGATGGCTGTACAATAATAAAGTATTTGATTTTAAATGTTACTTGAATAGTTCATAGAAAAATCTATAGGCAGTTTGGTACCTGCATGAAATCAACTGCATCATTCCTCAGCAGGATCAGAAGAAAATATACCTCATGAAATTTTGCTGAACACTAAAAAAAAATAAGAAAATATAAAAACAACAGTATTTTAATTTATATTATATACTCTGAAAGTTGAACCAGATGAACTGCAAGGTCCCTTCAAGATCCCAATCACACAAAATCAATATGAGAATTTATAAGCAAGGCATGTTTTACATTATGATGTATGCTAAAATATTATAATTTGTTTCATATATGTCTGTTTCTTTGTGCAAAATTGTTATACACTGCAACAAAAGAAGGATTAAGAATCTGATCTTGGCTAGATTAAACTAAAATTCTATTTAAAGAGTTCATAAACTGAAAGGTCACATAGGTTATCTTTTTCTAATCATTGGGATGAATAGTTAACTAAAAATCAGTAGTTTCTTTTCAGAAACTATTTGCTCACTTGGTCTTTAAAGATAGACTTTGGAGATTATGATGGATGGTAAAGACTCTTTTGAGACAAGTTTAAATCCTGGGGAATTCGTGATCACATCTATGTAGTTTTCTTAGTCAGAATATAAAAGCGGTTGGCCATTTCAATTTCTTTGTCTAGACTACAGCCCTGGCATTTCCTGGTTGTTTCCCAGTCAAGTACTTATCTGGTCTGACTCTGCTTAGCTTTTCAAGATCAGCCAAAATCAGCTAGTGACAGCCAGCTGGTTGATTTATGACAGCTACTCTTATTCAAAGGCAATAATGGAAAATGCATCTATAATACAATTCCATTATTATGGGTTGAGGTATAAAATTTCAACAATAAGAGGACAATGAAGAATAGAGGAAGCATTGGATGCTGTTTTATTGCTGGAGTTATATTCATTGTTGCTTTAATTTTGTAAAGGCACCCAGAGTTCTCTGGAATAGGATAGTTTATAAATCCAATTAACAACCTGTTCAGGTTCAAACTATATCTTCTTGCATAGTTCTACATTTTATTGATCTTCTGTTTGTTCTTACTCAAAATTCAGCATTCAATAAGATAGATAGATAGATAGATAGATAGATAGATAGACAGACAGACAGACAGACAGACAGACAGACAGACAGACAGACAGACAGACAGACAGATAGATAGAATACTTTATTGGCCAAGTGTGATTGGACCCACAAGGAATTTATCTTGGTGCAAATGCTCTCAGTGTACATAAAAAAAGATACATTCATCAAGAGTCAAGAACCACAAGGTACATAAAAATAAAGCATGCTTATATTTCTTTAAGCTCCAAAGGAAGAGCATGGAGAACAAAGACAAGTGATGTATTCTTCAATCCTTGGAAATTTCCCAATACTGCTAATAATGTTGTTTCTTTATTTTGAAATCTATGCTGCTTTTCCACTTCCAATTTGATAATGCCTTTTGGATTTTAGATTTAATTGTTTTTTTTTAATGTCTACATGTATGTGTGAGTGAGTGAGAAAGAGAAGGAGAGGGAATTATATAAAGAGTCATAGGCAGAGAGCAAGAAAGAAAAGAGGGGATAGGTATCTAAGCATATGCAGAGAACTTAGTGTAGTGAGGACTAGTGACTTGTTTTTGCATCTGTAGCACTAAGGAATGGGCTCACAAAGGCAGGCTTTTAAGTCTACAATTTTTTTATCTTCTGAGTAATAACACATTGAACACTTTCTATAAGGATTTTTTAAAAGCCCTACAAAAAAACCATACAACATTGTCAAATAGGTCTCAAAAGGCTAGCACATAAGAAAGATAATTTGCTCTTTCTATAAAAGAAAACAACCCCTTATTCCCACCCTTTTGTAGATATTATAATTCATGAGCTTGATTCAATTAAAAATATTTCACAGCTTTACAAGTGCAATTTAGGGCAACAAGATGCACTGAAGCTATGAAAATTGGCTTCACAACTGGTTGCTTCAGCATGAAATAGGAAGTCATTAGGAAAGAAATTCACAATGAGTGAGATTTGTAGTGAGCCAAAATGTGTTTGCTGCATGGATGGTAAGATGAAGAATGTTACTGTAGGAATTTGTTGGCAGAAGGCTGGTTTGGAAAGAGACAAATGAATGATACTTTTTTATATGCCTGAATATCAAGTTTCAGTCACAGCAAACTCGGCTCTGTTTCACCAACACTGTTCAAGCAACCAGGGGTCTCAATCTGTTTCCATTGGTCAGATTTTGACATCCATTGAAGTGTCTCTAATCTTCTGAAGAAGCAATGGATGATCAGATTCTGGCCAACTGACAATCACACCATTGGTGCTTTTCCTACTTTCAGAGATAGTAGCTTGGATGAAGCTTGTCAGTGTTCAGGCAAATAAAACAAGGTATTTGTCAACAGAGGTTTCCTTTTTAAAAAAAAAAAATGCACTGTTCATAATTAGTTTTTTAAATCATGGATTTCAGTAAAGTGTCATGGTCCATGCCAGCATCTGAGGTGGCTTCTAATAAAAGTAATTAATGTTAATTTCATTGGAAGCAGTAACACATTTTGTTATTAATGCTTAAAAATGTTGGAAAGGGTTTTTGATTTACAAGCAGCCACATAAAGTGTTAGGGAGGTGCTCTGAAAAGGAAATTATTTATGAAGTATATGAAAGTAAATTGAAATGGTTGCCAAAAAACTAAACTGGGGTTAGTATTAGGATTAGTGAGGGCAACAGAAAAAGAATTGGCAGTGATCATTGGCACAATAACAAATTTTTATCATAGTTTTACCTCAATCTGGAAATTAACAATTATTGAGTACGCTTTTTTTGTTTTTGTTTTGGAAGGTTTACAAGTTTAAGGTTTTGCTGTGACTACACTAGAAATGCTTTGATTAGGTATGGCAACTGAGTCAAGAGAGGAACGCTTGAACTTAGACATGCAATTAAGAGTTCTCCAAAGTCATACTAAAGAGACAAGGACAAGATAATTTAGCTAAGGAAAAAAAGCAGTTGTTAGCATTCCAAGTTTAATCTTCAGTATATCATAGGGGAAAAGATGGTAAAGCAGTCAACATGACCTTCACTGTCATCGATTTTCCTTTCTTCTTGTTAGATTTTTGTCAAATGCAGACATTTTGGGGACAAGAGATTTCTCTAGACATCTGGGTTGTGCATTCTGCTGATATGCTTCAGTTAAAAAATGACAATCGCAACTGGAGAAATGATGCTTTAATATCATGCATGGATGACAAAATTTTTCTTTCCCCCCCTTTTCTTCATTTGAAAAAGAGATATTGAGTATTCATAAACAAGGAGACAAATGTGTGCAGTTCTACCCAATACCTGCATTATGCAGCATACATGACAGTCATATCATATGATTCAACAGATTTTGAAGGGAAATTGTGTGCTGAAGGTATAATACAGAAGAATTGCAAGAGAGCAGCAAAGAGAGGAAGCCAAGAAAAATATTTATAGTTCAAAGCAGTTTTTTCCAAGTTCACCCAAAGGTGCTAGTGGCCATTCTACATAATATGATTGTATTGTTAAATGCTATAGATCAATGTTATTCGTACAATGGCAAACGTGGCAACAAAACATTCTGTCTGGAGAATTCTGGTAGTTAAAGTCCACATATTTTAAATTGCCAAATTTGGAAAGCAGTGTTATGGATATGGTAGGAAAAAGTTTGGAATTGGTAGAACTTGTTTTATTAAAAGAGGTTCACTTTTGTGAATTGTGCCTTACTTCATCAATGCATACAATGGCTAGACCGATGTATGATTTAAATCAGGATGAAGAAGCAGGGAAGGGAAGAGAAGATGGATTACAAGAGCCTAAACAATTGCGACTGTTTTGAAACATCAGAAATTCCTTGCACCATTGAGCAAGGAATTGTTGAACTCACAGACATTAAACTGTTTCAGGCAATCTCAGAATGTTCCAACAAACAGCATGGAATTTTAATACATTATATAAAAACATGAAGACAAAACCCTCCAAAATGTAAGGAGCAGGGTGATACTTAGTAGCCTTAGATGTAGGATGCAGAATTAGGCATCTCAGCAGTAACTCCATAACTCAGTGGCTTATATAAACTCACCTGGCACTATCTCTAGCTGATTTCAGGCATCAAGTCCCTTATCAGTCTAGTGAGAATTGGGCTTGGACACTGCTGAACAAATAATTGATTTTTGCTGTTATTTTTAAAATGAATCTTGTTTCTATTTTCTGTTCCACTGCTGTTTCACTGTTTACATTTATTTTTACTCTTTATTTTGATTTGACTGTTCTGACTGATTGCCCTTGGGTATTACCATAGAGATGAGAATAATGTGTTTGGAGCTGTGGATCAAAATGACTCAGCACCATGAGACTGAACAGCAAAGATTAGACTTGTGTCATTTAGTGACTCCTATTTCAGTAGTCTTCGTCTTGATACAATTCAAGGCCTTACAGCTCCTTCAGCTGTATTTACCAAAGCACCAGCCAGCTGTTTTTAATCATTCCCTTATTCCCTGCAACATCTGTCCCTGAGCCCTGACTCTTATATCAGGAAATTTCTTCTTGGAAAATGTAAAAGAGCTGTAATTACCTTATTATAGATCTGTACATAAATGTAGCAAATAATTACAGTTGGATCTGTTATGGTATCATATGTAGACACATGTAGGTGTTATTTATTTGGTTTTTATCTCATTGTCAAGAAAATAGTGCAAAGTTTTTATATGTAAATTCACCTTTATTTAAAGACAGGTATTGAAGATAGTAGTCATACAGCACAATCTCATACAAATTTATTCAGGTGGAAAGTCTCTTTAAGAGTCAATTTAATTAAATTGGGAAATTCTGAATTCCAATTCTGCCTTAGACAAGAAGCTGGGTGACTGACCTGTCATCATGCCTCAGCCCTAAAAAAGAAGGCAATGTGAGACCACTTGTGAGTTATCTTGCAAAAAAAACTGCTGGGTCTTGTCCAAGTAATCTCCAGGGCTCAAGACTTACTCAAAGGCACATAGATACTTGTTCTACATAATAGGAATAAAAGGTGTACATACTTAAATGGTGACGGAACATTCCAAGTATCAGGTTTTCCTTTAGAACATAATATACTGTATTTCGTATTCCACAGGGACAACTTTCCTTCCTACTCTAGGAAATATCAGGAAAATGATATCCTTTCTTTTTAATCTTAAGATCATAAAGATAAGCAACATGTTCATTGGGGCCTATCACTCAATAGAAAAATTGCTGGTATTTACATTTTTGTATACAAATAATGTAAACTTCCCCTAGTAAAGGGTAGAATTAATTTAAAAGCATGTTTCTGTAGTACAAAAACAGCATTGAATAAACAAAAACCAGATAGCTGGATTCACCTCAGCTAAGCCTATGAAGAGAAACACAAAATACATTTCTAAATATACGCTTGATACAAGCTTCTACTTAATGCAAGAATGCACATTTTTCTGCATTAAGAACCTGGTTAGCTTGAATCAGTTGTCTAAAAACAAAGGAATGTTCTGAATAGCATCATCGCAACATTACCCTTCCAAACTAAAGAACAAAGCTAGCATGTTGGTTTCGAATTTATTTTCCTTTAGCCATTTGTTTTCTGTGTGGCTGAAAATGAAGCCAAATTAAGAAATACTTAAGGAAGCAGATGCCAAGCAACTCTGTATTCAGATACTGCTGAAGTCATAGTAGGAAATAGCATTAGAAAAATATATACCAAATAATTTATCCTCTCTACTGTACTAGTTGTATGCAGTATGCAAGCACTTCTATTTTCCTATAGGAAATGTGACAAAACTTTTAGAGAGATGGGATGTGTGGAGAGGTTAGAGAACAACTGTCTGCCAGAACAAACAATAGCCAGTGGGAATGAATGCATTCGTGTTAGACATGAAGGCATTTGCATATTCTTATTAGTAATAAGGTATTTGCTTCTTTGACATGACATCCAACCTCTAGATTGGGGTATCAAACTCATGGCATCATGTTGTATTGCAACTTTTCCCCCTTCGCTAAACTGAGGGTGGGTATGGCCAGTGTCTGACACATCCAACCACGGGCCACGAGTTTGACACCCCTATATCATCATTGTACCAAGCTTAATATGCCCCCAAAACCCTTAAAATCCATCTGTACTCCCAGATCCTGAGTTAAAGTGGGTTATGAGGTCTATTTCTTTGAATTGATTTGGAGATTGTGGGGGGGGGTGTTTGCAGGGGACACCATTCTCTTTTTGGCAATATATATTTGTTTTATAATATTATACTGATATATTTTATAAAACTGCCCAGAATCATGAGATTTGGAATGGTCTATACACTCTAAAATAAATAAGATGGAATTAAGGGCAGTGGGTGGTGGTGCAGGCTGTTAATCATCTAGCACTTAGTGCAAGCTGCCTGCAATTAATGCAGGTTTGAATCCCACCAGGCTCAGGGTTGACTCAGCCTTCCATTCTCTCAGGGTAGGTAAATTGAGGACCCAAGTTTGTTGGGGGCAATAAGCTGACTTTGTAAAAATGCCGCTTGGGGGGGCCAAAAGCCCTAGTAATAAGCAGGAATATACAATGGAATGAAGGCTATTGCCAAGCACTTAGCATGGTGCTCCATAGACTGTAAGCCGCCCTGAATCTCCGGAGAAGGGCGGCATATAAATGCAAATTAAAAAAAAAAAGGCTTTGGTTCTATCAGCAAAGGTCAAAACCAGTACTTTTTGATGCACAGAAACAAAAGTCAAGGAAAGCCATAGGAAAGTACTGAGGGGGATGTTATTCATTCCTGAAATGCCAAGCTGGTAAGTGGAATATCCTTAAGGTGGAGCAAGGGGCAAATATAGACACTTGTCTAGTTATAGGAATGAGGAACAAAGCCTTGGAAATGCTGAAATGCCAGGATAGGGTCAGATTGTCATGGAGAAAATATATCTGTGTGGTTACTAAAAATCAACAATGACTTGATGGCACGTAATCAATTAAGGGTATTAACTGCTTGCATTTGTCTACTTGCAGTGCCTGCAAATGAAGAAAATATAGCAACATGGGGATTTTAATCTCAAATATTTCCCAGTATTTGAACAAGTATCATGTTAGCTGGCCAAAAATAGATTCAGTCAATAGAAGTAGAGCTTAAAGTAGTTCCTGCTGTTTTATTAGCTAATACTGGAAGACTTTTTTTAAAACAAATAAGAACACACCAACCAACAATCAACAATCACAGGACATCACAGCAAAAGTTGTGGGTGCTACAACACTGGAGGTTTTTAAGAAGAGATTTGACAGCCATTTGTCTGAAATGATATAGGGCAGGGGTGTCAAACTCTCACTCCATGGGCCAGATGCATCACATGCTGCTCCCGTCCCTGCCCAATTTAGCAAAGTGGATGACATCATGTAATGCCACCATGATGCCATGAGTTTGACACCCCTGGTATAGGGTTTTCTGCCTGAGCAGTTGGCTGGATCTCCAAGTCCCTTCCAATTCTGTTATTCTGATATATTCTGAACCTTCAGTATTCTGAACATGTTTTGTCCAATCTTAGAACAAAAGTCAACAAAACTTTCAGGACCTGAATTTAAAACAGCTATTTCAAAATAAAATATTTATAGCTTAAACTATTTTACATAACATTATGTTATAGCCTAGTTCAATTATCTGTGTGAATGAAAGAAGGCAAAAAAAGAAAAAAAAAACCACATTAAAGATGATATTGTGTATTCTAACTATCCTAAAATTCATTAATCTTTTTGGAACCATATCATATTATTTTAATTTACTTGGCTTTATCACTGGCCAATCTTATCAACTTCCCATCCTCTACTAATTTTTATTTCTAAAGCAAATAATACTATTTACATTCATTCTGGTTTTTGTTTTCCAGACTGCTTCTTTAATCTGCCAAGATCGCTTTAAATTTTATTTCTATCTTCAAGGGACATTATCTATTAGGGCTATACACGGACCTGGATTTAAAGACCAAAATGTGATTTGGAGCAAGTAGAGGCAGAAATATGGTACTTGTGAAAACCTTAAATAAATGAGGTCTTTTTCTGGGATCACATTTCAATCATGAAAGATGACCATACCTGCCCATTGAAAGGCACAGCCATGAATAACTGGAAAGTTACTTGTCTTTCAGATCCATATTTCTGCACTGTGCTATCAATGATCCCACCCAATTTTATCTCATCTTCAAATGCATCAGGAATTCTCTCCACCTCCTCATTAATGTCATTAATTAAAATTGCCAAAGAAGAAGAGATCCAGGATTTGAAGAATTTGTTGTAGTTCCATACTGATGAATAACTACTGATCAGTATTCTTTGAACAGTTTTTCTGAACTAAAAAATCAACAACAATGTGAGCAGATTAAGTCCATACTGAAATTACTGTCAGCCATGAATCTTACTTACAACTTATTACTTGGTCAACTCACAGACCCTCAACTATCTCACACCCAACCTCACAAGATTGTTTGTGTAGATAAAAGAATAGAAGAATCTTCTATGGTACAGAAAATATATTGAAGGTAGGGAAGAAGAAAATAATACATTAAGCATTTATCTTTCTATATATGATTGCGCTAAATGCTACTTTAGAATGTCAGAAATATCATAAACAGAAGAATAAGATCATGAAATATTTGATTAAATAGGCTGACTCCTAATGAACTATATTTTAATTAATGAAACTTTCAAATGATTTAATATTTCATGTTTATGTATTTTTCCCTTTTTTACCATTTTACAAAGAATTCTTACAAGGTCCTAATGAAAATGAGATAAAGGACACGGAGATAGCAGGTGAGATTAATGTATCTACCCTCAACTAATGTATTACTTTTCACTAGCTTACCAGAAATGAAATGTCATGTACAGCAGCTGATACTTTACTGTTTTAATTTGTATCCTATCTTTGGTGGGAATAGCAAATCAGTGTCATTCTATTAGGCCCCTACATTTTGTTCTTCATTGTGATTTCCCACCATAATAATTTCATATTAAATGGCTAACTAACAAATAAGTCCAATTAAATCCATAGAAATGAAGGAAGAATATTTAAGTCTTAAACTTATGTAGAGAATATATGAGAAATGCAAAAGAAAGGACAGAATTTTAATGGAACTTTAACACGCACACACAAAAATACCATAGAAAAGGTCATGGTATTCTTTTAACCAGTTCATAATAAAAAGTAAGGAACTAACACTGATTCAAAATATTAAAGCAGAACTGTCAATCAGAATGCTATGATCAGAAGACAATCTGTTATTGTCTCTATCCTCTGTTAGTTTCTTCCCTCAGCTCTGTGTTAAGCACCTTCTGTCCTATGTTTTTGACATCCCTTGAAGATACAAATCTTTGCTCAAGCTTTTCCTGAAGTTTGATGTTGGATTTGATATTTGTTATATTGATCTATGTTACTTCTTTTGGTATGATTTGTAATTTATATTATTCATCATTTAAAGATATTTTTTTAAAAAATAAATGTAGTTTAGACATATGTTTTAATTAAATAAATGAAGAACAACCTACTTTTTTGCTATATGTGCTGAACTAGAATTAGTTTTTGAATTAAATTTAATTGCAATATTTTTTTTCTTCAGTTAAGAGCCAGTAGGACTGGAACTCTAACTGACAAATCACAAAACAACAACAATAATAGCAACCCACCAAAGGTTCAGGATGCATCCAAATGAGTGATTTTTAATTGCCAGTCAAAAGACATTATGTACCTATTCTGTCTTTTTTTTATTTAATGATTTTTTTTCTTATTTTTTCTGGTAAGGAAGCAGATGAAAAATATCAGAAGGTTGTAGATATAACATTTCACTGGTCATACCCACACCAGTAAAATAATGCAATTCTCTAGGTAAACACAAGCTTCTTCTAGGAGAACAGTCAAGAGAAAAATTAGAAATTTTGTTTGGAATTTGGCCAACTATGCTAAACATCAAAGACAGAATGTCAAAAATGGTCTATAATAGATGTGTGTCAAATTCATGGCATTATAGCACCATCACATGACATATCACAACTTTCCCCTTCACTAAACCAGGCAGGGTGTGGCTAGCACATGATGCATTTGGCCTGTGGACAGTGAGTTTGACAGCCCTGTCTATAAGATTCTACATTGACTGTCCTGGATATTTCTGATGTATATTAGGCACTGTGTCAAGATGAAAAATTGTTGACTCTGGTCTATTGCTGTAACAAATAGCAAGAGTGAATCATACAATGCAGCTTTCATGAAGGAACCTGAATTTATATTTAGTCTGTGAAATCTGTGTCTGAACTCCTAACAATATTAGCAGAGTGCTTCTTTGCTCTGTGGTTCTTTTTCATGACAGACCTCCAGATGCATTGAGTCTCCATTCTTCAGAATTAGTCAGTCTGGGGAGGGTTATACTTGCAAATATCTGGAAGGTTTTTGGTTGTAGGTGTCTGCATTACTCAAAATATCACCAATTTTGGTAGTTTTCCTGAATGCAAAGCAACAGATTTAAACCATACATTTCAACAGATTTCACTGGTTACTTATTACTGGGTAATTGAGAAACATACTCATTATATAGGCACACTTAACACACATAGATTTATAGGTATGGAACTCAGATGCCTTTCAAAGGTGGGGGAGAATAAAATATTTTAGAAAGAGTATTTGAATGTAGAAAGGCTTTTTTGTACTTGATTCATATCCTGTAATATCATTGTTCTAAATTGCTATCTAAAGTCCTTCCCTCTTTCTTCAGAATTTAAAATGCACAATGTTTCTTAGAAGCATACACTTCAGATTCTAAACCAGAAAAAAAAAAACATAAGCTGCAAACCAGCAGCAAAAATCAAAAATGTTAGAGATATGGAGAAGCTATGGCTAGTAAAGGGAAGGGTAATCCAGGCAGAAAGACAAAATAAAGGACAGAAAAATGGGAAATGAGCTAGGCTGTATCATAAAAAATTGAGGAAATACTCAAGGAAAAAGAAAGAAGTGAGTAAGTGCTGATGGAAAACAAGTTCAGGAGGATGTAAACCTTCATTTGGCGTTCATTTAGTGTTCATTTAGCAATCATTCAAAGTTACAATGGCCCTAAAAAAAGGAACACTTATGACTTTTGCAGCATTCCCACAGTCACATGATCAAAATTCAGATACTTGGCAACAGGAATGTATTCATGATGGTTGCAGTGCCATGGGGTCATGGGATCCGTTTTTGTTACCATCTGATGAACAAAATCAATGGAGAAGCCAGATCAATTAAACAACCATGTTAACCATGTTAACAACTACAGCTTCACAAATGTGGCAAGACAGGTTGTAAAATGGGAGGAAAATTCACTGAACAAATGTCTCTCTTAGCAACAGAAATTTTGACCTCTACAAGGAGTGGATTAAAGCACATTGCACCAGGCATGTGCAGAGGGAGGAAGTCAAAAGAAAATTAAGAGACATGCAAAAAAGTTCAGGTCTTTGATCACATGGCTGTGGCTGCCATATTTACAGATGCAGCTATATAAGAATTTTGATTATAAAATATAACACAAACTAAAAAAGAAAAAAGGGGAAAAAAGAATAAAATTAAATGACTCTTCACCCTTCTAAGGCTACAAACAATTATTTCTTCATCCTACATTCCATCCCTTATCAATAGACAAATTGGTTACTTGTCCTTGCTGTGCTGACAGATCTACTTTTCCACAGCTGTATTAAATTCACCTCCAGGAATCCAGTTGCCATCTTAATTTTCTCCTTCTCTTTCTCTGTCGCATATACTCACACATACATATCTGAGGATATAGCTAGATTTCACCTGTTTGCAATGTACAGCCTACAGCCTATGAAATATGATCCATGGTCTATCAAAGATGGCTTTGGGAAGGGCTATGGCAGTGAAAAGGTTAAGTGTTTCCTTCCTTTACCATTCATTTATTTCATTTTCTCCCTTCACACTAGACAGCTCTTTGTATACACAGATTAGGGATGTGAAGGTGGATAGATCTGTATTTCCAGTTTGTAACTCCTTCATACATTATCCTGTTTTATTTTTTCTCCTTTTCATTCAAACTGCAAAGTTAATTATACATTCCATTTGAAAATGCATAGAGTAGGTAATGCTAGGTGATAACACTAACCTGAAAAGGTAAGTAGGATGGTACCCCTTCAGAACTGGATGAGATATTATCAGGAAACACCAGAGCTATAAAATAGGCTGTGAAGTTGGAGAAAAAAATCCCCAAAATGACAACAATAATTTTCTTGTAGCTAAAAGTACTAAGTGGGGTGTATATACAAAGGCCTAAGGAACTGAGATCAGCTCAGTGGAGGCTTCATAATTTTACATTATAATTTAGGTATTTTTCTGTATGTCATTTAAAGACATATTTTGATATGCCTTTGCTGGCAACTTGGAAAAGTATCATAGGACCTATTTAAGTTCCAAGCCTATTCATCAGAAGTTTAATATAAGGTATTCTCATAAAAATGCAGAACAATCCAACTTATTTTCCTGCATTCTGTAAGTGTTAATCAACAACACATGTTTATCATAATTAATAAAAATCTTTTTAATATCAAGGCATGTAAGCGGAGATATTTTTTCTTTCAGTTTGTGTTAATATAGTTGAGATTTCAACTATGAAGACAATTGCAATGATTCAAATATTATTTGAATCTACAATTTCAGTGCTTCTTCCTCTTAACAAATGTGGAGGATGCAAAGATTTTTCACGATTGCACCCACAATTTCATGGCTCCCACCGAAGTCATTGAAATGTTCTCTCAGTGGGAAAAAGAAGAAAAACTTGAACCCTTATAAATGAAACAGATTAAGCTAGTGATTATAAGACTTTTTTCCCCTTTGTTAAACCAGGCGTGGGTGTGGGCATGGCCAGCATGTGATGCATCCGGCCCCGCAAGCCAGGAGTTTGACAGCCCTGCTTAAAAGAATGCAAATGACCAGCTGTCTGCAAGGAATATAAACTCTTCCATTATCCACCATCCAGTCAGAGCTGAAGAAGCTACTTGGATGAGAAGTGAAATGTTCTCAAAGAAAAACAAGGAAGTCCAATTGCCTCTTGAAAAAAGCACCTTTGGGACAAATTGACTCATAGTTATGATGATTGTAGTTTCCCAGGGTCATGTGATCACCTTTTGCAACCTTCTGAGAAACAAAGTAAATGGGGAAACCAGATTTATGTTAACAGTCGTGTAAGTGATTTACTTAACAACTATGGCAAGCATTGTTGTAAAATGGGTAAAACTCATGTAACAAATACCTTGCTTAGCAATAGACGTTTTGGGCTCAATTGTGGTCATAAGTCAAAGATGACCTGGATTGAAGATAAAGTCTATTAAGCAATTTTCTTTGTCTTTTTATTTCCAAAATATGAATAACTGCGTACATTATGCTTTTACTTGACTTAGATATTAGTCGAAGCTGTACACAAATACTGTATTTTCAAGCTATGATTTGAAGGTTCCTGCCATTTCTCATTTTCTGCAAGTTTCTGTGGAGAAAAATGTTATAAAAACTTCCTAGAAGTATAAGTCTTCTACACTATTGAGCTTCCAAAGTACACGGTGGCCTCAAAAGAACCACTGTTCAAAACAATGTTATACCAAAATCTTTTTCAAAAGAGATGAATATTTGTTTATTTTATTGCCAGTGTACTTAAGAATTTGTTTTAAATACTATGTGGTAGAGACGGTAGATTACTCTACTAAAGGTATGTTTATTTTTTTATATTTCTTTATATTTGCAGAAAAATAATTGCTACCAACCTGTCTTCCATTAAGGACCTGTATGCAACATGAATAAAAAAGAGGGCTGTGAAAATATCTACAGACAGATCCCTCACATCCTGGACATAAATTGTTTCAACTTCAACCCTCAAAACAATGCTATAGGGCACTGCACACCAGAGCAACTGGATATAAGGATAATTTTTTCCTGAATGCCATCACTCTGCTACACAACTAATTTCCACAACACTGTCAAACTACTTAGTAAGACTATTATTATTATTATTATTATTATTCTCATCCTTCCTATTACCTGTCTCTTCCCACTTATGACTATAACCATGTTGCTTGTATCTTTACAATTTATATTGTTTTATTTGTTTCCTAGTATGATTTGATTGCTTATTGGTAACCTATGACTATCACTAAGTGTTGTATCTTATGATTCTTGATGAATGTATTTATTTATTTTTTCTTATGTACATTGAGAGCATATGCACCAAAGAAAAATGCCTTGTGTGTTCAATCACACTTGGCCAATAAAGAATTCTATTCTATTCTATTCTTTTTTTTAATAATGATTCTTATTATTTTCCACCAGTACAGATCATAATTACATTTTCAACAACATTTTGCATCTACATATAATATTGTGTTATACTTCTGTCATCTATTTGTACATATTACCAATAATTATTATATATGTATATTACCAATAGTTATTAATATCTAATTTTATCTACTTTATATATCTACATATCTATGTATCACTCTCTTAGGAATTCTCCTATGTAATCTTACTGTTTCAATCTTTATCTCTATTTTCTAACCATTCATACCATCTATGCCAAACTGAGTAATAATCAGATTTTTCTTTTTCCTTCATTTTTAGTGTGAGCATATCCATTTCTGCGCAATCTGCTATTTTTTGTAAGACTAATTCTTCTGTTGGAACTTTGGGCCCTTTCCACATTTGCGCATAAGCTATTCTGGCCACTGTTAGAATGTGTAATATTATATATTTTATCTTTTTCAGATATTGATTTTTGATTATCCCCAATAGATAGAGTTTTGGCTTGTGTTCAATTTGATGTCTGATAATTTCTTATATCCAATCTTTGAGTTTGGTCCAGTAAGTCCTGGCCTTGGGGCACAGCCACTACATATATAAAAGGTACCATCAACTTGTTGACACTTCCAACATTTTGGGCTGATATTTGGGCATATCTTAGCTAGTCTTGCCAGGGCTAAGTGCCATTGGTAAAACATTTTCTATAAATTTTCTTTATATGTTGAGGCTGTTGTTAATTTGTAATTTATATTTGTAATTTTTCCAATTCTTCTAAATTTATATTATAATCGAAATTCCACGCCCATGCTATCATAGTATTCTTAACCGTTTCCTCTTCCATTTTAAAGTCTAACAGATATCTATATGTTTTAGCTATTCTATTCTATTCTTTTTAAAAAAACAAATTTTATTCAATTTTTCACATTGCAAATACTAAAAGACTCTTTTCAGTAGACAACATATTTCCGTGTCATCACTTTTACATGCAAATATGACAATAGTTATATATTCATTTTTAACATTCAACTTCCTCTCTTATCCAATTTTTACTTAATTCAATTATTAACTTTTCCATTCCAACTTTTACAGAAAAGAAGAACAAACAAATTAATCCTGATCTCTAATATTAATCTCAATCTAAACATCCTCTCGTTTCATTTCAATTATTTCAAATATAATTCTTAAACATTAATATTTCTTTTAAGAATAAAAATAACAATATGTGTTTGCCTAATAAAAAAATTATCAATGTCTTTCCTTCTTAATAATCTATCTTAATTTATTAAGACTCTTTTCTCATTTGAATAGTTCTTTTATCTGTCAGATTTGCCATTTCATCGCATATTCTTTCCATAGTTCTAGATTAATACAAGCTTTTAGACAAGAAAAAAAAACATGAGTTCCCCCCCACCTTTTACTAAGTTGAGTGTGTCACCTCAGTGGTAAAAATAATAATAGTCATTCCCTAAAGAGAAAAAAGAAAACTACATAACATTATATATCTTTTCAATCAGATTCCCCTTTGATTATAAAATTTATTTATAATTTCAAAACAAAGAATAGAAAATAACTAATTCTGGTCACTGATATTAATCTCATTTTTTAATCTTGATATTGTCATTGATATTAATCTCATTTTTAAACATCTTCACAACTCATTTCAATTAATTCATTCTATTCTATTCTATTCTATTCTATTCTATTCTATTCTATTCTATTGCTGCTCATATTTCCCAATCTGAAAAAACACAATGGTAGACGGCCCCCACAGTGTTTTCCTTGACATTTAATTGAAGCATGAATAATCAGAGATTGCAGATGATTGATAAGATTTTGTATAATAAAATACAGGAAATCCACATTCACCATTGGACATTTTATAATTTACATCAGGCACCATCTCCTCTCCTCTCCTGAAGGATATGAAAATAATCTTTTATTCAACTGCATAAGATAGGGTACAAAAAATTATAGAAAAGTTTTTTTTGCATGGCACAGTTCAAACTTCAAGTTGATTGGTATTTGAAACTACTGGCATTGCTTCATGACTGTGAATCCCAATTTTCTTGAAGGTCTATAAGAACAATTATATCTAAATGTGGTATCCACTTATAGGATCCACAGACTCCACAGTGAAAACATCTTATGACAACAGAAAAAAATGTTTTGGTTTTCTCTGCATATATCTTGTATGCAGGGCTATGCAGAGGAGATATTGAGGTGAAGAGGTTTTATTTATTTATTCTTTTATTGTGTTTTAAGGGAGGAAATACAACAGAAAGCATAATAAGAAAAGTTCAAGAATAAAAATAGCACAGATTAGCAACATAACCTAGGATGTATGCAATTGTACCCAACTATTTGAAGTTATATAACATACATTTTTGGTTTTTTTTTAAATTTCAAGGCTATTTTTCTTGTCTTTTAACAGAACAATCTCCAATGTAATTAAGAATACAAAAATGTGATATATAAAAATAAAGTACATATTTAAAGCAGAAGGAGAACAAACAACAAGAACAGACTTAATTTGTATATCAGATACAGCTATTTTCATTTGGAACTTAGAAACTCAAAGTATCATGCACAAATTACCCAAGTATCTTCCTCTCTCCATTTTTTTTCCCCTCCTAAATTCCAAGATAAGAACAATACAGCTGAACCTGTGAAGAAGATGGACCTTAAGAGTCAAATATGATCATCTGGAAACAATCAGGGGTTCTGGCTAGGACTGGACTAAAGTAGGACTAACTAAACATCCTTATTTCAGGATTATTACTTTTTTTTTTTTTTTACTAAAAATAAAAGGCAGGGAAACAATTTTCTTTTTTCCAAAGGGAGGCAAGTCATCTCATATCCAAGTTCTAGCATTTCTAGATCTACTTTGCTTGGTCTTAATCTAGCAAATTAATTTAAATGGGTCTTTATGAGTTATACTGAGGATCTGTTTAAACATATTATTTAGTTTGACAAGCTCCTTGCAGGTAAAATGCTTTATATTTGTACAGTACAACACATAAAACTCAATGACTGTACAGATCACTTAGCATCCAAACAATGTCAATGTTTCATTTACTTAGTAATAAATCCACTATATTCAATCTCCTTTGTTCTGCAAAAATATATGTGCACCCAAAGACATAAGATCCTTTTGTAATATATATATTGTATATATAATGTGACATGGAGAGTTTGACATGTCCTATACATAAGAGGATTGAAAGCAGCACACATTTCTGATTGTTGCCGGATAGACTTTGAAGCAGGAAATCTAATTCTGCAATGGGAAGCACATTACCAGAAAGTATCTATATTCTGTCTATATTCCAAGAGGCTACCTTAATAATTCTTAAGTCCTTGGTTAAGACCGGATTACTTAAATTTCTACCTGTCTTAAATTGTGAATCTAATTGTAGATTACCACACATAATATGCACATACAAAAGGAGTGTTACTTACTTACACTGGAATACCACAGTGCTCCTTTTGTCATTCTGCATGCACGCACGCACACATACACACACATACACACAACCTTGTGGATGCCACTGTGGTGTAATCATTAAGATATTGGACTAGAATTGAGGAAACTATTTATGTCTACATAGTTCATATAAATCTTTGCAGATTTATTAATTAATAAATTAATAAATTTAATTAGCACCCTATAACCTTGAAAGCTGCCCTGAAGAGAAAATGGGATGATACTAGAGATGCTACTCCCGTTCAGTTCTGAGCTATTATAAAGATTTTTTTTTCAAAGATCTATGCTGTACTTCCCACAGCAGTAGCTGCTCTCTAGAGAGTTGTGGCAAGATCAGAGTTGTTCAAGGCAACTGCATTAACAGCTTTGCCTCTTTATCCCTTAGGAAATGGGGGAAAGATTGTCCGTGTAGAAATTAGCCCTACTAAATTCAACATGGCATAGTTTGTAAAGATCAGACTGCAAGCCAGTTCTGGCTAATTCTTTCTCCTTTTTCCTTGTACACCAGCAACCAGATTCTTGCTTCCTTCCTAGAAGCACCATACATCTCATTGGTGTCTATGGCTTTGGGACATTTTGTTTCCTACATTCTAGCCTGGTAACAGTTAATATTCTGAGGTGAAAAACACTACAGTTATTAAAAGATTTCTTATAAGAATTATTCAAAAATGAGATCTATTATAAAATGTAAGGATTAATTTATTAATCAGAGCTTTCTGAACTCTCGCATTAAGCAGCTTTGTTATGCTAATTCTCTTATAAATGAATAATGGACTTATCCTCCCATTATTGCCTATCATTTTAAAAGGGCCCATTTAGAAAATGAAGATGTCCTTTTTGCTTGCAAATTATTGTACACTTCAGAGCACAAGTTTGTTTTAAAATGAAAAGTAACACATATATCCTGCCTCTCTTCCTCACCATTCATATTCATCAATCATTGTCCTGGTCAGATTTGTCTGATATGGAGCATTTTTTCCTGAGACAAACCTTCTATGGAAATTAACCACAAAAGAACCAAGGTCTGTTTTCATTCATCTAGATCTTATTTAAGGAAAATGCAGCCAAGATTGACATGCTAAAGTTTAAAAAAAAGGGGAGGGCGGCTGGCAGCCTGCTCATTTCCAAAGAATACTAGCACTGAAATAAAAGATACTAAACACTAAGAATTCCACTCAACCACGATTTCTAAATATGATGCAAAATGTGATGTTTTTAGGGACTTTGTGCAAGCATTCCACTAACATTGAGGATGGAAGTAGGATCAATTATGCTCTGTATATAAAAACAACTTAGCATGGCTAAGTTTTCAGCAAGCCTTTCTATGTGATGTCTATCGATAGCTTAATGTTAGTTATTGCCAGTATGAAGGCTATTGTTTATTCATAATATGAAAATCATCCCATAGAGAACACACTTACCCACCTTGCTAACTGTGGACTCATTGCCAGGCTTTGAATAAACTAAATTGTAAAGCTGCTGGGATATCCCTAAAAACAGCTTCTGTGTTATGGCAATGGGTACAGTTATTTTTGTGCTCAAATGGTTGTTTTCTCACATGAGTCATTCATGGTTGTTTTCTTACCCAAAGTTGCTGAAAACTTTATGTGTGTCATCTCAACAGTGTTAGGAACTGTTAGACTGCAAATAAACACGCAAAGAAAGCTGTTCCTTCTGTTACTAAATGGCAATTTCTTTACTAGTTTATAGCATCACTTAACCATTGCTATTTAAGGCTAATAGCAATAAATATGATGAAAGGTAGATGTAAAGGGAATATGTAGCAAATTGTTGGAATCTTGCCAGAAGATACAATAAACAGAAGATGGAAGGTTAAAAGAAATATATTGCTTGCCACAGATAAAAAGGAAGGTAAAATATTTATTTATTTATTTATTTATTAGTTTTCTATACCATCCCTCTCCCTGCAGGGACTCGGGGCGGTGTACAGCCAAAGTTAAAAAATAGTACAAATACAATATTTAAAAAACAATTTAAAAAGATTAAATATGATGCCTCAAAGATAAAACTCAATCAAGAGTATAAAAAACTAAAACCAATTTAAACCAATTTAAACCCTATAAAACCCTAGGCCAGACCAGCTTGATGAAATAAGTATGTTTTCAACACGTGCCAGAAGGCCAAAAGGTCAGGGATGGTCCTCATCTCCGGGGCAATTCGTTCCAGAGGGAGGGTACCCCCAAGGAGAAGGCCCGTACCCTCGGGGTCGCCAGCCATCCCTGGTGGCCCACCCTATGGGAGCGTACTGGGCGACAGGAGATCGATGACGGCAGTAGGCGATCCCGTAAGTACCCAGGTCCCAAGCCATGGACCGCTTTAAAGATAGTCACTAACACCTTGAATCCCACCTGGAAGGCTACCGGGAGCCAATGCAGCTTGCACAAGAGTGGAGTAACATGAGAGCTCCGAGAAGCCCCCAAAACCACCCATGTGGCTGCATTTTGCACCAACTGTGTCTTCAGATGAGAGAGAGAGATTAGGTGTTTCAAGATGGTGGCCGGAAGCTTGGTCTGTGAAGAGCTCCGCCGTGGGTCCAGCACCTTCGGCTGAGTCTCCGTCTCCCCCTCAGTCCTCACCAGTGGCAGAGGTGACTGTATGACTGGGGGGGGTCTGATGGTGCTGGGGAGGCGGCAGAGACAACAGAGGGGCCATCTGAACAGCTGCCCGGGCTGCCCAAGTTGTTGCTCAGGTTGCCGCAGGTGATGGCGACCCTGCCGCGATTGCTTGCCTTGGCCCTGCCTCAATTATGGTGGCCTTGCCTCGACCACCACGGCTGCTGCAGGTGGCATTGCAGTTGCTGTTGCTGCGGGTGGGGTTGGCCTTGCCCCGGCAGGGGCTGCTGCCGCATATGACATCGTGCATGGCGTCGCGGGTGCTGCTGCGGGTGGCGCCGTGGCCGCCGCGGTGAAGATGCAGCTGCCACAGGTGAAGACGCCGCCACCGCGGGTGAAGACAACCTTGCTGCAGCCGCCGCAGATGGCACCACAAATGGTACTGCGGGTGTAGACGTGGCCGTGGGTGAGGATGGGTTTGCTGTGGCTGTGGCCACCACAGGTGGCATCACGGCCACTGTGGGTGGTGCCATATCCGCGTCCCTGTCTCTGGTCCTGTCTCCGGCCTCGGCCTGTGTTTTGACCACAGTCGGGGGCATGGTTTTATCAATGGTGGTGGCAACTGGCCTTGAAGATTCAGCGGGGAGGCCTTTGCGGCCTTTGCCGCCTCAGCGGCGGCGCAGACACCAGTACAAACAATGGTGATTTCGCCCGGGCAGTGGCAACGGTCCCGGCTGCGGCGCCTCCTATGGCGCCCCCTGTGGTGGGAATATCTGCAGCCTTGGCCTTGGAGCCCCTGTCAGCAGCGATGTCCTTGGCGGTGGTAGCCCCGGTGGCAGTGGCCCCGGCAACGGTGGCCTCGGCTAAGGTGGCCCCCTTGGCGGCAACGGGGACGATAATAACTCAGAGGCCTCGACGGTGATGACGACGGCAATGACTGCATGGTCTGGCGGTGTCTCCTGGTCCGGTGACGGTGGTAGTCCCGGTGGCAGTGGCCTCGGTTTCGGCGACCCCGTTGGCAACGGTGGCGACGGCAGCTTGGCGGCCTTGAGGGCGACAACGTCGGCAGTGACAAAGCCGGGGTTCAGTGGGGTCGCCTGGTTCAGCGGCGGCAGCCTTGGTAGTGGTGGTCCCAGCCTCAGAGGCCTCGATGGCGGCAGTGGCACGTTTGCCCCGTTGGCAGCAGCGGCGATGGCGATGGCAGCCTTGTGTGATGGAGACGGTGGCCAGATGTCCTCGGACCCGACCTTGGCTCCAGCCTTGGCAATGGACATTGGAGGCGTAGTCAGCTGGACCAATCAGATACTTGTTGGCAGACTTACGGGCCTTGGGGAATGTCCCCCTTTCCCTGGTGTAGCCCTCCGGACTTCTAAAGGCCTACCTTAAGGACGGATCCTGGGATCCTGAGAGGTGGCATGGCCATAGGAAATGCTCTGGGCGTGGTACCCATCTGTATCAGTTTTTATTTAAATTTTTTATCAGGGTTAGGGAGGGAAACCAGGTGGGGGTTGGGGGACAACCCGCCTGAGACTGGGGCCAGACTGGTGGTTGGGCGCGTCTGGGAGGTTTTGCGGTCAGGGGGGTTCAGATCAAGGATGGGGGACTATTTCCAGGAGGGAGAGATGCAGTCCATCTGCATGGTAAGTGGGAGAGGCAGATTTGGCGGACATAGGGGGCCAAGTCAGGTTCTGGGAGCGCACCACCGCTGTTTGTGTGAGGTGACACGCTCCGACCCCCTAGTTATCTTCCGTTCCCTGGGTTGTCCGAGTCTTTGGGTCCTGGACCTTCAGCTGATGCTGTGTAACGCCAAGTCCATAGTTAATAAGACCCCTCTCATTTATGAATTGATCTGTGAGGGGCGAGCGGACCTGGCGGGCATTACCAAAACCTTGTTGGGCCAAGAGGGGGGTAGTCCCCTGGTCGAGATGTGCCCACCCCAGTTTCGGGTTTTCCATCGGCTGAGGGCTCATGGGAGGGATGGGGGGATGGCGGTGGTTATTAAGGAAAATCTGTGTCCTAAGGAATCCACTGTTCCTCAGATGACCGGATGTGAATCCCTTTTTATGAAGTGTGGCTCCAGGGTTCAGATGGGCCTATTGATCACATACCTGGCTCCCTGCTATGTGACATCGGCTCTGCCTGAGCTCCTTGAAGTGATAGCTGGCTTGGTGGTTGAGACCCCCAGGCTTATGGTCATGGGGGATTTCAACCTACCCTCAGCTGACGGGACCTCGGGGATTGCTCAGGAGTTCTTGGCTTCCATGAGAGCCTTGGGCCTGACCCAATTAATTTGGGACCCCACACACACTGGGGTCACCTCTTGGATCTGGTTTTTGTCTCTGGTCAGTGGCAGGATGATCTGGGTTTAGGAGATGTCTTTATAGAGCCCATGTCATGGTCGGATCATTTGCTTCTTAGGCTGGACTTCCATACCACACCCTCTTGTTGCGGGGAGGTGGGACCAATAAAATGGTTCTGCCCCAGGTGCTTGATGGACCCAGATAGGTTCCTGATGGAGCTTGGGCCATTTCCCAAGACTCACACACACGACTCGGTGGGGGACTTGGTGGCCACCTGGGATAGGGTGGCTGCCGGGGCCCTTGACCGGGTTGTGCCCTTGCGGCCTCTGACCTGATGCCGATCCCAATTGGCTCCCTGGTTTTCCGAGGAGCTGAGGGAGATGAAGCACCGGAAGAGACACCTAGAGAGTGGTTGGAGGACCAGCCGCTTCAGATCTGATCAAACACTTTTACGATCCCATATTAGGGCATATTTAGTGGCGCTAAGGGTGGCAAAGTGATCTTACTTTTCCACCCTTATTGCACCTGCAGAAAATCCCACCCTTTTGGAGGTGGGAGCATGGGAGGATCCCTCGCAAGAACGGGCCGAGGATTTTTCTAGATATCTGCAGGACAAAATCACTCAGATCCGGGACGGGCTGGACTCTGACTGAGCATCTCTGGGTGGGAGGATGAGGGCGGATTCCGGTGAGGTCATTTGGGTTGAGTTCGATCCTGTGACCCTAGAAGACATGGACAGGATACTGGGTGGGCTTAATGCCACCACATGTTTATTGGATCCGTGTCCCTCCTGGCTGGTTTTGGCCACTCGGGAGGTGACACGAGGTTAATTCCAGGGGATTATTAATGCTTCCTTGAGAGAGGGGCTTTTACCCACCGCCTTGAAAGAGGCGGTGGTGAGGTCCCTCCTCAAGAAACCGTCCCTGGATCCAACATTATTGTCAAGTTACCGTCCGGTCTCCAATCTTCGCTTTGTGGTGAAGGTTGTTGAGAGTGTGGTGGCACAACAGTTCCCTCAGCACCTGGATGAAGCGGTATATCTAGATCCTCTCCAATTGGGTTTCAGGGCCAGGCACAGCACAGAGATGGCATTGATTGCGTTGGTGGATGATCTCTGGAAGGCCCGGGACAGGGGTTGTTCTTCTGTCCTGGTCCTGTTAGATCTCTCAGAGGCTTTTGATACTGTCGACCACAGTATCTTATTGCAGCGGTTGAAGGGGTTGGGAGTGGGAGGCATCATGTTACAGTGGTTCTCCTTCCTCTCTGACCGCTTGCAATTTGTGTTGGCAGGGGGGCAGAGGTCGACCTCGAGGCCCTTGTTTTGTGGGGTGCCTCAGGGGTCTGTGCTCTCACCCCTGCTGCTCAACATTTATATGAAACCTCTGGGTGAGATCATCTGTGGCTTTGGGGTAGAGTTCCATCAGTATGCTAATGACACTCAGCTGTACATTTCTACCCTGGGCCATCCTGATGAAGCCGTTGAAGTTATGACCTGGTGCCTGGAAGCCATGCAGAGTTGGATGGGTCTTAACAGGCTTCAGCTCAACCCGACCAAAACCGAGTGGCTGTGGTTTCCTGTACTCACTCCATCGCTGGTTGTGGGAGCGGAAATTCTGACCCCCACATAGAGGGCGTGCAATCTGGGTGTCCTCCTGGATGTACAGCTGACATTAGAAGAGCATATAGCGGCCGTCGCCAAGGGGGCTTTTTGTCAGGTCCGTTGGACCTACCAGTTGCGGCCCTTTCTGGATTGGGGCGCTCTTCGCACAGTCACTTCTGCTCTCGTCATCTCCCACTTAATGTAATGTTCTCTACATGGGGCTCCCCTTGAAGAGCATCTGGAGGCTTCAGCTGGTGCAAAATGCGGCCACGCGGGTGATCTTGGGGGCTCCTCAGAGCTCCCATGTTACACCACTCCTGCGCGAGCTGCATTGGTTTCCAGTGGCCTTCCAGGTGCGATTCAAGGTGTTGGTGGTCACCTTTAAAGCGCTCTATGGCTTGGGACCTGGATACTTACGGGACCGCCTGCTGCCACCATCGGCCTCCCGCTGGCCAGTGAGCTCCCATTGGGATGCCATCAGCTAAACGATGCTGGCTGGTGGCCCCAAGGGTGCGGGCCTTCTCTGTGGGGGCTCCCTCCCTCTGGAATGAATTACCCCCAGAGATGCAGACCATCACTGACCTTCAGACCTTCCGGTGCACATTAAAGACACACCTTTTCCAACAGGCCGGTCTAGCCTAGTATTAATTATTAGGGTTTTAAATCTTGGATATTTTTAACTTTTTTACCCCTTTTTATTCTGCTTTTATAATATTATTCCAGCCACTAGTTTAATTTTTTTTAAATCTCTTTTAAATTTTTTACTACTTATGTCATTTTATCTTGGCTGTAAACCACCCCGAGTCCCTTTTTTGGGAGAGGGGGCAATATAAAAGTGTAATAAAAAAAATAAATAAAATAAATAAATAAACTGGAGCCTCTGGGTGCTCTTCAAGGGGAGTCCCATGTAGAGAGCATTGGCATAGTCTAGGCGGGAGATGACGAGGGCGGATGTGACCGTCTGAAGGGCATCCCGATCCAGAAAGGGCCGCAACTGATAGATCCTACAGACCTGACAAAAAGCGCCCCTGGAAACGGCCGCTATATGATCTTCTAACGACAGCCGCATGTCCAGGAGGACACCCAGATTGCATGCCTTCTCTGTGGGGGCAAGAATTTCCTCTCCCACAGCCAGCGATGGAACTAACTAGCTGTATCAGGGTGCCAGAAAGCACAGCCACTCGGTTTTGGCCAGGTTGAGCTGAAGCCTGTTTCGGGGATATCAAGGATCTCAAAGGAGGAACATGATAGGAACTGAAGCTTAGGAATCAGAAAGAGGAAAGAACAATGGGGCTAGTGTAGAAAAGAGATGAAGAAAAGACTAATTTAAAATAAGTGCAAGTAATTAGAGTTGAGCAGTGTAAAAAATATAGAATTAGGTGGGATGCAAAGCAGTGGTGTGGTCAGAGAGAGAAACACAACTACTTTTGCAAAAAGAAACATCAAAAAGAAGATAGTTAAGAAAAGAGTACTGGAGGAAAGGCAAAAAAGAAAGACAAATAGTTTGAAGAAACTCTTCAAAAAAGAGCTGGAAAAAAGGAGAAAAGAGGGAGAGTTTGTTGCCTTCCTTAAAATAGAAAAAAGGTGAAATCACAGTATAAATACACAGGCAGAAGGAAAAACATGGACACATTTCTCCTTTGAGCAGGTCTATCTGCAGCAATTCTGCTTTCTTTTGTCAGAGAGAAGAAAACCAACCTAGGAACAATTGTCTAAGATTTTCATTTTTTCATCCTTTAGAACAGTATTCGCAACCTTGGTCACTTTTCAGATGTGTGAACTTCAAGTACCAGAACTGATGGCTGGAGAAATCTGGGCATTGAAATCCAAACATCTAAAAGTGGCCAAGGTTTGGAAACACTGGTTTAAAACATGGCAATGTTGGCAGGCAACTGATTGATGCTTACTGCTTACACTGAAGACAAAGCTTTTGCAGCAAGGGTGATACAGAGAAAGCCCTATAGTGAGGATATTTCCCCTTTTGATAGTCTGACTCCTGTATTGATTTTGCCACCAGCCTCAAGGAAGTTACTGATCATGTATTCCATGTTTGTGCATTCATGTAAATGGCAGTGGGGAGGCAAGAACACAAAACCAAGTGCCAGTTTGCATACGATAACTACTTGCAAGAATGCATCTCTAGAAACAGTTTTTTTTTTGTAAAATCCCCTCAGATGAAACAGCATTTCTGTCTTTATAATGTGATATTTCTATAATTGCAGTGATATACCAAGGAATGTGTGTGTGTCTGGAGAGCCCACATGCAAGCAATAAAGGAATGCTGCCAAAGGTAAGTTAGCTGTAGGTGTGGGACCAGGTTGCATATGCTGCTATTACACTGATCAGCTTCTTTGGAGGTTGGTGGTGCAGTGCAAGAGCAAACAAAGGAATTATATATATGCTGGCAATCTTAAACCAAGGAAGTGATCATAGAATTATTGAACATCAGCTACTGAACATGGCAACCTCAAAGGATCTCCAAGAAACATTGTTCCTGTCACAATCTTTCCAGAAGAATTCCAATCTAAGGTATATAGATATATTGATTTCTCATTATCATCTTCAATTTTTGGGATCTAGAAGCTTGTATTCTTTTAACTGTGCATTTCCTGAATGGCAACTTTTGTTTTATTTCGCTCAGTACTAAGTTGAATTTTTCACCTACAGGATACCGAGCATTGGCCCTGTTTGAATGCCTGACCTCTTTCCCGCTGAAGCAGCAGAAAACCTATTTAAGTCTGGACAGCAATAAAAACAAACAAAACAAAATTGCATTCATGGTGTGTTTTGTGAGGCTTCAAGCTTAACTTGTACTTTATACTGCCTTCTTTGGGGTGGAAATAATTGTTTCCTGATAGATGAAACTACAGCAGCTGTCACCAGTTTTTATATCTTTTTTTCAAAAAACCAAACAGGAAGGAAAGCTCACTGTGGTTTAATACTGCCAACATTTTCTTGCGTGTGAAAGATGACTGATGTGTGCTGCATTTTAGGCTTTTCATTCCAGAATGAGACTCTTCTAGATTTCTTTTCAGAATGGAATCACTTGTACTTTTCACGAAAAAAAAATGACAGCATAATTATTACATTGGGAAAACAGTTTAGTTGTTGGGACACACATGAAAAACATGACAAAGATAGGGAAAGAAAGATTTTGTGTACACGTTAGTGGTGTCAGCTGTTAACTTCTTTGCCACCCATAAATGAATTTATGATGGTAATGGATTTTTTTATTAAGTAATGTTGTCAAAGTTTCTTCAGAGTACGAAAGGTGGTTTTTACATAAATGTGTACATTTGGGTCTATCGTGAGACTGTAAATCAGATGAATTTTTATTCGGTGCCTGCAGATCAGTGCCTGGTAAAGATAGATATTCATTCCCTTTTGTATAATACTACAGTGTATATCAAACTTACCCAGCTTGATGTTCCAGTACTTCCAATACTTGAAAGTCTGTCACAAAGAACAGGGGATTTGACTTATGATCTAGGGCACCAGAGGGCAGGGCAAAAAGTAATATGTAGAAGCTTATTAAAAAGAGATCCAATCTAGAAGTAAGGAGGCATTTTCTGACAGTGAGAACAATTAATCAGTGGAATGATTAACTCCTGGAGTTGTAGGTGCTCCATCACTGTAGGTTTTCAAAAATAGACTGGACAACCATTTGACTGTGATGATAACAGTTTCCTGCCTTAAGCAGGGTGTTGGATTATTAGGCCTTCAAGATCCCTTACAATCCTATAGTTCTATGTTTAGTCCCAGAACTTCTGCCATGACTCAAGAAACTGCTCTATATGTTTAGTGAGCAAATGCAATCTGTTTTCAAAATTGTATTCTGAAAATGTAT
Organism: Bungarus multicinctus; assembly: GCA_023653725.1. NCBI lineage: Eukaryota > Metazoa > Chordata > Lepidosauria > Squamata > Elapidae > Bungarus > Bungarus multicinctus. The sequence goes on along the minus strand of CM042846.1, from coordinate 51,567,652 downwards.
CTCAAGAACTGGACTTTAAAATCTATCTTTCTCTTTTCTGAATGCTTTGATTAGATTAGTATTTTTCAACCTTGGCAACATTAAGATCTGCAAACTTCAATTCCCACCATTTCCCCAGCCTGTTAAGCTGTCAAGGTTGAGAAACACTGAATTTGATAATGGTTTTTTAAAAAACAGTTTTAATTTAATTAATTTATAATAACCTAAATGCCACTGCAGCAGATTAGACATGATATAGTCTGTTTTTTCCCCTAACTCCTTGTAACCTTTAACTTGGATCAAGCACCATAAATACTAACCAACAAGACTTTGATGCCTTCCAGTTGCATTGGTTTGGTTCCCAAAATTATTCTCCCATATATCAGGATTATCCATTTTTGAATATCGAATGGTCTAATTTCCTACCATTTCAAAACAGAAATTTGCAAAAGACCTAGGATTCCTAAGTGTGAACCTTCTAGTAATTTACCAGCCAGAAAGTAAAAAAAAAACTACTTTTCAAGGCTACTTGGCTGTTAGATCACCATATCTGGGCAGTAGATTCACATACTATTTTTTAAAATAAATGGCCTTTCCTGTTATATGATTTATGTTTTATATTTCATTACTTGACAGTTTTCACTAGTGCATGAGAGAAAATGAAAATATTGCTTTTCTACTGCCAGCACCATATGAGAAAGCCATAGTAAAACATCTTGGTCTTCATTTTCTGATTCTTGGTATCTTCATTCATTTTAATTTGAAGCAAGAAATTTTCACCCAAATTTTTTCAAACACTCTGGGGAAGATGTAGATTCATTTTGTATTTTTGCCCTTCTTAAGAGTTAGAGAGTTTGTCAGGACTGTACTCTGTGCCTTTCATTTTGTCAGTTGTGTGTTGTTGCTTGTTATGCAGGTATTGGAGTTCAAATGTGCACATTTATGTTAATGTTAAAGGACATGCCCTCATGCAGCCACTTTGATAATGTATTTAGGTGAACATATGGCTGCATATATACAGGTGTCAGGCAGACAGACAGGCAGTCAGTTATAGATACGAATGGTGTGTTACCTAATATTCCTTCTTAAGATTCCTAGAAGAGACACTTGATGCTGGTCTAGCTCATATATTGAACAACTTTGAAATCATCAAGGAATTTGTGAACCACATCTTGGGCAGGGATGTCAAATTCAATTTCATTGAATCAATCCAATTCAAAGTATACCCGAGAAGCAAAGAGCCAGTTTGGTGTAGTGGTTGATATGCTAGTCTAGAAACCAGGAGACTGAAGGTCTTGACTAGCCTTAGACATGAAAATAGCTGGATGACTTTAAGCTAGTTAGTCTCTGTCAGTCCAATTCACCTTGCAGGATTGTTGTTGCTGTGCAGAAAATAGAGGCAAGAGTATTATGTATGTTTGCCGCCTTGATCCCCTATATATATTATATGGTTGTCTAGCATCTACCTGAACATATCCAATGAGGGGAAATTCATCACCTCCCAAGGTAATTGAGCTGTTCTCTGTTCTTAAAAGCTTTTCCTAAGGTTGCCTTTACTCAGCAAGAAACAATCATTCAATCACCCACAATGGGCAATCAGCAACTCTCAGGACACACCTTTTGCAATCAGCTGGTAAGACTGTAAATCACTGTGTCCTTCATGGTGGTATCACTTCTGACATAGTGCTTTCTTATTTGGCTGTGCGAATCAACCCTGATTCAATTTGAATTGGAGATTCAAAAAGGTTATGTTTCAATGAGGGTGCAATTCAAGATTTAATGCCAATCTGATTTGAGCTGAGTCATTGCAGTTTTAGATTAAAAGAGAGAGAAATTTGGTTATATCTTCAAGCTATCTCACATTCTGGAAGAATGGGATACACACAGGAAGGTAATGGAAAATTAACCCTTCCAAGATACCTTCAACAATTTCATCACAATGTTTTTGAAATATTTCTTCAGCTTCTGTTTTACAGCAAAGGCAATAGAAATGAGCACAGGAATCACACAACAAGACAAAAATAAATATGTACAAAATGGTTTTCAAGGAGGGAGGGTCTAAATTCTGAAAATAAATAAGAGTTTAGAAAATGCAGTTAGAAAGTAAATGCCTATTTACTTTTTCCAAGAAACTCTTTTTTCCCTTTTCCTTTTTTCTATTAATAACCAATAATGATAATATTATAATACAGTGAGACTTTTATATTAAGTTTCTGGGGTCCCAGAAAGGCTAGGATTAACATGCTTGCCCCCTATTGCTAAGGGTCGTTTCATCAGTGACCTGGATGGGTTGGAAGTTGGGCATTAGGCAAATTGTCAAATTACATCTTACTGAGAGATGTACTGTAGCTTTGACATCTCTGAATAGAAGGATTCATATGATGTAAGGAAGGCTAGCTGAATGACATGCTTGACCTAGCAGGAATGGATGGTATCAGGGTTATGGCTTGATGATAATACTCTATGTAATTAATTAGCAAAGGCACAAGAAGCCTGTCTCTATGGTAGGTTATAGAGAAGGAGGCTGGAATCTGTCTACCGATTTTTAACAAAACATTATTTAGTAGTGTTTGCAATTGTTAATCTTTACACATTCATTCTGTGTGAAGGGACTTAAACATGCTCTACTCATGCAGAAATGAAAATGTTAACCTTGAGATCATATACAGAATGTTGGCACCTGGACCAAGTTCCTAGTTATGTTGGCAGGCTCAATACAGAAGTATACTATTCCATTAGTACAAGTGACAATCAAATTAAGATCTGTGGCTATCTCCATTAAAGAACTTCAGAAAGCCCAAAGTAATATTAGTTTCACCAGTCCAAAAGAGCTTTGATATGCAGAACCTGACAAAGTGATAAATTTCATTGACCGAACTGCTCAAAACAATTTCAGAGAGCCCATCATACCACTCATTCACTCTTTCAGGAGTCTACAAAATTGGTAGTAAAGTTGCATCCTTGTACATTGAGCTGTTAAAATTCTCTAAACAGCAGGAAAACCATTGAATGATCAAGAATTCTTTAGAACTATCTGATTCAATTAATTACTTCCAAGCAAGACCCTGTTTTGTTCTGTGAATCTTTTCCAAATGGGTAATTCAAAGCTTTGTCATATGTGATCACCCATTCAGAGTTTCATATGGCTTTATCCTTATTGAGCATTGACCAATGGAGACCATAAGTATGAACCCATTCATCATTCACCTGGATACTAGGTGTCATTCCCAAGGTTTTTTTTAATCCCAAAGGAGCCAAGTACTAGTCTTGAAAGTTCAGCATTTCTCTTCATTCTGTAGAATGCAAGCCTTTGATTTTAAACTCCAAGCTGTTATTCCTTGCTGTTAAAATGTTAGTTATTTTGTATCCACAAGCAATAATAATTAGGGTACACTATGCAGTATCTAATGAGAAGCCATCTGATATGTTTGCAAATACTCTTACAGAAATTTAACATTGCAAATAGCAATGTTGAAATAGATTCAAATAGATCATTGCTAGTTATGTTATAGTGGACTTTTTTAATTACCTGGTTAACTATTGAGATTTACAAAGTATCAGGAACATAAAGTTTGCAGTAAATAATCTCTTGTGTGTATGTGGTTTTTCACACCTTTGAAATGCTAAGTAAATTAGCTGATGAATTCAGCAGTCCCTTATACTCTGTGGTGTGAGAAATCATAATGAAGAAAGACTACCAGCAGGCCAAAGCCATTAGACATATGTTTTGTATGCATGTTAAATAGTTATTAGAAAATGGACCGGGAAATCCATGGTGTCTTCAAATGTTGCTATGGAATAATAAAACAGCTTTAGCAATGAACGGATCAGATTTTTTAAAAAATCTGCCAAATTTATCATTTACTATAAGAAGAGGTGAGGAAGGTTCACCAGCTGTATATTCTATTAATTCATATTAGAATTTCATCCAGCTTTATTCTACTTCATGACTTATGCATGAATCATGTCATACTGAAAAAATATTATTCAGAAAACCAAGCCAAGTTAGAAAGAAACATTACCTGATGGCAGGACCCCATCAGCCTTCTTAAAGCCCTGAGTAGGGAGACCACTCAAAGCAGCCACCATGTTATAATTTTTAACGTTAAATTCCTTTTAAAGGATCATATGGATTCTAGGTTTTTAATCTATGTATTGAGTGAAAAATTAAGTGCTTCTTGAATTATGGAATTAGGAGGAAGTACATTTTTATGAATTCTTACATAAATTGTTTGACAATACACAAATTGAAGCATGCCTGTCCCTCCAGCATGTCTAGGTTTCTGGTCACATAGTTACCACATGTGATAAAATGTCTTCTTTGTCTTGTGGCCTTCCCAATATCCATTAGAATTTGCCTATCTTGATATAGACTAGACTAGACTAGACTGGACTGGACTGGACTGGACTGGACTGGACTGGACTGGACTGGACTGGACTGGACTAGACTAGACTAGACTAAACTAGAATAGAATAGAATTCTTTATTGCCCAACTGTGATTGGACACACAATGAATTTGTCTTGGTGTAAATGCTGTCAGTGTACATAAGAGAAAAGATACATTCATAAAGAGTCAAGAATCATAATGTACAACACTTAATAATAGTCATAGGGTACAATAAGCAATCAAATCATACTAGGAAACAGTCAATATAAATCGTAAGGATGCAAGCAACAAAGTTACACTCATACAGTCACGAGTGGGAGGGGATGGGTAATAAGGAGTGATGAGAAGATTAATAGTAATAGTAGTGCAGACTTTATAAATAGTTGAACAATGTTGAGGGAAATATGTGTTTAGTAGAGTGATGGCATTCGAGAAAAAACTGTCCTTGTGTCTAATTTGTTCTGGTGTGCAGTGCTCTATAGCTTTGTTTTGAGGGTAGGAGTTGAAACAGTTTATGTCTGGGATGTGAGGGATCTGTAAATATTTCACAGCCCTCTTTTTGACTCGTGCAGTATATAGGTCCTCTATTGAAGGCAGGGTGGTAGTAATTGTTTTTTCTGCAGTCCTAATTACTCTCTGAAGTCTATGTCTGTCTTGTTGGGTTGCAAAACCAAACCAGACAGTTATAGAGGTGTAGATGGCAGACTCAATAATTCCTCTGTAGAACTATATCAGCAGTTTGTTGAGATAATAGGGAGCAGAGGTGGCATTCAGCAGGTTCTGATCAGTTCTGAAAATAGCCAAGGGAAGTAGTAGCGGAAATTTTTAGTAGTGGAAATTTTGAGTAGTTCGGAGAACCAGCAAATGCCATCTCTGCCTTGAGATTGTACAGTATCCTTACCCTGCCATGCCCACAGAACCAGTAGTAAAAAAAATTGAATCCCACCACTGTAGGGAGTAAGGAAGGTGACCTTGCCAGATATGCAGAAGCTATTCCTTAAATAAAAGAGACAGAAGAACTTTTTATATTCAGAATGTCTAATAACATTTGGAAGTGGCTCAGACAGACATCTCCTTAATTCACTGGAGTATAAGAAAGAAAAGAGGGAAGGGAGGTAATCAAACTTACAAGATTCTGTTATAGCCAATGTCAATAAAAGTAGTATTAACAGTCCTGTAAATATGATTCCTTGATGGTCTACATAGAGAGGCTGACAATTGTTGACAGTGATATATACCATTTGTAAAACATTTTATACAAATATTCCCTTAAATTGTAGCTTGGAGTAAACTTCATCCACAATTCCTCCCACTATTGCACTGTTACCATGTAATATGAAGGTTTACATCCACTTACCATACAAATCAATTTTTGATTTGTCACAGTTCAACAACAATCCATACATATGTCCCAACAGATGATCCTGGTCTTATTACGAATTTTTCAAAGTCTGACATTTGTCCCAAGGCAATTTCTTCTTTTCTGACTTCCCCCGCAATTGGTAAATACATTAAAAAAATTCTTGCCTTTGTTTCTGCTTTGTCCCCAATATGCTCTCTGAATCTGGATACATCACATCAGTACCTGTGATTAATCATCACCCCTCATTATTTTTGAAATGAAAGGCACTTGACAGAAAAAGGTAAAGTTGATATTGTCAGATTGATTCTTATTTTTAGAAGAGTCCATATTTTTACATATGTTCCCTGATAATATGTCTTTTCAAAAGCTTTTCTGCCTTTTTTATTCCATAAATACCTAAATTCCCTTGGCTAAGCCAGCTCTTTCATAATTTATATTCTACAGTTTGGAGATTTTATCTATTCTGTTATCCATTACAGGCAGCTTGAGCAATAATATAATTTAAAGCTAAGAAATCCAAGTCTGTGTTTTTTTTAGTCTTGCAAAATTTTGAATCTTAGTCTCAGTTTCTTTTCCTGCTTCATATAACTTGGTTAATTTTTTTCTCTGCCAATCCCACATGCTTTTGACTAGGATTGGAATTAGATTAGGTGCCATTTGGAACAGGAAATTCATCTTGGGTAATATATTCATTTATACTGCTGCAATAGGTCCTAGCAAAGTGCCTTTTAAATGTTCTCTATCAAGATTTTTTTATTATTATTTATTTCTCACCTCAATTTATTGTAATTTTTCTGAAATATGTTCATGTTGCTCCTAAGCAGAGATATAGGAACAACATTAGAAACTTCTCAGAGAAACTATTGAACTAAAACAAGTATTTTTGTTTTGTGTAATTCCTGAGGAAGTCAGTATTCTGAACTTGGGCAATGAATGGACTTCAATTCCCAGAATTCCCTGACCAGCAAGTATATGTTGAGGATGGGAAGCGGTATGAAAATTGCAGAAGATTGCTGAATACACCACATATGCTTCCATGGATCTTTTATGACAATATAAGTATATTCTGACTAAAAAATATACTTTAATATTATTCACAATGGTTAGAACAATTTTTTAAAAAAACATCCTAGGATCAAATATAAAGTATTATTTAATATACTGAAATCATAAGCAGTTAATGAGTTATGTTAATAGAATTCTAGATACCTTTGTGCTCTTGCCATATCGTGTTTATGTTTTTTCAGTATGTAGGTTGACTCGGATGGAGTCAGGGAAATGTTGCTACTGCGGGTCAGAAGGTGAAAATGAATCTGTCTGTGAATTGGCAGAGAAATGCATACTCAGAGCAATTGCCAATTTATATCACTGGCACTATATTAGCTACAGATCAAATAAAGGTCTGAAATGGCTAAACGTTTTCAAAATAGCTGTCAAGTCAGTTTTGACACCGCCCTTTTCCTAAAATATACAATGCCCAAAAGAAAAGAGACACAATGTAATAATACTAAAAGACCTTTTTGATCAGTGTCAGTTTTATTCAGAGATAAAATGAAACAAATGTTTAGAACTACCAAAAGATGCTATTCATAGATCAACATATTTAGTTTTCTTCAAAGGTAAATAGTTTCCATTTTATGAGAATGATTATTTCTTAGAAAGCACATTCTTCTTACAGCACCAATTATATAGAAGCATTAAATTAACTATTTTGCTATGTCCCAGTGGTTCAATCATAAGAATCAGTCAAAGGATCTCTCGGATGTTGCTTCTCCTCCAAAGGGACATTTAGAAGGAATATAGATTTACATATTAATAGAGTTGCAAGGGACCTTGTAGGTCATCTAGCCCAAACCCCCTCCCAAACAGGAGACCCTATACCATTTCTGACAAATGGCAGTCCAATCTCTTCTTGAAAATCTCAAGGGATGAAGATCTCACAACTTCCAAAGGCAAGCTCATCCATTGGTTGATTGTTTTCACTGTCAGAAAATTTCTCCTTATTTCCAGATTAAATCTCTCCCTGTTCAGTTTCCATCCATTTTTCCTTGTCTGGCCTACAGGGAAATAGCTGTTTGGAAAATAGCTTGACCCCTCCCTCTTTGTAGCAGCCCCTCAAATATTGGAAAACTGCTATCATGTTCCCCCGGGTGCTTCTCTTCTCTAGACTAGTCATACCCAGTTCCTGTAACGATTCTTCATATGTATTAGTCTCCAGTCCCCTAATCATCCTAGTTGCTGTTCTTTGCACTTTTTCTAGAATCTCAACATCTTTTTTTATAATGTGGTGATCAAAACTGGATACAGTACTCTAGGTGTGGTCTTACTAAGGCTTTATAGAGTGGTATTAGTACTTCCCTTGATCTTGATTGTATACATCTGTTAATGCAACTTAAGATTGCATTGGCATTTTTTGGCTACCACTGCACACTGCTGGCTCATACTTTGCTGGTTGTCCACTAAGACTCCAAGATCCCACTCATAGTTACTGCTATTAAGCCTGGTTTCACCCAGTCTATATGTATACTTTTGGTTTTTCTTATCTAAGTATAGGACTTTATTTTTCTCTACATTGAATTTCATTTTGTTAGATAGTGCCCAATGTTCAAGTCTGTCAAGATCCATCTGACTCTTGAGCCTATCTTCTAGGGTGTTAGCTATTCCTGCCAGCTTAGTATCATCTGCAATTTTGGTAAGGTCCCCTTCTATTCCCTTATCTAAGTTGTTTATTAAGATATTGAAGACTACTGGGCTTAAGACGGAGCCTTGTGGTACCCTGCTGCTTCCTTCCTTCCATGTAGACGTAGACACATTAAGGCTACTTGTTTAGTATGATTTGTCAGCCAGTTGCAAATCCATAAATCCAGATTTATTGTCCATTTGCATGCCATTTCTTCCCTGAAGCAAGATTCAGAACTAGTCGGGGTTTCACTAAGGAATTAAATGGAACTCAATCTGAGAAAATTATCATTGGTTAGGAATTGTTGAGAATATTCATAGCTCAAGTTGTAGATTTTGGTAGGAGTCTGTTCTCTGAGCTTGCTGTGCCATGACTATTGGGGCAGAACTAACTAGCAGTCAGAAAATCAATATTTCCTTACTATGGATACCTCTGAAAGTTAGGCTTTTTGTTGGTTGGTTTTGCTTGTTTATTTCAAACTCCAGACAGCGTACCATAAAATCAATGTTTTACAGAGACCATTTACATATAAATAAAAACAAAATCACAAGATGGAATCAATCAGGATTTTATCATGATGCAGCTAGCATACCATCTTCTTATTGCCAAAAAATCCTCAGACCTGTTAAAAAAAATAACATGTTTCTGGAAGGTCAGAGGGTGGTCGCTCAGATAACATGGCGTCATATTATGTAGGGATTTAAAGCTAAAAAGCAGCGCCTTGAATTAGACCCCAAAGCAAACTGGTAACCATGTAGCTCATGCAGCAGTGGTGTAACATGTAACTTCTAGGAGAACATTTAACTGCCCATCCAACTACATTTCACCAGCTGAAGCTTCTGGATATTCTGGTCCTTGAAAATAAAGTTTTTTGTAAATAAGTTTGACAGAAACTTTCAGATTATTTATTTGTTGGTTTATTTATTTATCCTCTAGGCCAGGAATGTCAAACTCTATTTCATTGAGGGCTGCATCAGGGTTGTGTTTGACCTTGGAGGAGCGGTGTGGATGTGGCCAGTGTGGGTATGGCCAGTTCAATGTCATTTGTGTCAGGGGTGCCAGTAGTGGCCGGAGCTCTCTATCAACAAAAACAGTCTCCCAAGCTCCGTTTTCAGCTGTGATGGCCTTCTGCAACTGTCTGTCAGTGAAAACAGAGCTCGGGAAGGCCATGCAACTTGGGCCAGTCCTTCACTATTTCCAGGGTGGCCACGCAGGCCAGATCTAAGCACCCAGTGGGCTTTAGCTGGCCCATGGGCCTTGAGTTTAACACCCTGCTCTAGGCAATCCAATTGTTTCTTTAAAAGCACAATCCTCTCAAGGGAACAATTTTCCACATCAAGCCAAACCTACAAGGCATCACTAGTCACTTTCATAAAGATCTGCAAGAGAATTTGGGCTGACAGATTTTGGGGAAGAAAAGCTTTGCATGAGCTCCATGATTCTCTTTTTCCCTGTCAACTTTGTTGAGAAGTAATAATGTTAGAAATAATATATCTGAGAAGATATATTAAGTAAGATAGACTATGAGATGAGTTGGAAATAATCTGTCTGGCTGTCAAGTTAAAAGTGTTGAATGGTTGAAAGGGCAAAAAGAGAGAGTGAAGTAAGCCATGGAGGTGAGTAAAGTTCAAAGAAAGCTACAGGTTCAGTTTAATGGCTTCTTTAAACATAAGCAGACATTCTGCCATGTGAGTCTCATGTTTTATGAGGGTTTACAAAGGCAACACTTGCCTCATTTGCAATATTTTATCCTTAAATATGCACAATGTTTGTCAGTAAATGTGTACTGCAATAGTAATCACTTTACTACAGTCTCTTCAACGCTTTCTATCTTTTATCACATCTATCTCTGTGCATAGCAATTCTTACATTATTGAGAAAACAAAATAGCATTTAAAGTAATCTTAATGTGGAAAAAGTGTATTTGTAGTATAAAGGTAAGAATTCCATTCTGTAGTAGAAAATCTCTGTTATCAGAATCTGCTTGATCAAAGCATTCTTTGTCAATTATTAATAGAACTGAAAATACACTATGTTGTAAGGGGTTTCAACATTTTTATTATCTCACACATTTTTTCTACTTTTTCACTTTCAAAATTGTAACAATAGTTTAAAATTTCAAAACAATTTATTTATTTATAGAAATTAAATAGTTGTCCATCTCAGTCACAATACAAGCATAAAAAGAAGAATTATTAAAACAATATTATAACAAAACTAAAGTCCTTAAAACTATAATCCAATCTAACCATAAATGCCAGGCTCTTTTGTGAGCCTGGCCACAATAGCTGACAGGAAATAAATTCAAGACTTTGTGGTATCTAATAAGATTGGATCTCAGAGGAAATGCTGTTCCATAAGTCAAACATGCAAGGGAGAAAGCAAAGTCCTGTACCATGTAGGGCTTTATAGATGACTGCTGACATCTTAAATTACATCTGAAATGCCATTGGAAGCCAGTGTAGCTCATGAAGGGGAGGTGTTATGTGGTCATATTGAAATGCACCTAAAACTCCCTGTGCCAGTGCATTCTAGATCAATTGCAGTTTCCTAATGCTCTTCAAAGGCAACCCCATGTAGACTACATTGCAGTAATCCAGCTAGGAAATGAAAAGTCATGAGTCATGGAGTGCAGAACCCCCTGTTCCAGGAAGAGAGCAGCTGACGCACAAGATGAAATGTAAGGCCCTACGGGTCATTGAGGATCCTCAAATTGTACGTCAATTCTACATGGGGAATACCTATCCCATCCATAGTAAAAGAATGGAACACTTTCAGATCAAGGATATCTAAAATCCTAGGCCATTTGATCTTGTTAGGGTTGAAATAAAGCTTGTTCTTCCATATCTATACTTCTCAACATCCAGATATTTGGAACGAAAATTGATGGCATCACTTGGGCAACCTAGAGCAGAAATCTTTGCATCATCTTGTACCACAACCTAACCCCATGCCAATGGTGACATAACCCAGCAGTTTCAGGTAAATCTTAAATATGTAATTATATATCCTTTGAAGGATAGGTTCCCCTCTTCTTTCCTTGTCTTTGGAAAATAATTGAGATTTATTGTTTTTTTTTTAAAAATAAGTTTGTTTTAACTGTGTGAAGATTAGATGAAAAACTGATTTTTGCTGTGTGAAGGAACACACGATATATACAGTACATAGAATAGCCTTCTCTTCTGCTCTCTCACTCTAAATATCTTCCTGAATTCTCACACTGTGAAATGATATTTCCAGATTTTCTGATCGACCAAACTTGATTCCAGAATTCATCTTATAAAGCCTTCTAGATTTTCCCTTGAATTGAGGAGAAGAGATGAATATCACGGTTGAGGCACCAGGCTAGAAACCAGTAGTCTGTGACTTCTAGTCCCACCTCAGGCACAAAGGCAGCTGGGTGTCTTTGGGACGAGGCACTCTTCCTCAGCCCTAAGAAACAGGCAATAGCAAACCACTTCTGAGAAACCTTGCCAAGAAAACTTCAGGGGCTTGTCCAGGTAGTTATCAGGAGTCAACATGACTTGAAGGTATGTATATGCATGTGCATGCACACACAAACACATACACATACAAGAATATTCAGTTTTGGATTGCATTTTAAAGCCCTGCCTCTCATGAAAAAAAAGAAAGAAATGCCAGGTAAGAATTTGTCAAACGAGCTATCTTCACTTTCTTTAGTGAAGGTAGTATTCTATATTGACTGTTTACTCTTTTATGGTCTGCATTGTGATGCCAGATGCCATCCAAGGATGCTGCAGTCACATTTCCTCCACTTTGATCATAACTAATGGAGACAAACAAAATAATTTGAGGTACAATACCGCAGAAATGTACAATTTGAGACTTGAAAAGGTCTTGAAAAGATTATAATTGTCTCATATATCCCTTTTTAATGTTAACAAAATAATATTTTTAATGTGACTGAAGAGAAACATATTAAAAACAAAGATGGTATCTTAATTTATTGTTTAGATTGTAAACAAATGTGTATATTAATTTATGTTCTGGATCTGTCATATAACACTTTGTCACTCAAAAGAGAGAGTCCTCTGTATGAAGTAAATTAGAACAGAAAAAGTGAAAAAAAGAAAAGACATAAAAAGTAAAAGTGCAATAAGAAACAAAAATAGAAGAAACTAGAAAAGAAAAGAGTCCGATGTAAAGAAATATATAAAGACAAAAGGATATTCTTCATGGTTTAAGTAATTGTATTTTAATCTTTCTAGCTAAAGTTACACCTAACATTCTTTCTGTAATTTATCCTTGCTAATCATCAAAACCATAAATCCCAAGTCCATTTTTTTTTCATTTTATGTAAAAAGTTTTACATGGTTGAATATTAAACTTTTAAAATCCATTTTATCAATATTTATATATCTGAGTCCAAGTTTTTAGGATAATAGAATGTCCATTCATATTGTTCATATTTCTAACATACATCTGAACTGGCTTCATGAATTCTAGATAACTTCTCTGGTATCTTGTATCAACCATATATCATTTTATTAAAAGTTTTCTTTAAGATTATAGCATAAAATAAATTTCAATCCTTTTAACCACATAGTTTCCATTTGCTCCATATGTTGTAACCAAAATGCTTGGCCCATTTTATAATATATTATTTCACCTGTCCTTCCTCTGTTTTAAATTTCATTAAAAAAGCAAGCAAAAGAAGTACACAATTGTACTTCAGATTCCATCTTGCAAGTTTTATTGGTCCAATAAATCCTTTTGTCAATTTTGAATCTTTCCTATAGTCTGAAAAAAATGATATACAGTTAAGATCTTATATCTTACTGCAACCATTTAAGTAATGTGATAACTACATTGAGTTGGTCAGTTCTTACAATGTTACTTCAACATAGTGGTGGAAACTTGGGACGGTCACTTCAAATTCCCATGGGCTGGACAAAATTTCAGAGATATTTATGTTTAACAAAGCTTTGATCAGATTACTGCTTCAATGCAGATTGTTGAAACAGGACATTAAATCTGGTGGATTCAAAACATTCAATTTTTCTAAATGTTTTGCAGATTTGAAGAATTTCCTCAAATGTAGTGCATGGAAGGGGCTAAAAAATGTTGCTACTGACATTAATCCTAGCCCCAAGTGGTCATTAGCCATTAAGCAGACTAAGCACCTGCATAGGGCACCACAAAAACTTTTATGTAGCCTAGGCTTGGCTTCGTTTGTACAGTATGTACAAAGGAAGGGGCACCAAGATTTGTCACTGCTTAGGGCACCAGTGAGCCTTAATCCACCATTGCCTAGCCCAAGAAACCAGCCAATAAATTTTATCAAATCATTAAAGTCTGCCTATTAGAATAAGTTGAAGGCTCCAACACTGGAGGGTTTTAAGAAGAAATTTGACAATAGTTTGTCTGAAATTGTATAGGGTCTCTTCCTTGAGCAGAGCAAAGAGGGGGCTGGACTAGAAGACCTTCAAGATCCCTTCCAACTATTTTGTTAGGAATGGGAAAAGTAACACCTGACTTCATTCACCTATTCTCATCTAATTTAGTGCAATTACTATAAGCTCTAACTTTGCTCTCTCTTGCATTAATGAAAAAATATATTTCTGTGTTCAATCTGTTAATATTTTTTTCTTGGAAAGGAACTTAATGTTGAAAAATTACACACCAAAAGATGAAATAAATATTTTTTTAAAATGTTCCTTAGCTACACTTCACTTTGCTTCTTTATTTCTGATACTTTAAGTATTACCATTAGTACAGTTGAGGAAAAAAAATATCCTGTATTATTGTTCTATTCTTTTTCAGTTTGATGAAATAGAAGTTGTTTATGAAGTTTCTTTGATGGGAGAAATGAATTTCATAAATTGTCCTAGATGTAATGTAATATTGTTACACTTTAGATATAAGGAGGCTAATAGTTCCTTTTATGTCATTATATAATATCTTCATTTTTACTGAATAATTCATATCTGGTTTAAAAGCCACAAAAGTCTTTCTTACAAATATACAGATACTAGAGCAGAGTTTAGGTGACTGATCTGTAAGTATCATGGACAGAATACAGTGATTACTAGAAATTGGCATGGATTTGTGAACAACTACTGTCAGATTAAACTTTTTTAATGTTTTGCTTAAGGAACATCCTTAGTAGCACAAAAGTGCTTTGTCAAAAGGCAACTAGACCTTCTTTATTTTTGTTTTTTTAAGACATTTATTTCACTTTTCATCCAAGAAGCTTCTTCAGTTCAGCATCTTTGGGACAACCATGACCTGAATGACTAAGAATTCCATAGAAACTTCCTTAGTAGATTGTGGAAATAGATATAAAATACCTTGACTTCAGAAAACTATTGAATAGTTTTATATAGCATTCCATAGCATTCTTATTAGCCAGCTAGTTAAGTACATCTAGAACAGGGATGTCAAACTCAAGACCCATGCTCTGGATGCATCACGCACTGGCCATGCCCTCACCTGGTTTTAGTGAAGGAGAAAAAAATCATAATACATCATGTGACAATGCCATGACAACACAAGTTTGACATCCTTGATCTAGAAGGAATATTTATTGAGATGACAGATAGCGTGAAGACCATATTCATAAAGTACTCATCAGGCTGAACTGAGATATTGATTGGAGTGCTACAGGATTTAGGGCTTGTGCATTTTCATCTCAACATTTTCAAATGTTTAGATGACATAAAACTGGGAAGGACAGCCAATAAACCAGTAGAAAGAAACAATGATCCTGATAAGTTAGAAAACTGGGCTTAAAATAACAGAATTAAATTCAATAGAACCAAATGCTATGGTTTTTTAAAATTATTATTTAGGAAATAAAAATGAAAGAAATATACAAAGGCATGGCAATAATGAATGGGAAAAGGACTTGTGATTAGCTGATTCCAAGCTGAGTCAGCAAGGTGATGAGGTTGCCAAAAAAACAACTATAAGTTCAGGCTATAACAATAAATATATAATTTCCATATTAAACACAATATTTTTTTCCATTTTATGCATTGGTTAGACCCCACTTTGAACATTGTATACAGTTCTGGAAACCAGAACTTTAAGACTTTAAGAAAACTATAGGGAAACTAAAATAAGTAACCAAAAAAGGCAGTAAGAATATTGAAAGAATTGGATCCTATAAAATGAAACTGAAAAAACTTACTAATTTCAGCTTTGAGAAAACAACTGAGAATGAATATAATACTTCTCAACTACGTAACAGGTCAACAATTCCAAATGATAGGACAGGGACATCTAAAGTCATGCAAAGACAGACTGCAGCTGAAAGCTAGAAAAACGTCCCCACCCATAAAATATCAAAAAGGTAGGTGGGTTTCTCATTACTAAATATATGAAATAGAGGATGGGCAGGTGGGGGTTGGATTTGATGGCCTAAACAACCTTATCTCACTCTGATTTGATTCTCCTCTTTGAAATTTTTCCAGAGGTCTGCTGTGTCCTTGCTTTACATTCTGCAATTAAATGTCAAGGGCATTTATCATGAGGGTACTTTGTCTATTTGGTCTTTTCAGTTTGAGATATGCAGGCAATCAAAATGGTTTCAGGGTGAATAAAAGACATGTCAGAAGACAATTCTGGTTACAGCCTCGGCCACTCCTTTCAACAATGAAACAAGTTCAGATATGTAACAATTTTCCAAGAAACTTTGAAACCTCTTATAAATAATGTAGAAAAAAAACAGAAGCTTCTTTCTTTTAATGATAAAATTGTAAGACAAGATTTCAGGCTCTGTTGTAGCAGGATTTTCTCTCTCTTCCAAGTTCTGCAGTCATATAATAATTGCAAGAATGAATAGGTCTCTAGGCAAATATATATCTGTCTTTCTGCCACTGGATCTATCAGCACCTGTTTATTTCTGTCGATTTAGTTTAAATTTCTCCAAGAGAAATAGATGGTTTTCTTCAAATGCTGTTCTTGGGTTCAGACAGATGGCCATCTTGACTATGTGATAGTTCTGGCTAGGAGCCATGCCATGCTGTCATGTCTGACTAAGCACATGGTAAATATAACTGTTTTGAAGTTCTTCATTTTAGAAAAGTCTGTTATGATTATGCCTCTTAATTCTGTTACTCTTCACTATGTGTTCGCTTCATCTGAAGAGAACAGCCTTCAGAGGGCAGTTGCCTTTAGGATATGGTACGCTGAACATAACACAAATGAGAGAAGGAGAGGAAAAAAAGAAAATGTACAACTAATTGTAATGCTGTAAACTCTTGTCAGATCAAAGTTAGAGGGTGTTGCCCTTAGGAAAAGGATACTAGCAAATGATGGAGTTTGCAGAAAAACTGCTTGAAAAATAGTGTGAAACAAGCAAATGTCAGATTGTGTATCTTGCAAACGTCTTACACAGAAAAGTTTTATGAAGCAAGGAAGTGGCAAAGGAAAATGAAAAAAAAATAAATAGATGGAATGTATTTGGAAAGGAAAAGTAGCGCTTTAAAGTTCAAATTTTACCAGATTAATTTAAAGAAAAAAAAACAAACCCTAATTCACAATCAGAAAAAAAAACTTCCAACATGAGCAAGTAGCTTTCTCAGTCTGAAATCAAAAATCAGAAAATAAGTTTTTGTGTGAGCAAAATTCAACATTAATTGACCAGCAAAGACACGGATAGAAGAAAAGATGAAATGAAGTTTTCTCAGCATGAGTCAGATCCATACAACTCCCATTTTCTATTCTTCTTGGCAGTATTTCAGAGGATTCTTTCTCACTTGTGGGGATCAAAGAGTAGCCTGCAACCTTGGTGATGTTTGGTGGCTTGAGAGCACTCTTTCTACCCTTTAACTTATCTTTCATCCTTGCTTTTATCTGAATGTCATACAATATTAATATTGTTTTAACTATGTCTTTATATGATTTTATGATTTTTTTTATCCGTAAACTGTCCAAAATTACTTATATAGTGAGATGAGCAGTGCCTAAATATAATAAAGAAATATGTACAATTAAATAAATATGTTATCACCCGAACCTGGTATCTTCTAATGGAAAGCATTTTTCTTCCACTAAGCTTCTCCAACTGGTTCTTGTTTACCTGGTTGCTAAACTTAACACAAAGGCTGCTCTTCATGACTGTTTTAAGAAACATTGAAGTAGAAGCTTCAACATTTGTTTACCCTTAGATAAAACCTTATCAGATTAATATTTTGAAAAGCTTTCCAGCTCTTTATATGAAAAGTAACTTTAGAGCTGAAAAGTGAATTTTAACACCTTTTTAAGTTTACTTGGTACAACTGGTACAATTTATTCCATTGGGGAAAATCCTTGACAATGTTTTCCTTTCTTTTATAAATTTCTAGCTTTATTTTTTCAATTATACTCTTCCACAGTTCTGACATATTAGTTCACAAATCATCTGAGCTATAAGATAATCTGTTGTTTTTGGGCTTAGCAGGTTGTGTGAATGTATTCCTTATATTCTTGCAGATTAGGCTACAATCTGATCTTATTTCATTACGTTGAAACACATATAGTCCCAAGCATATGAACATTGACCTAAGTTTGTAATGTTTATTTTCTCAAGCTGAAGGCTTTTTCTCAACAGGAAATAAATTCCATATTCTTCGGAAATGAGATCTCATCATCTAAATGCATTGTCTTTTGTATATGATCCTGTGATCCTATGCAAAATTATTTGGAAGCAAATGCCGCTGGACACTCCAAATTTTAATTCCAAATGAGCAAACCTATGATATAAGTTTGGATCAACCACTATATTTGCTCAAAGTATGAGGCAAAACATCCTCTAAAAGGCTTTCTGTGAACATCTCAAAGGGATTGAACATTAACTGAGAGCATATGTGTCCATGCACAGAAGGCATTGCTCCAGCATTGCTGCCAAAGTTGGTTGTGAAGTGATTCCAAACTGGTTATCACAAACTGAGGAATGTAATCTTCATGGAAAACATTAATATTACTTTGGCCTTCTTACAGATTATCCGAAAGTTACTTGCTCTGGGGACTGGGAGAAGAAATTCCTGCAAAATGTCAAATGTACTTGGATTATTTATGTTTGTAATTTCTAGATACGTTTGACCAAAGCACTCAACTTTCCCCACCAGTAATTTACATTACCTGAGATTATTGGAGTTGTAGTCCATTACATCTAGGGCAGGGCTGTCAAACTCCCAGCCCATGGGCTGGATGCATCATGCCCTGGCCACGCCCACACCCGGTTTAGTGAAGGGGGAAAAGTCCCAATATGTCACATTATGCTGCTGTGACGATGTGAGTTTACACCCCTAATCTAGGAATACCAGTTTTGAGAAAGCTATGTTTAGCTTTCTCTACTCTCAGATATCTCATCCACACTATCTTTCTAAGGCTACAAATTTTGCTTTACTCAACAAATCTTCTCTTCTATATTAGTTGGTATGCATTCATCTCCCTTATAGGAAGGTATAACATCGTCTTCTTTAGTATCTGAAGTTTTTGAATAGTTAAAATTACTACAATGGCTGTATTTTGAAATGACAACAAATATTCAAGTTCTGGTTAGGTCTTATCTGATGCTAGTAAACATGTTCAAAATGGAATAGGAAGGGAAAAATCTCTGACCCTTATGCTTAAATTAAGCCATAAATTGAAAAAAACAGCATGCTGACAAATTTGTTTTTCTAACCTTTACATGCTGATAAGCATTTTGTATTTCGAAAAGAGATTAAATCAGAAAGAATATGAATGAATATTCCATGTAATATTTTCTGTTCATTGGGAAATTGGCAAATCTACCAGGAGGAATGGTTGCCTCAAATGGAAAATGTCATTTGTTAAAAAGAGCTATGACACAAAACAGAGGGAAAATGCTGACAGCATTAATCTGAATTTAAATGTACTATTTCCACAGATATATAATATTTTACTAACTCCTTGAGTTTTATCAGTGCTGAACCTTATTTAAAATTTCAGAGAAAGATGAATTATTTGTAAACATACCATGATTTAAACTGGAATAGTTAAAAAGCAAGACATTTGGAAAACATCTTTTATTCACCTAATAAATGTAAAATCATTGATTTTCCTCCACCCCCTTATTTCTAGATAATTATGTTGAGATTAATAGCAGAAATAGAAAATATGGAATTACTTCATTCCTTTAACTGAATTTTGGCATAATTTCACAGCCTTCTGTTTATTGGCTGTCCATCTCTTTGCCAAGCTAGTCTCACTTCCTGACTTGATCTGGTCCAGATCATCTGTGTGTTCTTTCCAGTAAATTTTGTGTATTTCCTGTCCCAATGATTACTGGTTCTTAATTGTTTCTGTGTTTATACATTCTGCTAAGCTATAATGAGCTTATGTGTTCAAAGAATTCAGCCAATTGTAGCTTATTCAGTAATTAATAATTAAACAAAATATGGTGTAGCAGAATTTGTGAAACCAGTCTGTAGAACTATTTAGTTTTGCTCCATAGATTCAGTTTCCACTGGAACATGAAGCTGAGCTGTTGTTTCATTCTGATTTTTCTTTTTTAGATTCAGTCTTATTTACCTACTTTATTTCCACCATTAATGGTCCAGGTGATCCATTATAGAATTTGTAGAAAAGATTGTTTTCCCAGCAAAAAAGAGGTAGGATACTTCAGATTAAGTGGCTCTGAGCCAGCAAAAAAGGAAGTGTTGATTAATTCTTTTCTTCTAAGTTATTTGTCCACTCAAGGTTGCCTCCTTGGAAATGATTTCCTATACCCCCCCCCCAAAAAAAAAGATATGTAATTGTCTGTTGCTCTATAGCAATAAAGTACTGAGACAAAGATTTTGAGTAGGTTGTATATGCTACAACCCCTTAATTTGGAGATTGGTTCATCCAAATACAGATTTATCTCCATATACAGCAGATAGAAAATATCTGTTTGTTATGATTATTAAATAGTTGCATGTGTGTATATTTTCTTTTCTTTCTTTTTACATTCACTTTTTCAAATAGATGCTATTCCAGTCTCACTGATACTTCACAAGAGAAAGAAATGTGAAAGCATAATATTGTTCAGTAAAATAATGTCAGTAGAATCACAAATTAGTTGAATATAATTCTTTAATTCTTTAATCCTTTTTTTATATTGCCACATTTTTCTTTGATGCCATGCCAGATTTTATGGAAGTTTTGATGAATGACCTGCTTGAACAATTTTCCAAATACTGCTTTTCTAGAAAATGGCTACTGCTAATCTGTCTAAAAAAGTGATTTAGATTAGCATTTGCCCTGATTAAATCCCTAGCTAGGGGATTTCACCTCATTGGGCAACACAGTTTCTATGCACATTTAGTTGAGAGTAAATTTCACTGAACCCTTGGAGTTTTTTTTTTTTTTTAAAGTTTATAGATTGCCTTTTATTTGCAAGAACAAAAATGGCTTCCAATTCCAGGCAGGGTCAAAAACTACCTATTCTCCTAACCATACCCATGGACTCCGAATCTCAATTTTTCTCTCAGAATTCATGGGAACCTAACCTTACCCCAAGTGTATTTTTGGCGAATGCAATCCAATTTGGGTACAATCTACCTAGGGTTAAAGATAAGACCTGAAGAATTTGAAGAGGAAAATGGAGATTGCCAATGGATTTGGAACACTTCGACATGTTTAGGAGAGTACATACTTTTTGTGCCTGCCTTATCTAGGTTTCCTGGGAAAATACATGGAAAAAATTAGACATAGGGTTAGATCTACGTGAAATAATACAGGAAAATGGACATCGCCAATTGATTTCCATCCCTTGGGTATGGTTGGGAGCAGTCAGATGTTTTCAGTGTGCCTAATCTACGTTTCCTGAGAAAATACACAGAAGAATCCATTAGGATAAAATCCACATGGGATTAGGGTTAGGTCTCCATGAATTCAGAGAGAAATGGAGATCACCAATGGAATAGGAGCCCATGGGTATGCTTAGGAGTGTGCATTCTTTTCAAGCCTGCCTTATCTCCCTACCCAGGGAAATTACATGGAAAAAACCATTTTGCAGAAGATCCACTTAGGGCCTATGTGGAGTTTCCATGTTTTTCATTTTCCCATGTGTTTCCCAGTAAGTTTAGATGAGGCAGGTTCGAAAAATATGGACACTCGTAACCATACCCATGGGTCCTATTTGGAGAATTTGGAGAGGAATTTAGAGAGGAAAATGGACATCACCAATGGAATCAGAGCCCATGGGTGTGGTCAGGAGTGTTTGTTCTTTTTGAACCTGCCTTTCCCTCCCTACCTATGGAAATTACATGGGAAAATCCATTTTGCGGAAGATCCATTTAGGCCTATGTGGACTTTCCGTGTATTTCATTTTCCCATGTCTTTCCTACAAAACCTAGATAAGGCAGGCTTGAAAAGTAAGCATGCCCCTAAACATACCCATGGGCTCTGAATCCATTAGCGATCTCCATTTTTTTCTCAGAATTCATGGGCACCTAACCGTAACCCTAAGTGGATTTTCTATGAATGCAATCCAATTTGGGTAAAAACCACCTATGTATTGGTATAGTTACGAGTGTGCATGTTTTTCAAGTCTGTCTCATCTAAATTTCCTGGGAAAGACATTGGAAAATTAAATAAAAGGAAAGTCCACATAGGGCCTAAGTGAATCTTCCTCAAAATGGATTTTCCCATTTAGGTTCTCCAGGTAGGGAGAAAAGGCAGGCTCGAAAAGAACGCACTCTCCTAATCATACCCATGGGGTCCAATTCCATTGGTGATGTCCATTTTCCTCTCTGAATTCACAGAGACCTAACCCTAACCCTAAGAGTATTTTACACAAATAGGTTTTTCCATGTATTTTGCAAGGAAACCTAGATAAGGCAGGGGCAAAAAGTATGCACGCTCCTACCAGGCTTTTTGGCTCCAAACTCATTGGTAATTTCCATTTTTCTCTCTAAATTCTTGGGGACCTAATTAGTGGATTTTACACAAATTGCATGTTCCCATGTATTTTGCCAGGAAACATAGATTAGGCACCCTGAAAAAGTATTCCTTCTCCTAAATATATCCATGGGCTCTGATTCCATTGGTGATGTCCATTTTCCTGTATGATTTCATGGGAACCTAACCCTGACCCTAAGTGTATTTTATCTGAATGGGATTTTTCCATGAATTTTACTATACATAAAGTAGGCTAGAAATGTATGCACACACCCCTAACCATATCCCTCAGATCTGAATTCATTGGTGATGTCCATTTTCTTCAATGAATTCATAGGAACTTAACCCCAACCCTAGGTAGATTTTATCCGAAAAGGATTTTTCCATGTATTTTCCCAGGAAACCTAGATAAGGCAGGCACGAAAAGGATGCCCACTCCTAACCCAAGGCCTGCAAATTCACTGGCAATATCCATTTTCCTCTACGATTTCATGGAGACCTAGGTGGATTTTACCCAAAGTGGATCGTATTCGCAGAAAATCCACTTAGGATTAGGGTTAGATCTCCATGAATTCTAAGAGAAAAATGGAGATGGATTTGGAGCCCATGGATATGGTTAGTAGCGTGCTTACTTTCCAAGCCTGCCTTATCTAGGTTTCCTGGGGAAATACACTGAAAAATCAATTTCATGGAAAATTCACTTAGGGTTAGGTCTCTGTGATTTTGGAGAAGAAAATGGACATCACCAATGGATTTGGAGCCCATGGGTATTGTTAGGAGCATGCTTGCTTTTCAAGCATACAGTACTTTACCAGTCCAAGAAACATTAAATTATTTTTAGTTTCAAATGTACAATTTATTTCATATTGTTATCCAGTTTTAAGAATTTTTCTATGAATCAGACCTCAAGGGGAAAAATCTGAAATATGTTCCATATAATGCTTGACATTAATAAGCACAATATTTATTCCATCTAAATGACATTGAAGAAGCTTAATTGATTTCAATAGTAATTCTTAGCAGTTCTCAGCTGGGTTCAGGGAGCTGGGTTAGAAATGGAAGATGGTAGGTTATTATACATGCATGTGATATTGAGGGGAATGATATGTTTCTGCTGCCATGACAGTTATCTTGGCATTTTTGAGTCCGCGGCCATGGATATTGTTTGTGTACCTTAATCTTAATCTTGCTTAATTAACAACAAGAGTAAAATTTTGACTCAATTGATTCAATTGAATTGAATACATCGCCTTTCTGAGGAAATCAGTGAGTTTAAATATGCTTATCATTGCATAGATTCCTCTAAATGTAGATGTTGATCTTTATTGTTACACCAAAGAGAGAATGTTGTCACGAGAACAACAAACTTCCTAGATTGGGAATACACATAATTTTATGCCAAGCGGCAGCAGTGCTGGGGAAGACATGGCTTCTGCCATGTAAAAGCAAAGGCAAATATTCCAATCCTTCCCTGTCCTGGATAGACAAAAAACAACAAACCTGCTCTTTTAAAATCAAAGATAGAGCTATGGGGATTTGTAGAAAGAAATTACTGTGCATGAACCAGGAAAAAGTAGGCGATACCATGACAAATGGTTAGAATTACTGCACATTCTGGGGGGAGGTCCTGGGGGGAATGAGAGGATTTTGCTCCATGATCCCAGCTATGTCTAATAAATACATATGCTGTATTACATCTTATTTATTTTATTTACTGTATTTGAGTCCAATATTATTTATATCTCCATAGAGCCACAGTGCCTGTAAGTACTCAAGCTTTTAAAATATACAGTTATTGATTATTGTTATTGATTGATTACATATCATGATGCAGTCTTGTGACTTACAGCAGTGCACATGATATGCAAAAGAATTAAAATACCCATGGCATGATTAAAACAACAAGAATAAACTCAATATAAAACTAACAAACATACATTGTAACAATAAAATTAACAAATACTTTTTTATGTAAAAAATGGAACAGTAGGTATGCATCACTATAAAAGTTCAAAACCTGAAAGCCAAAGCAATGAAAGAGGGCTAGCCTGATCTCCATGAGATCATCCCACACATTTTAGCTCTGGCTTCCATTAACATTGGGCAATGTGCGGCTACATTTTAAGAAGTCTTTCTCTCAAAGATCTATACACATTGGGGAAGGTGGTTTTGCAGAGATCTGTAAAGGGTTTTATAAGTTAAAATCAGCATTTTAAATATATTGAGTTGGACATGATCTTTTTTTCAATATCATGCATTTTCCTTGACAATTCATTAAACTTAATGAAACTCTAAGTCTGAGACATTATTATAAATCAATCAATTTTGTCATCTTTTAGTTTAGCCAATTTGCCTCTGGAGTTGTAAGGTAAATTTGAAGTTTTATTATGGGTTCAGCCCTGATTGCTATTAAACAGATACAATTCAGGCATCACTGCTCGTGGTTACTAGAGAAAGGGCTTCTTTTCATCTCTGTACAAAAATAGGTTTATCTGGAAATGGACATGACAAATCATGTCTCTTTTTCCAGTGTATCTTGCCTGAATAGTTAAAAGTTAGCTAGATACTGATTGCCTTGCTTGTGCAAAAAGCAACTCATATATTTGTATAGCATTTTTAGCAATTTTATTACTATTTATGTTTATGAATGTTACCTTATAAACATTCATTATTCACCATATTCTAAATATTCTGAAGTCAGGCTAGCTGAAGATAGTGCATGTGGTTTCTGGTGGGCTGCTCATGAGGGGTCCAAATGAAGAAAGACACACAAGACAGCTTTCTCGGGATGAGAGCCCAGAGCTGACTCCGGGACCCCCTTTTATTAACAAAAGGTGGGAGGATACAGAAGGCAACAAAGGAATTCAAGCAATGCATACAGATATGATAACTTTCTATATGTGCGCGGTTCTCACTGGCTGGGCAACTGTTGCTGGGGTAAATCTCCTTTTATCTTTCCTCTTTGTTCTGTGTATGTGTTACAGTCGCGCGGCGGCCTGCACATACACAAGACAGTACAGAAAGTTCCAACATCTCCTCTGTTTTTGTTTTTAAAGGCAGGATTCTTCATCCGATAGATGGAGATAGCTGCGTCGTTCTGGCTCCTCCTCTCCCACGTCCCACACTGCGGCCATTAGGCTGAGTTTTTCTGGATTCAGAGGATCTTTTCTTGAGTCTTTGCCCATAATGCTATTATCTGCACCATAGCCTTGCGTTCAACGAGCAATGATAAGCTATTACTAATAGTGCGTACAAAAATAGGCAAAACACATGGTAATATAATACAACCGAGCGCAATCGTCCCAATTAAAGCTACAATAGCCTGTAACTCCGGTAATTTTGGAAACCAGGATCCAAATAAATCATTAATATTAAACCCGTTCCATGTTTGAACCAGAACGTGCGCAATTTTTACCATTTTTTCAGATATTTCCTGTATTACTTTCCCGCTCTGATCAATTTCTATACAACAATTTGTCAAATTAAACTTTCCACATACCCCTCCCTCTTTTGCTAACAAATAGTCAAGGGCCAAACGATTTTGAATAATGTATGTCCTGGATTTAGCAATTTCCTTTGCAAGGTGTGTTAATGCTAGCATAGTTTCATTTGTTATGATTTCGACAACTGCTTGTAGTCGGATTATCCTGTTAATCATGTAAATAGGAGTGCGATACCCTTATGTGCCATCCTCAGCCCATGTTGCTGGTCCGTAGACGGCAATAATTCAGTCAGGATGCCATTCACTATCTTTCCAGTTTCCCTTATGAATATCTTTGGTACCTCTTTTGTTTTGAACGTTGCCTAGCTCCTCATATACTGGAACTCCGAGATCTTGTCTTTGACGGAGTGGCAATAGGAAAAAACTGGGTCTAATGGTTGCCAATACACATGAGCCGTACCAGTGTTTGGGTAATCTATTATAGGCAAAATGACTGCATACCCAATACAGGCCGTCAGGTGTGACCCAGGGATCATTGTTATCCTCGGGGGTCAACAAAAAGGTCATGTTAGCAATCTTTTCCAGTTATTTGTTAGGAGCGGTCAAATTTTCTCCTGACCACCATGTCCCATTATCCCAGGCCCCTAGGCATCTCAGTGCTCTTGCATCAAAGGTCCAATGCTTGGTTTTATTTTTTGATAACAAATATTGCCCACTAAATTGGTAGTAATGGCCCAAATTTCATCTCCCATTTGTAAAAAGGTGTTGTTAGCACCTCTTGCCTTAATGTGATCATAGTCCACTTCTTGGGTTTCCCAGGGCCATTGTTCTCTTATACTGGTTCCCCCGCAAACAAAGCAATTGGAAACCTGAAGTTCTTTTGCAATGGTTTCTGCCAAGATTAAAAAGGTGTTCTTTGCTTGGGCAGGAATTACCAATTCTTGTGTTTTTTGCATCTCTTGGTAATAAGAATGAAATAGGAAGTGGCTCTCAGGGTCTAACTGGTGCTGTGTAATCTGGATTTTCAATTTTACTGACGGATCTTTGCCTGTTCCATCTATGCCTAAACCGTATTCATCATTTAACCCTTTCCAAAGTTGTGGGGTGAGCCAATTCGTAGGGACAGGAAATGTGATATTAATTGGATTACAATTGAGTTGATAGCAAGTGGCGGCGGGGGTGGGGGGAAATCCTAGCAAGATATAATTTTTTGTTCTTGTCTTCTTTAGGGATGGTTTCAAGCCTAACAGTAACCCCCCTGGACTGAAAGTCCACACATTTCCAGTTCCCACAGAAGGTGCCTGATCCACAGTGGTCATGTTGGTTTTTGGTGTGAGCGCAAATGTACTTCTCATTTTGAGAGTATGTTCATCTCCATGACAGGGAGCCACACTCGTTTGGTCCCTTATCCATCGCAGCGCACGCGTCAAAAATGACTGTCTGTGGCACTGCAGGGTTATAAAAGTCATGGTTCACAAGCTGCTTGTTTCCGGCGATAATTCTGATGGTGTATCTATGCGTGGGTCCTGCAGGATCATAACATCTGCGCTGGCCATCATCAGTGCAGATGGAATAAGTGGTGCCATTGTATGTACAAGTTTGTGCTGCCTTCTGTCTGCAAACAAGCTGGGTACTATATAACAATGTCTGAGTAATTTTTTCGCCCTGCTTAGTAGTCTTTATGCAGGGTGCACGTGAGTGGTGTCACCGGATGGCGTGGATGTGGCAATAACAGCCAGGCAAAAATAGCACAGCAGGACTAGGTTAACCAGGGCCATTTTCCTTCTTCTGATGAAAAGGCCTCACTTGCCTACCTGGGACCCAAATAGTCTGTCCGTCGTGTTGGATAGCAGCGTACCCTCTTCCCCAGGTGATCAGGTCAGCTGGGCCTCTCCAGATCGGATCAGGGAGCTGTCGATAGTAGACCTGTGGCTTGTTGATAACTGCAATTGGAGAGGCAGAAAAGTGACGGGTTGTGGCAGAGGAGGGTGGGGTCCCAGTTAGGTTTAAAAAATTCAAGGTAAAAAGACAAAGGTTCAATCTATCTTGTACTGCTGGGAGGCCAGGGGTGATTTTCCCCTGTTTTATATTATAACGGTCCAGGGTCCTTTTTAAGGTTTGATTAGTACACTCAACCAATGCTTGCCCCTGCAAATTGTATGGGATACCAAATTTATGGACTATGGATCAACGGTTACAAAACTCTGCAAATAGCGAGCTAGTGTAAGCGGGCCCATTGTCTGTTTTTAATTCTTTTGGGTGTCCCAACGTTGCAAAAGTCCGAATGCAATGGTTAACTACATGCTTTGTAGCCTCACCCCTTTGTGGAGTTGCCATTATGAATCCTGAATAGGTATCAATTGAAACATGAAGATGTTTCCAAGGGGTGAAGGAGGGATATTGAGTAACATCCATTTGCCAAATCTGACAACACTCGGTGCCCCTAGGGTTTACTCCCATTGGTAGTGAGTGAGCTTGTTTGCTACAGGAAGCACACTGCTGAACAATGGCTGAGGCTTCTGATGCCGAAATTCCAAATTGTTTAATGAGCGCTTTTTTATTCTGATGGAAGTAGGAATGGCTTTCCCATGGAGAAATGGGGGAAAGAGTGAACAACAAGGAAGCGGAGGCAGCTGCGTCCGTGACATTGTTGCCTTCCTGTAAGAAACCCGGAAAGGGTTGGTGACTTCTAATATGCGTAACAAAATAGGGATGCGTACGGTCTTGTATCAAGGTCTGTAAGGTCAGAAATAACGACAAAAGATCTGGGTCCAATGAAGGGGATAGATAAGACTGAAAATTTGTTTTAATGATTTGGGTGACATACAAACTGTCAAGAATCAAGTTTAAAGGTACCCTAGAAAAGTGCTGAAGGGCTAAAATAGAAGTAGCCAATTCAGCACATTGGGCGGACGATTGTGGTGGGGTGACTTTTGTATGCCATTTGCCCTGGGAAAACCAGGCACAGACGTCTTGAGTTTTACTGCCATCTGCAAAGGCTGTAACGGCATGTTGAATAGGGGCTGATTTCTGATGACGGTCCCACAAAACCGGAACTTGTTTTAAGAAATGAAAACGAGGCTCAGAGGGAGGGTGGCAGGAAAGGGTCCCTGGCCATTCTGTCATGGCAATTTGGAGGGGCTCCGAATTAAGGTACATCACTTCCCATTTGGACAAGGCACATGGCACATAGAGCGTCATGGGTTCTACTCCGGCCAGGGCCTTGGCCCTCAGTCTCCCTTTAGTTATTAATTCCGCTATCTGAGCTGGTTTCTGATTAATGATGTTATGTGGTGTGTGCGGTAGATGTAGCCATTCCAAAATGTATACAGACTCCTCGTGTTGTATGATAGCCGCTGTAGGCAAGGATGATGTATTAATAATAATAATGGATAAGGGTTTATTTGCAAGACAGCGATCCACCCAATGGGTGTGCATTGCCGCTTCAATTTGTTATATCGCTTTCAATTGTAATTGCGTAAACATAATGGGATCGGATGGGGATTTGCCCTGCGTAAGGGCAGAAAACAATGGAGCCAGTTGGGTCGTGGTAATCCCGAAATACAGGTGGGTCCAATTAATGGCTCCCAGGTATTGTTGCAATTGAACCAGAGTAGTTCGGGGGGACAATTGAATGGTTGGAAACACCAGGGCTGCATGTGAGGCTAATAGTTTATGGCCAAGGTATGAAAATGGCTGTTGTGTCTGCACCTTTTCTGGTGCAATGTGAAGACCCCCTCCCTTAGTATATTTACTAACATGGGAAGGGTAGCAGCAGCTGTGCCCTTGGGCCCTGGTGCAGCAACCAAGATATCATCCATGTAATGATAAACCAAGAACTGAGGGTGTTTTAAACGAAAAGGTTTTAAAATTGCATTAACATAAAACTGACACATGGTGGGGCTGTTGAGCATGCCTTGAGGGAGCACACGCCATTGATAATGGCTAGTGGGTTTTTGCATATTAATTTCAGGAACTGAAAAGGCAAATAATAACATATCCTCTGGATGTAACGGAATGCAAAAAAAAAAATCTTTTATGTCAATAACCATAAGATCAAAACTTTTTGGAATCAAATTGGGATTTGGCAAACCACATTGTAATGGTCCCATTGGTCGGATAACTGAATTTACGTCACGTAGATCATGAAGGAAGTGCCATTTCCCGCTTTTCTTTTTTATTACAAAAACGGGGGTGTTATAGGGGCTCAATGTTGGCTCAATGTGGCGTAAGGCAAGTTGTTCTTTTACCAATTCTTGGAGGGCAGCCACTTTTTCCGCAGTTAGCGGCCATTGGTCGACCCATACAGGGGTATCAGTTTTGAGAGTCAAACGCAGGGGGTTTACAACAGACATTACTCCAAGCTCAATTTTGCTCCGAATTGGTGCATCAAATCTATTCCCCACAAATTTATATGGAAGGGGAGTACGACGGGTTTGATATGGGCAACCGTAGAGGTTTGCGATGAGGTGACAGAGAGCCAATCCTTACTGATTCATGCAGCCTGCAATCCTCCCACCCCTCGGACTGATGGCGCTGTTTCCAGAGACCAATCGTGGGGCCAATCAGCAGTTCGAATTACTGAGACATCTGCGCCAGTATCTAAAATACCAGAAAAACAGCAGTCCTTAATATTAAATTCCATCGAGGGGTGGGAGTCTTTCATAGTTTTTGTTACTGCCAAGACATCATTTTGCACCCTATAAGAGGGTTCCTCACCTTCAGGTGGCAGGAGCACCAATTTGGCAATGACGTCTCCATTTTTGATCGAAATGGGCAAGTTTGGGACAAATTCCAATTTAAGGGAAGTTAGTTCTGTACATGTCAAAAGAGCAGGCTGAAGAGAGGCACCCCAGAGCGTAAATGACTCATGTGGCAGCAAAACAGCAGAAATGGGCAGGGAAAGGGACTGGGCCAGGGAGGCGGGAATAAAGTAGGAGGTGTTGGGGAAATCAGCGTCAAGTGACACGTCAGCAGCAAGAACAACAGAAGCCGGAAAAGAAGCAGGAAATGAGCCCACTGTGCAGCCTTTTGGGTGGGGCTGGCTACAAGCCTCGAATTTAGTTTTCCGAGGGGAAGGACGGAGATTGGTAAACAACAGAACGACACTGATTCGCCCTGTGATAACCTTTCTTACACTTTTGGCTTCACACCAGGGTTACTTTTTTGGCGTGAAGCTCCCCCCCCCCACGGAGCCCGACACTGAGCCTTGAAATGTCCCAGTTTTCCACAGTTAAAAAGTTGCCGAGGGGCGGCTGCCTTGCTGCAAGGTGGCAGCCAGGGCTTCCATAGAATAGGCGCTAGTTCCTACAATACGACAGGCTTTAAGAAAATCAGCAAGCGTAGCACCGGGTCGTGCCACCAAAGGCTGCAAAATGCGGCAGCAATCAGCATTAGCGTTTTCCACTGCCAGCTTTAGCATAAGTTCTTACTGTGCAGCTTGATTAGCAATTTGTCTCTCAACAGCCTTTTGAAGGTCGTTGACAAAGTCCGAATAGGGTTGATTTGGCCCTTGGAGAATCTTAGAAAAGGAGGCAATAGGGATTCCACTGGAATCATCAGTTTTATCCAGTGCCCTTAATGCAGCCAAGCTCACGAGAGGGAACGCTGCATGGGGGAGCTGTAATTGAGCCTGAATGCTCGCAAAAGCATTGTGGCCGGTAATATGATCAGCAGTAATGGCGGAAGTGGCGGCCAGTTGTACAATGCTTTGGGCTTCCCTGTAAAAATCAGACTCCCACACGACATATTGTGGACCTGTGAGGAACATTCTCAATATGTCCTTCCAATCTTGGAGAATCATAATAAAGGATGCTGCAAGAGCATTAAAAAGCCCTTTAACGTATGGTGCTTGAATGCCATAAGTGGCCACAGCTGTTTTTAAATCTCTGATAGTCTTTAGTGGCAAAGATTCATAATACGGGATGGGGGGGCCTGCAGCATTTTTCACAAATGACACAGGAAAAGCAGAGCACTGTGCGAGTTCCTCGGGATCAAGGAGACCTTGACTCCGAGCCTGTGCTATAGCAGTAGCAACTGCCCCCATGGTGGAGTTGGGAGGGGGCGCAGTTAGCTCGGAGAATGCAGGAGGGGCAGTAGCCTCAGGGGGGGAGACTGGAGTAACAGAAAAGGCAGCCTTATCCCCCGGAGCAGTCCCCTGTTGATATGGCGGTGGCTGTGGGACAATTGAAGGAGACTCATGCAGATTTTTGTCATGTTGTATCAGAGCCTCCATAACCGCCTGCCAGGCAGAAAGAATTGTTGCGGGGGCTCTCGGACTTTCATGGAAATAAGTGCCCAATTTTCTCCATGTAGTCACCTTAAGCGAGCCTCTCTCCGGATAAGCCGGACAATGTTTCCAAACATATGCCATTAAACCGGCAAGGTCAGATTTAGTAAGGGTCGGGGTGGATTTTCTATTAAATTTAGGCTTGGTTAGCTCTCTAAGTTCTTGCAGGTGTGCCGCCTGCGTCTTAGAGAACCCTACTCCCATACTCACGAGGGGATTGCCGTCTTGCTTCGGACGGAATCGTGTCCACAAGCCTCTTCCAGGCGATGAGTAGAGGAGGTCCAAGGACGTACAACCACTGAGGTTATCACGTCGGGGTCACAAGATGTGATTTCTGGTGGGCTGCTCATGAGGGGTCCGAATGAGGAAAGACACACAAGGCAGCTTTCTCGGGATGAGAGCCCAGAGTTGACTCCGGGACCCCTTTTATTAACAAAAGGTGGGAGGGTACAGAAGGCAACAAAGGAATTCAAGCAATGCATACAGATATGATAACTTTCTATACGTGCGCGGTTCTCACTGGCTGGGCAACTGTTGCTGGGGTAAATCTCCTTTTATCTTTCCTCTTTGTTCTGTGTAGGTGTTACAGTCGTGCGGCGGCCTGCACATACACAAGACAGTACAGAAAGTTCCAACAAGTGCATGCTTTATGATTACAATTTTTTTCCTTGGAAGCCAAACACTGATTTTGGAAATGAATGGAGTAGAATAGAATAATTGAGTTGGACGGGATGTGGGAGCAGGGGTGGGATTCTACCGGTTCTGTCCACTTTTGTAGAACTGATTGCTCTGAAAAGCAGCAAACAGAGAGCATACATAGAACTGGTCCTATGTCTGCTGCTGTTTTGACCCACCCGCCTGCCTGGGCTCTTACCTGACCTTTATTTCCTGCATTTTCGCTGCTTTATGCGACACAGCTGCGGTTGAAAAAGCAGGAAAAAGGGCTTTTTCAACCGCTGCGCACCTGTGCACAGTGCTGCTCAGATGTCCAGGCGGCTAGATGACAACGATATACATGCATGCATGCGCGCTTCGCACACATGCATGTGCAAAATGTAAAATCACCGAACCAGTAGTTACACTGGTTGGATCCTACCCCTGTGTTGGAGGTCTTCTAGTCCAGGGGTCTCCAACTTTAGCAACTTTAAGACTTGGGGACTTCAACTTCCAGAGTTCCTCAGCCAGATTTGCCTCTGGAGTTGTAAGATAAATTTGAAGTTGTATTATGGGTTCAGCCCTGATTGCTATTAAACAGTATAAATTTTTTAATGTTGTTACCAAGTGAGTGCTAATAAACAACAATAATTTATGTGAAAATGAGCTGGCATTTTATATTATCTGTTTCTACAGAATGCTTCCTGTACACTCTGCAGCTGAAAGATTTTTCAGTAATAATATATGGATATCAACATAGTCTTTTTCCTCTATTGACTGATGTTTTATAAATGTTTTAATTATTATATCTATTGGCTTCCTCAACATTCTTTCATTAAATAAATGTGAATTTTAACAGCAACTAGAGTGACATTTATATTGGACTTGAACTATTTTTTCTCAAATTCCATTCTGCTCATCTTTACATAATATAGTGTTGTAATTTATTTTATTTTTTGATCAATAAGAGTTTTGGAGAAGAAACTTGTCGTTTTTTCTACCGTAAAAAGTTCATTTTCAGTATGTAAGATATTCATGATTAATTTGGAAAAACCCATACAATTTTATTTCTTTGCATTCCAGTATTGAAAATATATTAAAGGTTTCATGCTTAGAAAGTATAGTTTAAGTAATGGTATTTGCCTATTGTCAGCCAAACCTGATTATGCTTATTATGTGTTGATGAAAAGAAAGTTGGAAAATACATTTTCAGTAATGGTGCTTCCCAAGCTTATACAGTATCTGAAAGAAAACAGTGGGTTTAATGTGACTCCCTTAATGTCGTCCCTGCCCTGCTGTGATACATATCTTCCTGCTATGATGGGACCTGTTGTAGCCTGCAGATGTGATGCCATTTCCAGCAGGATTATCTTAATATAACCTGTGGGAAAGTCTGAACATTTTGAATTTTTGAATCCATAAGTGTTTCAAGGATCTGGAATGAATAGTTCTGCTTAGATATACATTTTGGAATTTAACAGCAGTAAGTGTCTAAATGTTAACCTTATATTATTTCCTTACCTGTCTTATGAGTCATGATGGCACAGTATAAGACTGCAGTACTGCAGGCTACTTCTGCGGATTGCCGGCTGCCTGAAGTTTGGCAATTCAAGACTCACTAGTTCAAGGTTGACTCAGCCTTCCATCCTTCCAAGGTTGGTAAAATGAGGATCCAGATTGTTGGGGCAATATGCTGATTTTTTAAACTGCTTAGATTGGGCTGTACTAATAACTATCGTCCTGTCTCCAACCTTCCCTTTCTGGCGAAGGTTGTTGAGAGTGTGGTGGCGCATCAGCTCCCTCAGTACCTGGAGGAAGCATTCTACTTAGATCCGTTCCAATCGGGCTTCAGGCCCGGGTACAGTACCGAAACAGCATTGGCCTCGCATTGGTTGATGATCTCTGGAGGGCCCATGACAGAGGTTATTCCTCTGTCCTGGTCCTATTAGATCTATCAGCGGCTTTTGATACTATCAACCATAGTATCCTATTGCGGTGGTTGGAGGGGTTGGGAATTGGGGGCACCGTTTTGTGGTGGTTCTTCTCCTTCCTCTCGGACCACTCGCAATTTGTGTTGACGGGGGGGGAGAGGTCCACCCCTAGGCCCCTCATTTGTGGGGTGCCTCAGGGGTTGGTCCTCTCCCCTATTCTGTTCAACATTTATATGAAGCCGCTGGGAGAGATCATCCGTGGTTTTGGGGTGAAATGTTATCATTGTCCTGACGACACTCAGCTCTACATCTCCACCCCAAACCACCCCAAAGATGCTGTGGAGGTTATGGCCCGTTGCCTGGAGGCTGTGCGGAACTGGATGGGCGGGAACAGGCTTCGACTCAACCCTTCCAAGGCTGAGTGGCTGTGGTTTCCGGTGGCCCGATATAGTCAGCTGACTCCGTCCCTGGCTATTGGAGATGAGATCTTGCCCCCCACATAAAGGGCTCGCAATCTTGGTGTCCTCCTGGATGTACGGCTGTCTTTGGAAGATCACATCATGGCCGTCTCCAGGTGGGCTTTTTATCAGGTTCGCCTGATACGCTAGATGCGGCCCTTTCTTGATTGGGACACTTTACGCACGGTCACCCATGCCCTGGTCACCTCCCGCCTGGATTACTGTAATGCCCTCTACATGGGGCTCCCTGTGGGGAGCACCCGGAGGCTTCAACTGGTACAAAATGCAGCCACGCGGGCGATTATGGGGGCGTCGAGATACTCCCATGTGACGCCTCTCCTGCGCGAGCTGCATTGGTTGCCGGTGGCCTTCCGGGTTCGCTTTAAAGTACTGGTTTTGGTCTTTAAAGCGCTCCATGGCATTGGACCAGGATACTTACAAGACCGCATTCTGCCAGTAGTCTCCCACCGACCGGTGCGCTCCCACAGAGAGGGTCTCCTCCGGGTCCCAACGCCTTCTATGTGCCGCCTGGTGACCCCGAGGAATAGGGATTTCTCTGTGGGGACACCTACCCTTTGGAACGGGCTGCCCCTGGGGCTACGAACAACCACTGACCTGAGGGCGTTCAGACGTGACCTGAAAACCTGGCTCTTTGAGCAGGCCGGCCTGAGCTGACTCAAATGGGATTTTAAATAGGGGGTTTTAGATTTGTTTGATTGGGGTACGAAAGTTTTAACTTATTTTAATTGGGGGTTTTAGATTTTTATTTGGGCAGCCCATAATTTAATTCTTTTTTAATCGTATTTATATCTGTGTTTTGTATGTATTTTAGTTGGCTGTTCACCGCCCTGAGTCCTTCGGGAGAAGGGCGGTATATAAAATTATGAAATAAATAAATAAATAAATACTGCACTGTGAAGTGATATATACTGTAAGTCTAAGTGCTATTGCTGTGTACAGATAACCAAAATATTTGGTTGTGCTGCCATATACATTATTTATTTTGTTACCCTTAAAATCAGCCTTCTAACACATCCTGGTGAATTAAAGAAAAAGATGTTGGGAATTGCAATCTTGGATAGACAAAACAAACGTTTATAGTTAACAACAAAATTATCTAGAAAAACTGTATATAAGCAATAAATTAAATACAATTTTCTGTAATGGGGTCGTGATATATTTATTTAAGTACAAAAATACTGGAAAAAGGTGTAGTGTAACTCTACTACTTCTATCTGAAATTTCCTTTATTAAATATGATGTGAATAACACATCACATTTAATAAAGGAATTTTATATACACAGACATATATCATTGATAAAGCATATTTCCACAAAGAATTACTTTCATCGTGGGAAAGGGAAGAATTACTTTCAGTACTCCATTGCTAAATCACATTGCTAAGTATTTTAAATAAATAAATTTGATGCAGAATTTGAAAAGTCTACCATATTGGTGCAAAACAATAAAAATGATCTGGTCTCTATTCATAACAATTCTCCTTTGGTTGGATTATTTTAAAAGAAAAGAAAATTGTTTGCAAAATATTTTTCATCAGAGTGCAGAATTTTAGTAAAAAATATTGAAGAAAAGTAAAGTTCTTATGATTACTTAGAAAGCAGTCAATAGTGTATATACTATATCATATAGATATAGTATGTATGCATCTTATGTATAGAATAGAATAGAATAGAATAGAATAGAATAGAATAGAATAGAATAGAATACATTTTTTGTCATTGCATTCAAAATACAATGAAATTTGAAAGCTACTCCAGCATAGCGCCCCAAACACCACATTACAATCACCCTACACAGTATTTAAAAAGTAAAATAATTAAAGTAATAATAATAATAATTAAAAACCTAGTGTTAGCCCTATTTTGGAAATCCAGAAACTCAGTCAACAAACACATTTACTCACAGGTTTGGTGAAAAGCAGTTTATTGTAGATTGTTTCCTTTCAGTGAGCAAACAACGGCAATCCCGAGCAAAGCCAGCGCTGAGAGTGAACGCCTCTCAGCGCCTTTTATGCACCATCCCCTTCCCAAACTAACATCCGCCTAATTAATTAACCGCACGCACCGCCACGCCACAATCCTATTGCAACTATATCTGACACCCAGAATCCACCTAACCCTGAAGTGCTGACTCATAAGCCAAAAAGAAAAGAAAACCACAATAAGGTGAATCCCCCCACTCATCGCTGGAATGCAATACAATCCTTACGTCCTGCAATTAAAGATAGTTTGGCAGGAACTTGCAATGGATCCACATCGTTATGTGCTGTAACTGGAACAGCCAACATTCCCGTGTTGTTTCAGCACAACTAATCGGGTGAGAGGTGCAGATTCAGAGACTCATTCCCCACTCCCTATTAGGTGGCTGGCAATGTGTCGGGCATGATCAGTGAAGCCCGACACCTAGTCTAAAACCTATTTAAAATATATATTAAGTTAGATAGTTTAAAAATGCTACTATATACATAGGACTAAATCACAAATGCACTGTTTGATTCAAGACAATTATTGCCTTGGAAAAGAAGCTGTTTCTTAGTCTGTCCTCATTTTAAGACACCTATAACATCTCCCTGATGGTAACAATTCGAAATATGAATGACCAGGATGAGAATGGTCTGTGGAGATTTTTTGTGCTCTAGAGAGAATCTGGTCTTTGCAATCTCTTCCAAAGAAGAAAGAGAGCAACCGATGATTTTTTGTGCTGTGTTTATAACTCTCTGGAGCATCATTTTATCCACTACAGAGCATCCAGCATACCACACCATTACACAGTATGCCAAAATGCTCTCAATGGTAGAACGGTAAAAAGTAACCAGCAACTTCTCACCCAGACCACTCTTTTTCAGCAGCCTTAGAAGCCTGTTGTGCCTTCTTTAGAGTGGCCATAGTGTGGATCAACCAAGTAAGGTTGTTAATATGAGTTCCTAGAAATTTAAAACTATGAACTTTTTCCACACAATCTCCATTGATATATAGTGGGAAAGTCTCTGTTTTGCATCGTCTGAAGTCTATAATCAATTTTTTCGTCTTTTTGATGTTCAGGGCGAGGTTATGACTCTTGCACTACAAGACCAGTCTGAGAACCTCTGACCTAGAGGCCATTTCGTCTTCTTTTGATATGAGTTCCACCAGTGTGGTGTCGTCTGCAAATTTTATTATAGAATTAGTGGGACAAGAGGGATTGCAATCATAGGTGTAGAATGAATACAAAAGGGAGCACAGCACACAACCCTGTGGAGAGCCAGTGCTGAGAACAAGAGTGGAAGAAAAATAGCTATCAATCCTAATGGTTTGGGGTCTGTTAGTAAGAAAGTCCTTTATCCAACAGCAGATGTGAGAGGAGAGGCCCAATTCTAGCAACTTCTTACAGTATATCCGGAATGATGGTATTAAAAGCCGAGCTGTAATCAATGAAAAGCATCCTTACATAGCTCCAGATGGTTCAGTGCAATGTGGAGAGCCATGGCAATAGCATCCTCTGTGGATCTATTCCTATAGGCAAACTGGTATAGGTCAAGGTTTGATGGGAGACAGTCTTGTATATATTTTAAGACCAGTCTCTCAAAACACTTCATAATTATGGGTGTGAGAGCTACTGGTCTATAGTCATTTAAAGTATCAGGAAAGGGCTTTTGGGGAATTGGAATAATAATGGAAGTTTTGAGACAAGATGAACAATGGCTTGTGTAAGAGAAAGGTTAAATATTATTTTATTTATTATTTATTAATAAATATTATATTATTTATTTTTATTTATATTATTTTATTTATATTATATTATTATTTATATTATTTAATAAATAAATATTATATTATTTATTATTATATTATATGTAAGATACATGTTTTTTTTTTCTAATTTTCCAAATTAAAATAGGAGGACACTCCTATGCCTGTTATGTTTTTTCCTTCTCTGTCTGAGAAAGGCAGATAGTTGTTATGGAAAAATTTCCAATAAAGTACTAGGTAATACTTTTTTCTCTGCAGTAACATTTAAGTGCAGTCTAACATTCTACACTCTGCATTTCTTCTGCAATAGAAATGTAGTAGAAGAAAAACATGTACTCTGAATATATGATGATAATAGAGGTCTCTTTTATACAAGAAAAACACTTTCTTTATTTCAGTCCAACATTAATATATCTGCCTTTTGCACCAAGTCAGGGTTGATGGATGTAGAATTTAATCATTAATCTGCTCATTCTTACTTTATGGCTAGTTGTTACAGCTTATATTTATCTGCATTTTTTCCCCCTCTGTGATGGATTTATCTGTATAGTGTGTCTTGCCAAAGATATATTCTTTTCTGTTTGGACTGACTGGTATTTGGCTGCATTTAGATAAGCTGTTTTCATAAACTGACTCTTTTTAATTTGCAATACATTATCACTCCCACTGATATATATATATATATATATATATATATATATATAATATATATATATATATATATATATATATATATATATATATATATATATATATATATATATATATATATATATATTAGCGAGACATTATTTCTATCTATTCCTCAGGCCTTTCAAAAAATGAATTTGTCAGTGCTTACTTCAATGACAACTGATCCCTTACTAAGATGCATAAATATGCGGTGATAATCAATGTGTGCCACAGTAGCAAATAGGCTAGATGGAAAGATGGT
This sequence comes from Bungarus multicinctus, assembly GCA_023653725.1. NCBI lineage: Eukaryota > Metazoa > Chordata > Lepidosauria > Squamata > Elapidae > Bungarus > Bungarus multicinctus. Next base: position 51,527,930 of record CM042846.1, on the reverse strand, counting down.
TGCTAATTATGGGAATTAACCTTTAGTACTAATAAAGGTTAAAGCTAAGCTGAATCATCAGAAAATGTTTTCCATGCTGCAGAGTTGAATGCTCCTTGGAGCTTTGGAAGAAACATTCACAAAATCACTCAGTTTGATTCATTATCCCATAATTCATTTTAACCATCCGTTTTCACAGAGAGAACAGGTAAAGGTTGAACAAGAAGTACATCCTTAATATACCTCCAAAATAGAATTTTACAGCAATCTTAAATGGAATGAGACTTATTTCTGACTAGAACTGTATAATATTGTCCTGTTAGATTTAGATTTAGCCAGCATGTTGCCTGAGATATATACTAGCTTCATTCATCATACTGGCTTCACAACTCATGTAGTTTGTTTTGGCTAGGTCATATAAGTTATAATTTCTCAGGTAATCAATTGTGGCTTGAACAAACAATGGTTAACTGCAAGATACTCAGTTCAATATATCTTCCATTTGTAGCATAAGAATAAGAATGGTTTACCTAATTTAGTAACCATAGATCCATTGAAAAATGCCATTCTCCACCATGAAACTCAGGTACAGCACAATCAGGAAATAACTTAGTATAAAACCAAAATAATTCAATCCTTAAGAGATCAGTATTATGATTTAAGTATGTCTATGTTGTGGTAATTTTCAAAACTATATTATATAATCAGTAAATTTACCTAATCAACCAATGTTAAATATGTGTGAGAAAAATTGGGTTAGTTATTTATTTTTTTTGGCCAATATTGTATAAAATCCTGATTTTATGTTTTATCATATATGTCATCAAGGCCAGATTTTGATTTTTAAAAAATAACAATAGCAATAACAACAATAACAATAACCACAACCACCATCACCACCACCACCACCACAACAACAACAACAATAATAGGCATTTTATGAACTATTGAGTCCTTCCCAAGGACCTGAGATGGACAGATGTTGATGGTATGATCGCAGGATGTAAGCTGTTTCATGTGCACTTAATATTGGTACTACCTTTGCTTTCTATTGCCACAGACCATTGTTGCTACTTTGTTGTGTATTGTTTGTGCGATCTAATTGCAGCAGCTAACCAGGTCATCATTATTGGGTCTTTGAAGTCAGTTGTGACTTGCTTGGACAAATCTTTCTTGGCAAGATATCAGAAGTGGTTTGCCATTGCTTGCTTCCTAAGGTTGAGTTACCAATCCAAAGCAACCAGCTGATCTGGACCCAGGCAAGACTAGAATTCATGATCCACAATTTTAGCTTAATGCCTTAAACACTACACCAAACTGACAATAATTTCTGAACTATTGTACTGATATATTGAATCCACATATTCATTTTCTTCATCACAAGACTTTTGTGGGTTTGATGCTGAAGAGGAAGGAGAATGAGCCAAAAAGTTGGTCTTGATTCTTAATGACCATATAGATATATTTTCTATGTGACAATTTGTACACAACCTGATGCTCATTGTCTCCTTCCTTCCTTCCTTCCTTCCTTCCTTCCTTCCTTCCTTCCTTCCTTCCTTCCTTCCTTCCTTCCTTCCTTCCTTCCTTCCTTCCTTTCTTCCCTCCTTCCTTCCTTTCCAACTTCCCAAGCATTATAGACTTCTTCAAATAGCTAGATCTTTACATCATGTGTTCAAAATACAATAATTTAAACCTAGTTATTTGTGTCTCCAATGAGAACTATGGAATGATTACTCAAGTATCTGTTTGGTGACACATGATACTTTTAAGCAGCAGTGAAGTTCAGGTTCAAAAGTGTCAATGTTCTTTCTATCCTCCTCCTTCAAAAGATGTTTGATGTTTCCTCTTATTTCTTGAGGGCATCTATCTGGTGGGAAAATGCCATGTCTGAGCTATCCAGAAACATGGCATTGCTCTATACGAATAGGAAATAGTCTTTTTTATAACTCCAAAAATGTGCATGCCGTTCAAATGTAGATTTTTTAAATTCATTAAAGAGTTCCAGAAAGAGATTAAACTATCCTGAATCCTGCTATCTGGGGTTTGGTTAAAAAAACAACAACCACTTCATGGAAAATAGCCCTCCTTGTATCACAGAGGGCAAAACATTGGTTAGAACATGATTTTTATAATTCATATGAAAGATGGATGCAGTAACAAGTATGCTTTTGTTTCTCACAAAAACTGAAATGTCAGATTCCTCTTGATTTCTTCTCTTTTTTCCCAAAAGAAAATGAATATAAATAAACATGCTTTCCTGATTTCCAGTATATGAATCAATTCTTACATATTCTCATACTAATTGGCACCACTCTAACTTTTCCAGTGTCCAGAAATTAGCATAGGACTTGGGAGCAAAGAAGAAGAAAACTGAACCTAAGTCTGCAACAACTAGCATTCCTTACTAAACAAAAGATCACAGGCAATAAAGAGATTCTGAAAGTATAACCTGACTTCAGAATAACATAGGCTTCAAAACAGCCAAGACTTTCCACACAACATCATCCAACCAAAGAAAAAAAGATTAAACAATTAAATGGCTGCTAGGAATTCAAAGGTTTTGTTACTGACTTGCGGAAAGCATGCAAAGACTAGTTTGGCTAAGAACATAATATAGAAAATCATTTGGATGTGGCAATAGCTTTCTGTGGAACAAGCAACTGATCAGGAAAGATTCCTGCTTCCCAGTTTCTTAATATTATCTATAATGAAAAAACTGTTATTGTAAGGGTAGAGTGGTGTTGAAGGTGGCTCTTTTAATGGAAGAAAGGGGGGTTCTGGTATACAAAGCCAATTTCTGAGTTCATAAAACCTTCATAAAACCTTCTACATAAATACATAAAACATAAAACCTTCTACGCACCAATTCCACCCGTGCTTTCTACAATTTTGTAAGCGACAAATTAAAAGACCCAAGGTCTATCCCACCCTTGAAAGGACCTAATGGTAAACTGTAATGATGACACCATTAAAGCCAACCTCTTTAACACATTCTTTGGCTCAGTAGTTGTAAACAGCAATGGATCAAGCCCAGTACTTCCTAGTCAAAACACAGACAACTACAATGATCTAATACATATCTTTTACAGAAGACATTGTTGAAAAAGCACTACACAATCTAAAACCCTATCTATTGGACCAGGCAAAATATGTGCCTACTTCTTAAAAAAGCTATCCACTGCCATAGCCAAACCTCTAAGCATAATCTTTGAAAAATCTTTCAGGATTAGCTCCTTGCTAAACCTATGGTCACAAGCCACGGTCATCCCCATCTTCAAAAAGGGAGACCCCAGTCTAGTTGAAAATTACAGACCAATCTCTTTATGCTGCGTCACCTGTAAAGTCATGAAATCAATTATTAATCAATCCATTATTCTCCACTTAGAGACAAACAACCTACTCTCTAATAAACAATTTGGTTTCAGAAAAAACTATCCAGTAATCTGCAACTCTTACACTGCAAAAACATATGGACTACACAACTTGATCAGGGCAAAGCAACAGACGCAGTCTACATAGACTTCTGTAAAGCCTTTGAATCAGTGGTACATGACAAACTACTCCTAAAACTAAAATCTTATGGTATCCCTGAACACCTGCATAACTGGATAGAAGCATTCCTGTCAAACAGACAACAAATGGTCAAAATTGGAAATGTCCTATCAAATTCTGTACCTGTCAACAGTGGTGTCCCACAAAACAGTGTTCTAGGACCAACTCTCTTCATACTTACATAAATGACCTCTGTAATCATGTTAAGAGCAACTGTGTTCTCTTCGCTGATGATGTAAAGCTATTTTCAATACCAGTGACAATACTGCTACTCTTCAAAAAGACCTCGACTATGTATCAGAATGGTCAAACAAATGGCAACTTCAAATCTCAACAAATAAATGCTCTGTCTCACATATTGGCAAAAAAAATCAGAAAATAAAATACAAGCTGAATAGTCAAGACCTTGTTGAGGAGCCAAACTCTGTCAAGGATCTTGGAGTACTCATCTCTAATGATCTAAGTGCTACAGCCCACTGTAACTACATAGCCAAAAAGGCATTAAGAGTTGTTAACCTAATTCTACGTAGGTTTTTCTCTGGTAATATCACACTACTAAATAGAGCATACAAAACATTTGCTAGACCAATACTCGAATACAGCTCATCAGTCAGGAACCCCCATTATGTATATGATATTAACACAGTTGAGAAAGTCCAGAAATATTTCACAAGAAGAGTTCTCCACTCCTCTACTCATTGCAGAATACCTTATGCCACCAGACTTGAAATTCTAGACCTAGAAAACCTTGAATTACGCCATCTTCGGTCCGATCTAAGTATGGTATATAAAATCATACATTGCAATGACTTACCTGTCAATGAATACTTCAGCTTCAACCATAACAACACAAGAGCAAACAATAGATACGAACTCAAGATTAACCGCACCAAACTTGATTGCAGGAAATATGACTTCAGCAACAGAATGGTCAATGTCTGGAATACTCTACCTGACTCTGGTTTCTTCCCCAAACCCCAAAAACTTTAACCTTAGATTGTCTACTATTGACCTCACCCCTTTCCTAAGAGGTCTGTAGGGGGCATGCATAAGCGCACCAATCTGCCTACCATCCCTGTCCTATTGTTTCTTTTTGTTATATGTATCCATTTCATGTATTCATAATTATGTTTATACTTATACCTATTATCTTCTAAGCAATTGACAAATCAAATATATAAATAAATAATTACAAAGACATTTATCTTGTACAAGTTCTGGGGTTCTATAACATCAGAAATGAACAGCAAAAAAAAAAAAACCTGTACTACTTCAACTTATTATTGATTTTTCAATAAAAAGTAATATCCCAATCTTAAACAGAGATAGATGTATTTATTAAGCAGACTGTAGTAATTGTAAATGACAAACATGGAAAAAAATAGTAGTGGCAACTGAAGCTCTGTTTCTCCTGAACCTAGTTATTATTAGTCTCTGCTAGAGGACAGATCTTGCTATACCACCATCCTGATCTGAATGTCAAGCTGGACTCCATTAGCTTTGAAAAAATTCCTTATCAGTACCCATAAGTAATTTTCAAGTCCTTTGGATAAACTCAGATATATATACACACCTGCACTGATTTGTAACCTGGGTTACCAGGTTCACTTTGTAAAATAAATATAAAATAATGAAAAGTTAGCATTGGGAAAAGAAAGACAGCTAAAGATATATCATTCTGCAAGATTTTCAGTAAGTATGATGGTTATCATTTGATCTTTTTCTCCTCGATTACAGATACAATTCAGGCATCACTGCTCGTGGTTACTAGCGAAATGGCTTCTTTTCATCTCTGTACAGAAATAGGTCTATCTGGAAATGGACATGACAAATCATGTCTCTTTTTCCAGTGTATCTTGTCTGAATAGTTAAAAGTTAGTTAGACACTGGTGACCTTGCTTGTGCAAAAAAGCAACTCATATATTTTTATAGCATTTTTAGCAATTTTATTACTATTTATGTTTATGAATGTTACCTTATAAACATTCATTATTCACCATATTCTAACTGTTCTGAAGTCAGGCTAGCTAAAGATAGTGCATGCTTTATGATTACAATTTCTTTCCTTGGAAGCCAAACACTGATTTTGGAAAAGAATGGAGTAGAATAGTATAATTGAGTTGGAAGGGATGTTGGAGCAGGGTGCGATTCTACCAGTTCTGTCCACTTCTGTAGAACCGGTAGCTCTGAAAAGCAGCAAACAGAGAGCATACATAGAACTGGTTCTATGTCTGCTGCTGTTTTGGCCCACTTGCCTGCCCAGGCCCTTACCTGACCTTTATTTCCTGCATTTTCGCTGCTTTGTGCAACACAGCTGCGGTTGAAAAAGTAGGAAAAACGGCTTTTTCAACGACTGCGCACCCGTGCACAGTGCTGCTCAACTGTCCAGGCAGCTAGATGATGACGATATACATACACGCATGTGCGCTTCGCATGCATGCACGGGCAAAATGTAAAATCACTGAACGGGTAGTTACACCGGTCGGATCTCACCCCTGTGTTGGAGGTCTTCTAGTCCAGGGGTTTCCAACCTTAGCAACTTTAAGACTTGTGGACTTGAACTCCCAGAGTTCCTCAGCCAGATTCGCCAGTTAATTCTTGCTCAATTGTTTTGTTGGCTGAGGAACTCTGGGAGTTGAAGTCCACAAATCTTAAAGTTGCCAAATTTGGAGACCACTGTTCTAGTCCAACCCCCTGCTTAGGCAGGAAACCCTATGCCACTTCAGACAAATAGTTATCCAATCTCTTCTTAAAACTTCCAGTGTTGGAGCATTCATAATCTCTAAAGGCAAGTTGTTCCACAGATTGATTGTTCTAACTGTCAGGAAATTTCTCTTTAATTCTAAGTTGCTTCTCTCCTTGATTAGTTTCCACCCATTGCTTCTGTCTGCCCTAAGGAGCTTTGGAGAATAGCTTGACTCCCACTTCCTTGTGGCAGCCCTTGAGATATTGGAACACTACTATCATGTTTAATAGAAAGTCAATTTGCTCATCTATTCTCAAATAAGAACAAGATTAATTTTGTCAAGTCTCTCATTTGGCTCCTATGAAGGAAGCAACAAAAACATTTTAATCAAGTGACACATCTCAACACAGATCATCATTCCAGTAATGCTATGTTTTCATGTAGGATGTTTTAGGGAAGATGCTGGCATTCTTTTCATAGACATAGCTTGTGTTCCTTCCCTCGTTATTTTTTACCATGAAGATTATAGGTTCAACCTGGTTCCTGCTGATTTATGTGTAGAAACATGATATGAAAAAGCTTAGTGTACCTTAGTGTAAGCCAGAACTAACTTGTCACCACGTTTTAATGGTATGATGTCAGCAGTTCTGAGGTCTCCAAAATTTGGGATGGTGGGAGAGAAGTACTACATGGAATTTGCAGCCATAAGTTATGAGTCTCTATTCTAAGACAAAACTTATGGTTGCCAGCCTTTAAGCATTAATCTTGTTGCTACCTCTAAAACAAGTTGTGGTAGCTGTTATTGTTTTCTAAAATGTGGCTGTGTTATGATACAGAAAAATAATGCTGGTGGTCAAATAAAAGATATCTTGCCCTTAGTATCAAGCAAAAATGTTATCAATAAAAAATGTAACAGATAACATCCCCTAATACTCAAATCCATTGAGGGCTGCATCAGGGCTATGGTTGTCCTTGGGATGCCGGGGGGAGTGGCTGACTGGGAGAGTGTGGCCAACTGGGTGGGCATGGCCAGCTTGACATCACTCATTGGGTGTGGCCAACTGGGTAGGCATGACCAGCTTGACACCGTTCCCCAAACTGCTGGCATGTTTCCTCTTCACATTGGATATTCTGGGATGAAGTAATGCTGGCTTGATGTTTCCTCTTCACATTGGGTAGACTAGGCTGAAATGACGTGGGCCAGCCCCTTATATTTTCCAGGACAGCCCATGGGCCAGATCCAACCACATCATAGGGTGGATCAGGCCCTTGTGTTTGACACCCCAGTCCTAGTATAACCATATAGATTGGTGGCTAGTTACATTTAAGATCTGTCTGAAATCTACTTCTCTTTTTCAGATCTTCTTTCTGAAGCACAATAATATTGATATCAATATCAAATACCTCTTAATATTATGTAATTATTCTACTACTTCTCTGAACATTTTATCATTTTTATTTCTCTCCTTTTTATATTTTATTTTTATTTTGAGAGAAAAATTTGCCTGAGGTGAAGCATGTATTGAAATAAATATCTTCAAGAAACTAATATCTTCAAGAATTTGCTCTGTATTTTCTTAAGGATGGGCTTTCGCATAGATAGCACATTTAGAACAATAAAACAGTGACATCCTGGAACATACAGTATTTATTTACTTAGGTAGAAACAGTCTTCATTCTAGCTGTTATTAAAAATATTACTTCTTAAAGACATTTTTTGCAAATCTGTACTTGCATTTTTCAGACACAAGTAACAACTCTTTCTTTATAGTGCAATATTCTTGTGCAGCAGAAACAATTGCATTGCTGACAATCCTTAAAGAATGACAAGAAAATGAGTTTTTTAATATATTAATATACTGTATGTTGCTGAATCAAAATAGATTGCCAAAACTAGTTTTAAAATTAACTAATTGCACCAATACATTTCATTCTATTTTCTCATTCTGTAGGTTCAAAATTACATTTCAGAAAATCCAAAAGGAAATCCCAGGATCAGTATATTTAATCTCTAATCTGAAAGCACTTTTTTGAAAATGGCAAAAGCACTTTATGGCTAAAGCAATAAAACAGAAAAGCTCTAATTTCAGAATAATTCAATATCAAGATGTTCAGTTAAGATTGGTTGATAACTCTAATTACTTATTCCAATTTCCTTAATCCATATTTACTTAGAAATTATAATATTTTCTTCAAACTTTATTGTCTACTTACACTGTCTCCAAATTCTTCTTCCTTGGTCCACTTTCTTGTTTAGATTCTTACCTTAGCTTTCCTCATTGTTTTCCTTCCATTCTAGGAATTATTTTTAATTTTCATTCTTCTAGTGTGATTTTTATCCAGCTGTTTGGAAAGTTTTTCCTTCTTTAAACTATATGACAAACATCTCATAGAAAAAAGCATGGTGTTCTAACCCAGCTTTGATAGGAATAATGGTGTCAGGTAGACTATAGTACTCATGGTGAAGAATTTGCTAAGAACAATTTTTGCTTTCATTTTTTATTCATGTCTGTATAGCACAATTTCCGTTATACTTTTTATGATAAGGTAATCATTGTCCTAACAACCAAAAGATTTGGTAGTTAGCTTAGAAATACATCACAACTCTATTTGTACAATAACACATGCACACACACACATATTTCACTAAACTTAGAATATTGTGACTCCTCAAAATCATGCTATTGTGTTTTCCAACCTCCTCTAATCACTGCTGGACAGCTGCTTTTCCCAGCATGTCTGCCACCTCTGTACTGATCTGGCTCATGGATAAAGAAGAACACCACATGCTGGTCTCTGTACTCACCCCAGGTAGCACCTTACATTAAAGATGAATGTTCCCGCAATCTGTTCGATTTTATACAAGACTGGTGTGGGCAAATTGCCAAAATAGCTTCCATTAGAGCTCCATTTTAGAGAGAACAACTTGCTTGATTGACTTTCTTTCCTCCAGTACAATGAAAGGAAAGCCATTGCAATGGAATAGCTTGGGCTATTTTAACCAGCAGTGCCTGAGTCAATTTTGCATTTCCCATATCTGTAAATCGAATGGGAAAACTACAATGATTCAACAGCACATTCAGCTTAAAAATAGCTCTTTGTCAGGCACCAGCAGTCTTTATAAGGGCTGCATACTCATGTAAGTTATTCACGAGGAATTCTTAGTGTTATTTAAGAAAATGCCCTCACATTAAGCCCCAAGTTGCGGAACTTGATGCCACAAATAATTCTTGGGTTTTTATATATGGGTAAAACATGGATGAAAAATTAATGAGATGTCACTAATGTTCTACTACTTGGACAGTTTTACTATTATATCTGTGGATGTTTACATTAGTGGAAGTTAGAATACCATGACTGCCAGAGCAACTATTGGAGGAAAGAAACCAGCCACAGCTGCACCTGACAAAGAAGATTTCGTGGATCTTTCCAGATCTCCAAAACTAGTAATAGAATATAATAAACTGATTATGATCCAAAAACCTTGTCTTAATTTAAAATTTTTACAGAGGAGCTCAAAGGAGCTTGTATCTTGCATTTCAGAATCCTTTTCATTCCAGAAGTAGCAAAGGCTTTAAGTGTAAATTTTAAAAAAATTGTGTCTTGGAAAGTTGCCAAAATGACCCTGTTTCTATAATGTACATCAGTAACTATTTGTCCCATATAGCTGTTCCCTGTTTATTGAAGATAGTACATAAGACAACATATTTCACTAAAATATGTTGCTTATATAGCTTATCTGGAAAAAATATGTCTATGTCTGTCTGAATATTTATATGCATATATGCTTTGAAAGAGGAGTCATGAAGCAAGAAGATAATCCATAAATTGGGATTTTTTTCTTAGTATACAATGCTTTTCACATTAGAACAAAGATCCTTTGCTGAATCTCAGAAGCATGTCTGATGCATTCTGACATGAGAAAAAAAAATTCAAGAACTACGAAACCATTGTATCTGTCTATACCAAAGTTGCTGGATACAACCAGATATGCTAATCTGTCAAGAAACAAACAATTAAAAAATGTAACATCTAAATAAGTTCTCAAAATATTCTTGAAAGAGTTGTCTGACACGTAGAACATAAAGTGAAGATGTTTGTATGAGCTGCCCAATGTGAATCAATTAACTTTGCAAGAACAGCACAGATTGATGTGTTCTTGTGTGCTTAAAAACAGTAATTATAGTTAGCATCTTTTGTTTGGGAAGTCCCACTGATGGTTGAAATAACAAACAGGACGGGGAAACAGAAGAAGCTGAGGAATAAGTAAAGTATCACTATTTGTTTGGCATGTTTACATTAGATTCAGAAAATATTTCTCAGGAAAAGTAACTGTCAGGTATAAACAACCAGACCCTCATGTCAAGAGTTCGATTGTTCAAGCTTGTATACAGGAATCTTCTCAGACTGACAGTTTGAGCCTGGAGACTAAATAGGATTTAATGACATTCAAGGGAGGGGGGTGACTGGACTTCACCCTGTTGTGCCCACCTAGGGATTCTAGACTAATTCCTCATTTGACACTTCCTGACTCAGACAGTCTGTCTCCTACAGTAACAATGATTTATCAGTATAGCCTTAAATTCTGTGAGATCTCACACTTTAAAATAAAATAAAAATTCCCATAGGTTGCCTTATGTTCTAATGTACCATCAGATAATGAACCTTCATCTTTGAGTAGTTTCAAAAGGTACTGAATAAGAGAGTATGAAGAAAACAAGGATTACCTTGCATGTGCTGATAGAAAGCTACAACACTTAGCCTGTAATTCTGGTAGCTTCCTTTCAGGCAGTTTCTCAAACCACATGCTAAACAATTAAAAGGATCATCTGTAAATAATTTGTTGATTAAAAAATGCAGAGAAATTACAATCCTTTCCAAAACGACATAGCCATTAATTCCTAGAGCAAAGCAAATACATTTAGTCAGCTAATGCATTTGTCTGTAGACATCTATTAAATATCTTAATAGAAACTGCTATATGATTGCCATAATTTTTATTATCTTAAAAATATTCAGAATGAAATTACAATTCTGTAATTCTAATGCCCATCAGTTTTCTATCATACGTCCGACCCGAGGCAGAAACATTTCCAAATATATTAATACAAAGACATGTTTCTATTATGTACTTATAATAAATTCTCACAAGTCCTCAAAACCAGAGTTTGAGTGATAAAATTTTAAAACATGTGAAGTATTTTTATAAAACATGACATTTAGTACACAATGTAAAATCTGTAAGCATCTGAAGATGTAGAAACCAACATGTTGACATGAAATCATTTTTCCTCACTAAATTATAAACAAGCATATTAAATTATGGGACAAATATTAAATGAAAACAGAAAAACTATTATTAACATGGGACAATCTAAGTTATGAAGGAATTTTTTCAAATACAACCTAAACATTTTGAAACAAGTGCTTTTGTCTTTAAACTGTTTGGAAAATTAAATGATCCACCCACCCCCATAGTTTAGATCTAACTCAAGTAGGCAAAGGATTCTTGTGAGACAATAAAATAACTTTGTGGTGACAAGAGACTTCATACACAAAGATTGTATATGTATTTCTAATACCCCAGGGTTCAATTTTTAGAGCAATCAAGACCTGAAATCTATAAAAACTGAAGTTTCAATTTGTTTATCCATCCTGCAGGATATAAAAGTGCTTACAAAGAAAACATGTATCCAGGCGTTTGATTTATTCTCTTCCTCTCCCTCCCTCCCTCCTTCCCTCTCTCTCTTACACAAACACACACACACACACACACATACACAGAGACAGAGAGAGAGAGAGAGAGAGAGAGGACAACAGGGCCATCTTAACAGCATTATAGGCCCCGGGCAAAGCAGTGTATTGGGGCCCCTACAACAGCTACTCACAGGAATAAAAATGTAAATGTGCAATAAAATTAAACATATATTTGCATGTTAGTATTAATTTTTAAAAATGCAGTAAAATGTAATAAATATGTTGCTGTGTTTATATGATACAAGGTGCATTAAAGGGTTAACATACACAGATTAGTATGGGGACGCTATGCTCAAGACAGCCCTGGTGGACAACTTTAAGCAAGGCTTGAAAAATACATAGGAAACTTACAGATGTATGTGTAAATGTTACAAATATTAACAGTTCTTTAGTATCTAAAACATTAAGAACAAAAATAAAAATTGTCAAAGTTATTAATAACATTAATAGTCTGTGGAAGTAACCATTCTGTTTATATCAATAAAATTAAATAGAACTTTCAAATAGAAAGTGAAATATAACCAATGCATAGAAAATATTACGTTGTTGCCTTTCGTATTGAGAGGAAAATAATTTAAAGTTTCACTGGGAGTCATTTTCTTCCTTTTCTTATATATATTCTTTAAATATTACAATTAAAAAAATAAAAAATAATATAAACTTTAAAAAATAAAAGTATTAAATTAAAAAATAGAAAAAAATAGAAATTAAAAAATAAGAACATAATAGAGAAAAAATAAATATATAAAAAATGACTTCTCTCTTCATCACAAGTTTTCATCACAAATTAGTAACTTATAACTTCTCTTAAAAATCAGCAGTACAGTAAAGCCTTAAGTACTTTCAATTAGTATCCTAGAACTTGATTTCTTTTCATTTCTTTCTTTGTTCATTCTCATAACATTCTTCAAAGCTTTAATAAATCTCTTTTTATATATGTGCCAATATAGGAAAGTTATACAAGTCATTCTTTGAATTGTTATTTGTACCTCCCTTTTAATTATTAACATATGAGCTGGTTTTATTTGTATGTTCAGTGTAGCATCTTTTTCCATGTCATTCTTGTAGTCTGTCATTCACTCTCGGATCAGTCTCAATCTTGTTAGGTAAAACGTGTTCCTCTTCCATAACATCTTTTAAACATGGCCATTATGACCAATGTTAAAACACTGTTGCTCTGTTCTATATTAGTAAGTCAAATTCATTGTTCTTCTTTAATTATAATTAGTTCCTTTTGGTTCCCTCTAGTATCTAACCTTCAGACTTCATCCCATCAGTCAAATTTCAAAACAAAAGCATTTCCCATGGGGAGAATTTTTCAAATCCATCTGGATCCCTAGTCCATCTATAACTTTCCAGAATTTGTTCTTTTTGATTAAACTTGCATTTAAAGCTTTCTTCACTAAAAATGGAGAGTTTCATCTAGTGCAGTAAAACCTGTTAATCCAATGGTTCCTAATAGCTGAAAAACAGTTAAAAACCAATTTCCAAAGGTTATTAGAAAAGTATGTAAACTCATTGTCCTTTTGAAGGCATTGGCTATGGTTTGAACAAAACAATGGCTATTCCCTCATCTCTGAGATCTCTAAAACATATCAGAACCTGTGTCTTGTGGTTGCCTCACAAGAAGCAATTGTCTGGAGCATTTGTGGACAATTTCAAATTCTCTCCTTGTCCGAGAAGAATTACTGGCTCTTCATTCTACCACTGTCAACAGCTCATCATAGCAGACCCATCTTCAATTCATCATTTCTTCCCTAGGAGTCCAGAAGACCCTTTTTCCAAGAATTCCTAATAAAAATAATTAAAAGTGGCCGTGAAGCTGAAATTTTTGATACATTGCGTATAAAGCCTGAGAGAGTAGTTATCTTTTTTATTTTAGATTGTTCTCTTCAATCCAGCTCTAAGAAAAACAGAAAGGAAAGTGATTTAGAGTTTCCTGGTATATCCAGAAATAGGAGAAACCAATGAATCCTGAAACATGAGGAGTGTAGAACAGGAAAATCATTTTAAAAAATGAAGGCAATTCTCTAGATATAAAAATAAGTTAACTGAGGAAAGGAGGAAGCAGGAAAAGCACATGAAAACAAATTTCAAACAGAATTTCAAATAAAGTCAATATAGTCTAATTACATTATTTGCATAAGATTTTGTGTTTCAAATCCATTCACAGTTCATATAGAGAGGATATTTCAAGACAGCCTTCTGTTTAGATTTTGTTAGGACTTTCTTGATTTATTTCCTACTTCTCTTTGGTCCTCCTCACCTCTTTGTAGCACTTCCTCACAATTTTATAGGAAGAGATGATCTGTGAAAGCAACCCTCTTTGGGGAGACTGATTGTACTTGCCCAAGCAAGCAAGATGTTCTATTACTGATGTCATGGGTCTAGCCAGAAAATCACTGAATTATCTAACTCACTTTCTAATGACTTTGCAGTTGAATCTAAATGTGCTAACTAGTTTTCACCAGCTGTGCCATTATATATAAATAGGATTTTGTGGGAGAGTCTTTAGGGTAAGAAGAAATGAAACTCTCCAGTCAGGATTTTGAGCATGGTATCACTTGTCATACTGTAAGCTTCCTCTAAGCTTGAGCAGCAGGTATCCAAAACAAAGGTGCATTTGGTATTTGAGTATTAAGCCTCACATTCCTTATCTGTGCCCTGTTTACTGGAATGTCCTTATCTGTGCCCTGTTTACTGGAATGTCCAGTGCCCTGTTTACTGGAATGTCTTTTTGGGAGGGCTGGTTTCCTTATATTATTTCTTTTTGCAGTGGATATATTTTGCTATCATGTTATTTTTCACTGGTTGTGTAAAATTTAATTGTCCACACTAAGTCAGATGCTGGAAGTCATACTCTGAGAGGGGAAAAGATAAACATTAGTCAGAGGAAGGGCAAATACCTTTTATATTGCCCTTAGAGAAAATTAAAATTCAGTGGCCAAATTATAGGTTTTCTGGAAGCCAGACAGAATAGTTTCAGAGGCTCAGAGTAGTACACCTCTACTCTATCATGTAAACATGAGATCACATCCAAATTGAAAAGGATGAAGTTGGGTGAGAAAAGAAACACAAGAAGGGAAAAACAGTGAAAGACGAATCAGCACACTATGCATCTGCTTTATAATAATAGTTTCCTTTTGCAGTAAGGAGTGGTGAGATAATAAGACACAATATATACTGTAGAGGAAATAAATAATGGCTAGGTAACCATGTGCTATGTAAATTAATAGCCAACTGCTTTTCTAAGCAACATTTATGACTTCAAGTAGCACAACAGGAAAACAATGTGCACTTTTTTTCTTCAGGTGTTTTCTCTGAGTGCAAGTAACATAGTATGAATGAATATTGGAGTCATGACTGCTTTCCATCACTACCCTTGTGGACAATGTGCTCCCATACATTTCAGTCACTGAGGAAATATCTAAATGGGTGTGGGGGTGTAGGTTTGTTAGTTGTTAGTGCAAACTTCTGTTCATGGAGACAACTGATGAGCAGTCAGTAATTGTCTCCTCTTTAGATGTTTCTTAAATGTGTGAAATGAATATGGAACAATACTGGCAGGAAAAGTAGTCATTGATGGGACCTTCACATTGCAATATGTTATCTATGTGGAGAAAAACAAAAACCCAGATTATTCTGGTATGAAATATATTCCCCTGTCCCTGTCTTTTGGATTAGTAAGTGGGTCTTTTATTGGTTATTTAAATTTAGGATTCATTTAAATGTTGGTATTTATTTGCACAGGGATCTGTGTAGAAGGACAGGGGAGAAAAATAGTGCAAATAACTATTACAAATGATATTGTCTCCCTTTCTCTGTTTCTCCCTTTTTAACACTATGGCTTTATATTAACTGCTTTTAATTTACTATTAATGTTGTTGTGATTTTAATTTTTTGGTTATTTACTGAGATGATTCATGACAAACATTATAATATTCTACCTATGTATCTGTCTCTTTCTTTATACATCAATCATATATTTCACCAGGAAAGTAAATACAGGAGTTACAACATTTCTTAGAAGAAAGGAAATTATCTGTTTAGAAAGAATGGGACTGTTAAATCTTTCTTTCTCCCCATGCAGTCCCCTCCTTCCTGCATACACCCTATTCATTCTGGCACTAATTAGCTTTTTCTTTCTGAGCTGAAAAGATTTAATTTATTTATTTATTTATTTATTAATTACATTTATATACCGCCCTTCTCCCTAGGGACTCAGGGCGGTGAACAGCTCGTCTAAAAACCCCACAAATACAAAAGTTAAAAAGTAATTAAATATTTGAATCAGCTGCAGACTAAAATTAGGAAACCCCCCCCCTACCCTTAAAACCCAATTTAAAGTTAAAAATGGAGATCAAATTTAAAATCATTATCTCAGCCCAGGCCGGCCTGCTCAAAGAGCCAAGTCTTTAACGCGCGCCTGAAGGCCCTCAGGTCCGTGCCGGTACGAAGTTCCGGTGGCAGAGTATTCCAGAGGGCGGGGGCACCCACAGAGAAGGCCCTACCCCTTGGCGCCGCCAGACGACACATAGCGGCCGACGGCACCCGGAGCAGACCCTCCCTGTGGGAACGCACCGGCCTGTTGGAGAACGTTGGCAGAATGCGGTCCTGAAGGTAACCTGGTCCCATGCCATGGGTCGCCCTAAAGGTCAAAACTAGAACCTTAAAGCGAACCCGGAGAGCCATCGGCAACCAATGCAGCTCGCGCAGGAGAGGCGTCACATGGGCGCTACGCGACGCCCCCATAATCACCCTCGCGGCTGCATTTTGCACCAACTGGAGTCTCCGGATGCTCCCCGCAGGGAGCCCCATGTAGAGGGCATTACAATAGTCCAGGCGAGAGGTGACAAGGGCCTGAGTGACCGTGCGCAAGGCGTCCCGATCCAGGAAGGGCCGCAACCGGTAGATCCGACGGATCTGATGAAACGCCCCCCTGGAGACGGCCGCGATGTGATGTTCAAGCGACAGCCGTACATCCAGGAGGACTCCCAGGTTGCGAGCCCTCTCTGTGGGGGGCAG
This sequence comes from Bungarus multicinctus, assembly GCA_023653725.1. Lineage (NCBI taxonomy): Eukaryota > Metazoa > Chordata > Lepidosauria > Squamata > Elapidae > Bungarus > Bungarus multicinctus. The sequence goes on along the minus strand of CM042846.1, from coordinate 51,510,931 downwards.
AACCTCCCCCCCAATAGCCAGCGAAGGTGTCAGCTGGCTATATCGGGGCGCCGGAAACCACAGCCACTCGGTCTTGGATGGGTTGAGCCGAAGCCTGTTCCCGCCCATCCAGTCCCGCACGGCCTCCAGGCACCTAGACATAGTCCCCACAGCATCGTTGGGGTGGTCCGGAGTGGAGATGTACAGCTGGGTGTCATCTGCATACAGATGACACCTCACTCCAAGACCACGGATGATCTCGCCCAGCGGCTTCATATAAATGTTGAACAGGAGGGGAGAAAGGACCGACCCCTGAGGCACCCCACAAACCAGGGGCCTAGAGGTGGACCTCTCCCCCCCCGCCAACACGAATTGCGAACGGTCAGAGAGGAAGGAGGAGAACCATCGGAGGACGGTTCCACCAATCCCCAACCCCTCCAACCGTCGCAATAAGATACTATGGTCGATAGTATCAAAAGCCGCCGAGAGATCTAATAGGACCAGGACAGAGGAGAACCCTCTGTCACGAGCCCTCCAGAGATCATCAACCAACGCGACCAATGCCGTCTCAGTGCTATGTCCAGGCCTGAAGCCCCATTAAATAAATGAATTTGCCTGTTACTTTTGAAAGTAGTCTCATCAAATTAGATTTTCAATGTTTTTGGCTCACATTTTGAAAATATAATATATGTTTTGTGGTCAAAGTCAGAATTTATATATTTGAATTTGGAACTGACAGTTCACTTAGTGTGTGTGTGAAAATGTGTTTGTGTGTGTGTGTGTGCAATTACATGCATGCATCTCCATTCAAGCCAAAAGAAAAGCACCATTGTCAGCAAGTATTCTATTCTAAATTTAAGATCCAAATAAAATGATATGTAACTACTCCTGATTCACTGAGACAGAAATCCCACCCTAAAAAAAAGAATTAGGGGTCTTTTGTGCTCTCTCAGCTTGCTTGTTTTCTTTAGAGGTTTCATTACCTAAACTAGGTAATGATGATGGAAACCTCCATTATTGCTAATAAGGAATTTGATTTGCTGTCAGTTTGTATTCTGGGGTCTTGCCCTATCAGTGTTGGTGGGGGAGGTCTTAGAGATTCCTTGGTCAAGCTGTTAAACAGGCTCAATAGCAATAACTGTGAGAGGGATCTTGGAGTTTTAGTGGACAACCAGCTAAATATGAGCCAGCAATGTGCAGCAGCAGCCAAAAAAGCTAATTTAATCCTAAATTGTATTAACAGACGGATACAATCAAGATCAAGGAAAGTACTAATTCCACTTTATAAAGCCTTCGTAAGACCACACCTAGAGTACTACATCCAGTTCTGTTCACCACATTACAAAAAAGATGTTGAGACTCTAGAAAAAGTACAGGGAAGAACAACCAGGATGATTAGGGGACTGGAGACTAAAACATATGAAGAACAGTTGCAGGAACTGGGCTTAGCTAGTCTAGTAAAGAGAAGGACCAGAGGAGACATGATAGTAGTCTTCCAATATTTAAGGGGCTACCACAGGGAGGAAGGGGTCAAGCTTTTTCTAAAGTGCCTGTAGGCCAGACAAGGAATAATGGATGGAAACTGAACAAGGAGAAATTTTCTGACAGTGAAAAATAAGGAGAAACTTTCTGACGGTGAGAACAATCAACCAATGGAACAGCTTGCCCTCGAAAGTTGTGGGAACACCATCACCTGAGACTTTCAAGAAGAGATTGGACTGCCATTTGTCAGAAATGGTGTAGGATCTTCCACATGGGCGGGGGGTTGGACTAGATGACCTACAAGATCCCTTCCAACTCTGATTATCTGTTAACTGTTGGCTGTTTGGCAGTTTCTTGATTGAGATATTGTTTACTTTATTGTTGACCTGATGTTAACATTGGAGTTAATCTACGCTGATCTGGGTCCTGATTGCTGGTGGAGAGTTGCTTTGGTCTTTTTGTTCCCTTTTGGGCTTGTTTTCTCTTTTGCATAGTCTAGAGTTGTTGTTAACATTTATTGAAGGCTAATTTGTCAGGGTGCCAGGCTGTTAGAAATTTTTGGGGCTTGGCCTATCTAGGATTGTCACATTTTCCCAATGAAACTCTGGTTAAATCTGTCTATATATTGTGAAATTAAAGAATTTTCATCATGTCTTTGGATTGCTAGTTGGTGTTCATAGATGTTTTCTTTCAGTCTTCTGCCTGTTTGTCCTACATAGTAATTGTTGTAGTTCTTACACCGTACAGTATATTGTAGATGACTTCTGTTTTTTCTTCGGGAGTTGCTGGGTCTTTTGGTTTGCTTAGGATATTTTGAAGAGCTTTAGTTGGCTTGTATGCTATGCCAATTCCATGTGGTTGTAGTAGTGTGTTGGTGATTTCTGTTATATTCTTGATGTATGGCAGTATAAGTCTTTTTGGGGTTTGTGTTAGTTGTGCTGTATTGGGTTGAGTGGTCAGGGGCTTTTTGATAAAGTTGTATGATATCAGAGAAGAATCAACAGGAACAAATGTCAAATATTGATTATTTGTAATCATAATTATGTTTCTTATCAAACCTCTCATCTAACATCCAAAATTATCCAGAATTTTCTCTGGACCCTATCAGCTTGCTGAAAGAGGTAAGAGTCAGCCGAACAGGTTATACACCAGATGAAATCTATATTTACTTATAAATATACAGTATCCCATTGACTAGAAGAACATTGGGCAAGCTTGTGCCTGCTCTGTCTTAATAACAGACAAGAAAGACAGTCAATCATGAGAGTGATGGAAATCATATAGGATATTAATTTAGCAGAAATAAATTTATTTATTTTAGTACACTAAAAGCATATTAAATTGATTATGCAATTCCACTTTCAGGGACAAAAGACTTCAGAGTGGCTCAATATATGCTATGTTTACTGGGGACAAAGGTGCAGATTCCACATGGCTATGAATTCGTTATGCTCCAGACAGTTGTTTTTAATATTAAAAAAAATACCTATATGTAAGATCCAAAATAGGGAGTAAATAGATTCCAAGGCAGCAATCAAAGAGCAGGATCTTAAAAGAATCCATTATAATATAAAACAAATTGCTTAGATAGTAATAAGACCTAAGACCAAGGTTTTGTGGTAGATCCTTGGGTTTTCAAGGATCCATAGATTTTATTGGACTAACATTTGAAGAGATTTTGCTTCAATGACTGTTCAGGCTTGGTAGGGTTACCATAAGTTTGGCAAAAAGAAGGCATGTCCTCCTGTTTATTCTCATGTTGTCCATTTGGCAGGCATAACGTTAAAATCAAATGTTGTCTGGCTTTTGGGTACCTGAATTAAATAATAATAATAATAATTAGACAGTTTTAACAAGAGTTATCATTCAATCTTCCATATATTGTGATCTTGTAAACTGTCTGCTTCAACTTTTCTTTTCCATGGACAGCCTTGATAGCCTAAATTTATGTTATTTTTCTGATCTCAGCAATCAGCTTCAATCCAGCACTTTCAAATCTATAGTATATGGATCACATGACTCCTGATATATTTCTAGAGTGAAAGTAGAAATATTGAGCATTGATTTTACATTATCATTAAGAAAATGTTCTTGATAAAAGATTTCTTAAAAAGTTTTGTAAATTGAAAACCCAATCCTTCTTATCATGGAAAAAGTATGTTTACTTCCATGTAGGATTATAGTACAAGGTTTTCTTTTTTGGTTTAGTTTTGGTGTAATTATTCTTGCAGATGCCAAGAAAATTAAACAGTTAATGAGACTTTCTTTTTTCATCAGATATCTGGTTGATGTATCAAAGTAGACTGATGTAATCTGTTTGTTGCCTTTTTATATATTACAATCCTCATCCCTCACCACCACCATCCCAAACACTTTTTTTTCAGTACAGAAGAAAAGACTGAGATCCTAGATTTACAGTCTACAATCTTTTGAAAGCTATCAGGATATTCCACTTGCAGGTTCCATGAAAGCTCTTTCATTAGCCAAAGATAGCAAGGCATTTACAGCAAAAGGGAATGTTGCAGAATGTATTTCCTTCACAATCTTATTCAGTTCATAGCAGAGGTGGTGTTCAGCAGGTTCTGACCATTTCTGGAGAACTGGTAGCGGAAATTTTGAGTAGTTCGGAGAACTGGCAAATCCCACCTCTCACTGGAGATTTTACAGTATCCTTCACCTGCCATGCCCACCAAGCCACGGCCACAGAACCAATAGTAAAAAAATTTGAATCCCACCACTAGTTCATAGCTTACATTTAGAGATAAAGACATTTGGATTCCAAATGCCATATTCCACTCTGATGGTGGGGAAGGGCATAGCACTTGCTAGACTCAGGGTTCCATCTGATTTTTACTTACCTACTTTAGATTATTTTAATTACAAAAACATCTAGTCTTTAGTATGCACTTTTGTTCTTGTAGTCATCCTGCAAGCCTTCTTTGACCATGAAAATAATAAGCTACTGCTTATAGGATACTGCTTATAAGTGCTATGTGCTTAGAGCTCAAAGCATTGTTAGAGATCCCACATGCCCATTTTATGATCTGTTTCTGTTGCTCCCCTCTGGGAAGAGGTTTCAAAATATTTCTAGCAGGATTATCTGATTCTGTATCAGCTTTGTTCGCTATGCCATCCATCTGGTAACCTTGCAAGATTTGTTTCTCTTGCCATGTAGACATATGCATCTGACTAGACTGTGTTATTTCTCCATGTCATATAATATAGATGGGTATATGCATAATTTTATATTTATTTATTTATTTTGTCATGCTTATATAGTGTTTATTAGAGGTGGCGAGAACTTGAGAACTGTATGCAACAAAATTTCATTTTAATGTATGTCAATCAGTGAACATTCAAAGTGACAATAAAGTTATTCTAAGTCTGTGTTTTGGAAGTATTACCCATCAGCACAGGAAAATGACAAATGCAAAATGAGATGGCAGGGAGAATTGTCAATGTGTCTGAGGAAGTAACTTTACAGTATGGTCAGTCTTTCATAACTGGTCATTCCTCGTATGGCGGACATTTGATGAAACTGTCCATATGTGCTTTCAAAATTCAAAATGTATTCAAAATCACCCAAGATTGCTGATATGTTTTGCTTCTCAAAGATGTTTCTTCAGTGCAGCTGAAGAACTTAAAAAACCTATTGATGTGGAGAGAGACTTTCTTAGATCATAGTGCTAAGAAAAACCAGGGCGAGTACATTTTTATTCAATCTAATTGAATTGCAAAATTCTCCAAGCTGAAAATATAGATTGTGATGCTACAAATATTCAGGCTTCCTGAATTCATTAAACTTAGTAATAACTGAGCAGTTTAACCCTGCTTAGATTGTTGGTATCACTATTCTGCCATTCATATACAAAGTAGTTCACCTGAAAGTCTGAACTACAATGTTTGTTTAAATAATAGATGAATACTACAGCGAAATACCTGTCAAAATCAACAGAATTATTTTATTTTTCCTCATTCAGTTGTGTCCAATTCTTGAAGACTGCCTGGACAAGACCTTGCAGTTTTCTTGGCAAAGTTTCTAATATTTTGCCTCCTTCCTGGGATTGAGAAAAAATGACTAGCTCCAGGTCACCCAGCTGGCTTTGGGCCAAAGCAGGACTAGAATTTAGTGTTCCATTTCTAACCTAAAGCCTTAACCATTACATCAAACTGGCTGTCATTATTCGTTACATTCATTCATTAAAGCATCCTCAAACATTTGAGTGTGTATTCTGGGATTTCTTTTCTATGTCAGATAAAAAATCTTTTGAATATCTCCCAACCATTCAGAATGGGTGTATCTGCAGCAAAGCAAAGGGTGCTCATAAGTTCCATATGTTCTATGCATATGACAGATTCCCAGTTTAATCCAAGGCACTTCATTTGTGATCCAAGTAGCTTGAACTTTTGAGAGGTGAATCAGTGTATCTATCTTTTCAATATCATAAAACATTACAAATCACATGATCATTCACAATTAACTAAAATAACATTGCTAGCTCAGCTTTGGTAAAAGCAAAAATGTAATATATTATCCCAATTAAACATTTGCCTTATTTATTAACAGTTAAGTGAGATTTACACACGCTTTCTTCCAGCATTAAATTTATTCTCAGGCAGCTATTCCATTAAAAAGAAATTCAGAGTCTCTATTTGGCTTTTGTCTGCATCTCAATTTCTCATCTTTTTTAGATGAGAGTGCTTTAATTCACAATCCCTTTTTAAAAGTAATGAATTAGTTTATGTCATCAAACCTATAAAACTAGAATCTAAACCTTGAAATGTGACTCAAGTACAAAAGTGTCTTTATAGGATAGAAAATCACTTTTGAAAAGGAAAAAAAAGGCAAGAGAAAAAAACCCTTTATCAAAAAATATATTATTCTTTTACGAAAAGTGTGGGACAATTGAGGGTGTGTACAGTGTGCAATGGCAAAAAAAAATGTTCTAAGTGTTTCGCCTCCAAGTAAATCCTAGTTCCATCTAAATGTCAGTGTTCATGAATGTGTATGTCTGGATTCTTGTTAATTATACATAACAGGGTCAGTATTTGGCACCCAGATGAGAAAATGTGGCCAAAGATGTTTTGTGCAACTGTCAAATGTTCTTTAGCTGATTGGTAGAATAATTAGATACAAAGGGTGAATAGGAAACTCAAAGATCTCTGGAATGTGCAACTACACCATTTGACTTAACTTAATCTTCGGAATACTAACATAGCAGATGCCTCTGATCCCAATGCATCCATATAGGTAGATACAGTAGGGAACATTTGTACAAATGGGACTTTTTGGAAATTGAATTCTGTAGGTGAAGTGGAACACATAGGCACATCAAAATCTGTCCTTTTCATAATGTTACAATGTTTGCAACATGAACACATTAAAATATTGAGACTGCATCTAAATGATCCATCTGTTAAATTACTGAAGTTTGCAGATGATACAACAGTGATTGTATATTATACAAATATTTTGAGAAGCTGTATAAAAAGGAGAGAGTAGATGAAGATAGATAAGGAAATATTTAAGAGAAAAAAGTACTCGTGAAATTAAGAATGAGATGAAAGAACTGTTGACAAAGGATATATCTATGACAGAATTAAAACAAGCAATTAGAATCCAGAAAAGTAACAAAACTCCACACCCTGACAGCTTCCCAGCAGAATTTTATAAAGTAATAGAAGAACAGGTAGGACCAATAATGATGGATTTATTTAATGAGATATTAATATCTGCTAAAATGCCAGACACGTGGAAGGAATCATTAATTTTGCTAATCCTGAAGGCGGACTCGGATCCCAGGATGATACAAAATTATAGACCAATCTCTTTATTGAATGTTGACTATAAAATATTTACTACTATTATTGCTACCAGATTAAAGATAATTTTGAATGAGTACATACAACCAGATCAAAATGGATTTCTCCCAAATAGACGAATTAGAAACAACTTAAGAATAATAATGGACATTCTGGAATATTATGAAGCCCATCCAGGGGAACAGGTAGCTCTTGTATTTTTGGACGCTCAAAAGGCTTTTGATAATCTCAATTGACAATTTATGATTCAACAAATTTATGATATGAATTTTGGCACTAAATTTGAGAATATTATAACAGCAATTTATTCAGTACAAAAAGCAAATATAAAAATAAATGGAGAGAATACTCAAACTATAAATATATTAAAAGGAGTACGACCAGGTTGTCCGCTGTCCCCTCTCCTCTTCATATTATCATTAGAAATATTATTAGAAAGAGTGAGGCAAAATTTTGAAATAAAAGGATTAAAAATCAAAAATGAAGAATATAAATTGCAAGCTTTTGCAGATGATATGGCCTTTATTATGGAAGATCCAATAAAAAAGGACCAACATTAATTAAGGAACTAGAAAGATACGGAGCAGTAGCAGGATTAAAAATTAACAGACGGAAAATAAAACTCCTAGTAAAAAATCTAACAGATCTACAAATAATAGAATTAGAAAGGGTGCTGGGACTTCAAACAACAAGGAAAATTAAATATTTGGGAATATGGCTGACAGCACACTGAAAGACGATAAAGGAAAACAATTATAATAAGCTATTACAACAAACACAAAAAGATTTAGAACTTTGGACGAAAATGCAATTGTCATTATTAGGAAGAATAGCAATCTATATTACCAAAATTTCTTTATTTATTCCAAACCCTCCCAGTTAAATTAGATAAGACCTTTTTCGATAATCTCAATAGAATGACATTAAAATTCATCTGGCAGGGTAAGAAACCCAGAATAAAAATGAAATTGTTACAAGATATGAAGAGCAGAGTGGTTTTGGATTGCCAAATTGGGAATTATACTATAGGACAGCAGCATTAGTTTGGTTAAAAGATTGGATTAATTTAAAGAATAAAAGAATATTAGTTATAGAAGGTCATGACCTTCAAAGGGGTAGCATGCATTTCTTTGGGAAATAGGACTTATCAAACAAAAATATTTTTATAGACATTTGATCAGAGATTTGCTGATATACAATTGAATAAAGATTAAAAGGAAATATTATATAAAAATCCCAATTTGGCTATCTATAATGGGAGCGATGATTCACTCAAATAACTTAGACCTGAATAAAATGTTAAAATATAAAGATCTATTGGATATAAATGGAAATTTAAAAACAAAACAGGAGCTCCAAGAACAAGGGCTATGAATAGATTGGTGGGCTTATCTTCAAATACAAAACCAACACAATAAGGATATAAAAGATTATGGAATATATTTGAAACAACAACAATTAGATAAAATCTTATTAGGAACAGATAAAAAAAATATTACTAAAATTTATAAGTATTTCTTAGAAGTAGAACTAGAAGAAGAAGTCGTGAAAGGATATATGATCACCTGGGCTCAAAACATTGGACATAATATAAAGTTAGCAGATTGGTAGACTATATGGAATAGAAATCATAAATTAACAAAATCAGTAGCATACAAAGAAAATGCATATAAAATATTTTACAGGTGGCACTTACTCCCTTCGAGATTAGTGAAAATGTACCCTAAACTGAATCCAACTTGTTGGAAATGTAGAAAAAAAGAGGGAACATATGTGGTGGTCTTGCCCATAGGCTCGAAAATATTGGCTTAAAATCCAAAAATGGCTACAGGAAATTACCAACGAACAATTAGATTTAGAATCACAGCTCTTCCTATTGGGGATCTTCAAAAAAAAAAAATGTAAAGACTACAAAATACTTATTATTACATATATTGACTGCAGCCAGGATTGCTTTTGCTCAGTTTTGGAAACAGTCATTCACACCTGTAGAAGAACTGGTTGTACCAAAAGTTATGAATTGTGCTAAAATGGATAAATTAACATTGAGTTTAAAAGATAAGGAATCTTCAATATTTTATAAGGTATGGGAACAATGGTACAATTGGATAGATCGGAGACAGACTAAGGATAGATGATTATTAAATATAGAACATAGATTGAATAAGAATATAATTATGTATAAATTATTACTATCGCACAAATGATTGCTATATGATAATGCACCATAAACAGCTGTTATTGAATTATATACTTTTTAATGTTTTTATGTAATAAAATTCAATAAAGTTTTCTAAAAAAAAAAACAGTGATTGGTCTCATTCGAGACAACAATAAATCCGCATACAGATGGAGGTTGAACAACTTGTCTCGTGGTGTGAGCACACTCAAAACCATAGAAATGGTGGTAGACTTTAGGAGAAACCCTTCCATACTACTACCTCTTACAATACTAGACAATATCAACAGCAAAGACATTCAAATTTCTAGGTTCTATCATATCACAAGACCTAAAATGGACACCTAACATCAAAAACATCACCAAAAAAGCACAACAAAGAATGTCCTTTCTGTGCCAACTCAGAAAGCTCAAACTGCCCAAGGAGCTGCTGATACAGTTCTACAGAGGAATTATTTGAGTCTGTCATTGGCACCTCTGTAACAGCCTGGTTTGGTTCTGCAACCCAACAAGACAGACACAGACTTCAGAGAGTAATTAGAACTGCAGAAAAAACAATTACTACCAACCTGCCTTCCATTGAGGACCTGTATACTGCACGAGTTAAAAAGAGAGCCCCTTACATACTGGACACAAACTGTTTCAACTCCTACCCTCAAAACGATGCTATAGAGCATTGCACACCGGAACAACTAGACACAAAAACAGTTTTTTTTTCCAAATGCCATCACTCTGTTAAACAAATATTTCCCTCAACACTGTCCAACTATTTACTAAGTCTGCATTACTATTAATCTTCTCATCATTCCTATCACCTATCTCCTTCCACTTGTGACTGTATGACTGTAACTTTGTTGCTTGTATCCTTACAATTTTATTGACTGTTTCCTAGTATGATTTGATTGCCTATTTGTATGTACCCTATGACTATATTAAGTGTTGTACCTTATCATTCTTGACAAATTTATATTTTCTTTTTATGCACACTGAGACCATATGCACCAAGACAAATTCCTGTTTGTCTAATCACACTTGTCTAATAAAGAATTCATTCATTCAAATAGGAGGGAATTGCTTTCAAACAGCATGAATAACAGCAAAGCTATTAGAAAATATGGAAATATTAGAATTCTTTTTTTTCTTTTGCTTTCTGTTTTGTCCAAAAATCAACCAGGATATAATTTCTATGCTCTTATGCTACAACTTTTTACTTTCTGAAAAGCCACCTCTATCAGGCACATTTTTCAGGAATTAGTATTATTTAATCATAGTTGTGAAGCTTTATTGTTTTTTCAAGTAGCAAATCTGTTAGTAATGCTTTATTTTGTACTGCTGCTGAATTTTTACCATAGGTACTTGAGTCTTTGGAATGTATTCCTAGAATTACATAGTATAGTGGTTTGAATGGATCTTGGATATCATCTAGCTCAGGGGTCCCCAACACCCGGGCCATGGACTTTGACCAATCTATGGTCTGATATGAATTGGGCCATGCAATCGACAGGTAAGTGAGCAAAACTTCATCTGCACATGCACAGGATGTTAAGTTGACTGCAAAACCATCCCCCTTCTGGTCTGTTTCTTCTGTGAAACTGGTCACTGGTGCCAGAAAGGTTAGGGACCCCTGATCTAGCCCAACTCTCTGCTTATTGCATGAATTCACTACTATTGTATCCCTGACAGATAGTCATGCAAAAGAAAGACATGAAACAGTCTTTCCTTTATAGAATATTTCTGTTAGAAAATCACATCTCATGTCCACCCAAAATCTGTTTCTCTCTTGTATTAAAACAGTTCTGTCTTATTTTCATAATACAGTGTACAAGAGACTAAGAGTTACATATCTAGGTAAGGAATGTTTAGATAGCATTAAAAAGCCCTAACAAAACTAGGAGGAACATACCAGGAAGAGACTCTGATAAAAATCTGCACTATAGGAGTGACATGCTATCCTGCCATTCCCATCAATGATATCTGAATATGCTTTGGAATTATTTGATTAGACAGCTGTTCATTTGCCCAGTAATTTAGATAGTTGCCTTATGCTCTGCCAATTCTCTGTGTTATGAAAATTATAATCTTGGCTACTTAAAGTATACTTAGCCTGTGTGTTGCTCTATCCCAGCCCAGTTGGGATGGGTGACAATTTTTTTTATTCAAAACCATACAATACAAGGATTTATCAAACCAAATCTTTACTATTATTTATTTGAAGCTTTATTTCAAAGCATTATAATATAATAACATTGTAACTTGAGTTAGCAATCAAATAATATTGAGGAATATAATATAATTTATGAAAACTAACAATGAATATTCAAGAATTAAATAAAGCAAAAAAAAAACCTTAGACCCCTTCTGCCAGAAAAGAATCCCAAAGAGATGAGGGTGAACAGATGCCTTCAAAGCTGAAAACATTCAGCACCCTCCTGGTTAGGAGCTGCATTAAAATTATGTCCCGTGGAGGTTTCTGATTAGCTAATATAGGGTCTGAAGCATAATTAAGCTCACCTGCTTTTCAATGATTTTCATCTAAATGATTTTACCAAGGACCAGGAGACAAGTTTGTCTTATCTTGGAATGAGATACTGTCCCGAGAACCTCAAAGTTCATGGTTGAGTATCCTGCCAAGAATAAAACCATCAAGGTCAAGGAGTCTTTTTTATATCATGTGCTAATATGGCTGTCTCAAAGTTAAGGAGTATCTATTTTCTATGTTAAATGGGTTAAATATGAGATCATTCTACTCTGTACTGGAATCTCATCAAAGACATGGCAAAACATAGTATGACCCAGGTATGGACCTTTAGTGATTAAAACAAATGCTTGCTTAATTTTGCACTGTAATACTGAAGCATTATATGAAAATATAAAATCATGTATATATCATGCACTTAAAGAAAAGTGGTACATACCACTTTTCAATTGCTTCTCACCAACTTTTGGGTGGAACACCAGCACTACAATGTGTAATATTTTGCCACAATCCAACCTACATAGCCTAGAGCTGCTAATTTATCAGTGTCAGAGTTAGCTGAATTGTTTTTTCCACATTCAGACTGTTTTAGGAAGAATTTATTTATGATGTCCTGTAGATGGATGGTCATATCTATACTTGACCTTTTCTTCTTTCTTTCTTATCAACCAAAACTTCTATTCAAAATTTATTGCACGCCTCTTCATTGTTCATTTTTTTATAAGGTAGTTCTTTATTGTGATCTACTCTTGCAGTTCTGAATCTGATACTTATTAATTTTCAAATTGTTCTTCCAGATATAACTCCAGCATTGACTTTTACCAGGAACTAGCCCTTATTATATTTTTCTTTACAATTTTTTTGATATTATTTTTTGTTCAGTTTGAAGAGCTAAATATGGATTCTGCTGAATAAAACTGAAACTTCTATGTGTAGACTATTCATATCTGACCTGAAAACAGAATAGGATAGTTGCATCCACAATGTCAACAGAGTCCTATAAAGATTAATGTGGTACCTTTCAAGAAACAAGGACTCTGAGTGATTTCAAGGATTCCAAAGATTCAAAAAATCAATTTCTTAATTTAATATCTTATAGTATTTGACATCCCCCTGGCCCAGTGTTAGTAGAAAATAACAGTCTTCTATGTATAAATGTCATATTTAAAAAGGAAAATACATATGTAGAATATTCTTCACATTAAAATTAAAAGCTTCTATTAATTACGGTTTAAATGCTAAACTAAAAATAAATTTATTTTTTATTTCATAGCATTCAAGAACTAATTGAAGCAGATGAGCCTTTGGATCTAAAATTTAGGTGCTTGCAAACATGTCTCAGTCACTTTTTCATCAATGTTTTACAAACCAGCAGTTCCTCCTTGAGCTTTGGGTGGAGTGGAAATATCAGCTTTGGGTGGAGTGGAAGGTTGGTGGAACGCTGACACAAAATATGATAAAAGAAATAATAAAATATAATTTTTACTGACATATAGATATGAGGTATAAATTACTGTTTACAGTGAAGAATTTTTTATGTCCAAATTGCAGATTCCAAATAGTATCACTTTTATGAAAGGATTGTAATAATAATAATAATACATTCATTTGAACTGGATTTTTAAGCAGAACAAATACAGAAAGAGGTATGGTTAACAATTGCTTTTATTGAAGTGATTTAAAGATCTTGAAAATGTATTGCAACCTCATAAAAAATTAATTGTAATCCACAAAAAAACTGACTCAATTCCATACAAAGTTACCAGACTATTTTGGCTTCCACTGCACCAGAAGATTTACTAAGCAATCATTGTAATTGCATGGAAGCTACAATGCCAAACTGTCTTGTACTGTTTCCATTTTGTTAACATTAGTGGTGTTCAAACATGTACACAGCATAAGAGAATGGTGTAATGTTTCAGAACAGAGAGTCATCATATCAATAGTCAATGCTCTTGATTGATAAAGATAGCCCATAGCCTACAAGAGGTGAAAAAAATAGTCTAGATTCTAGATTGATAGCTATTCTGATATATCTGAATATGGTTGGAGAGAAAGCAATTGTGGTGAGTAGTGAGCTTAGATGACAAGAAATTAGATTTTCAGAGGGCACACAGATCCCAGAGTAGAGTCATTTGGGAAAGCTAAGATGAAGACAAGATAAAAGATTAGAGATATAGCTGGAGCCTCTTGAACTGGCTAGCTATAATCAAGTTAGGATCTTTGTCTAACTATGTGTAGTGGACAGCAGAATGCTGAATGAAAGTCTGATAGATTTGCCTCTTTAATTGTTGTTGGATCCTGATCAGCAGCTTTCTGTTGGTCCAATCATTGTTACAGTTTTAATTTTGGTGGGGTTGAGAAGGGATGACAGATATTGGAACAATTTGTTTTCTTCTGATCTCTGGAATGCCCTATTTTGATACTCTATTTTACTCATCAGAATGTGTTCTTGTTTTTGAACACTGAGTCACATTTCTTAAGCACCCCTCCCTCCATAATCCTTACCTTTGATGTGCCACTATTGTTCTGGAATGGAATGTGTTTCTATTCACTTTGGCATGGCTTTTTTGCTTTAGTCATGTTCGCAAATGACCAGATCAGTTGGGCATGACTTTTTTCATTATTATTAAGCTAGTCATTAGTCATGTAGCAAACAATCATTCAACAAGTAAAGAAAGCGTGTTTTTTACTCAAATATGGACATCCTCTTAGGTTTGATCATGGTCTTTATTTCCTTCTTTTTAATTTGTCTTACAATAATCCAGGTAGCAACCTATCAAAGCCTATTTATTTCATTAAGTGCTTCAAAAGTTTTTATATCCAGAAATGGTCCTTGAAATCTATGGGATAAAGATGGAATGGGGTTAGCCTCATTTTAAACATGATATTCTGCTTAAAAAAAGTTCTGAGTGCCTTATAAATAAAATGAACTTTCAGTTATTTGTGCAACAATGATAAAGGAGGGTTACTGAGGTTATGCAATGATAAATTTTTTAATTCTGCTACTTTGTATAGTTTTGTGATTAAACATCTCATTTGTTCTATGATGGATTTATATGAATCAAGTTTATTTTATCATTATTCATTCATTCATTTAAATTTAGTTCATTCCAATAACCACATTCTTCTCCCCTAGCCCTTTTCTCCTTGTTAAATTTCACTTCAAAACTCATTTCAGCAGCATTACAAATAGTTCAGAAACTACTGGAATATAATGCTTTATAATTATGGATGTTTCATTTTTAAAGCAAAATGATAAAACAACTCAAAAATAAATAAGTAAAAGTGGCTCATAGTAGAATAATAATTTAAAATAATAGAAAAAGTAAAATTATAAAAATGAATATAGGATTGTCCTGTGAAGTCCTTGATACTTCTGAGTTTGGTTTTTTGCTTGAGATATTTCATAACCTAAGTATATAATGTCATCAGTGCAAGAAAGTGTGGGGTTTGCTCCCTGTTTATATATATGCAATAATTTGCCTTGGCAGATTTTGTTGTTGTTGTTGGAGAAGGCATGTTTCTCCTTGGTAATTCCTTGACTAGGGTACAGGTTTGATAGTTTGCTGGTTGAAATACTGTTTGATAGTTTGCTGGTACTAATATCTGCTTATCTGGGTTTGGCTAGTGCTCAGGTCTTTTTATTTCCTTCTTTTGAATGATATGCAAATATGTTTATTTCTACATCTATTGATGACTGATTTGTCTGAATACAAGTTTCTAGCAATTCCCTAGCACTTTTTGGATTTAGCTTGGTTTAGGATGCTCTCAGGTAAAATTATGGTTGAGTCCACTCATGTGTTTGAGATGAAAGTGTATTCATCATATCTTCTGACTACTAGTTGGTGTTATGAGCAGTGGTGCGATTCAACTGGTTCAGTGAGTGCGCGCAGATCATTTGCGCTCCACGTTTTAAAAAGCCCATTTTCACCTCTAATACTTACCTTCTACTGCAGGCCCTGTGATGAAAACAGCTGAGGCAAAGCAAATTGCTCTGCCACGTGAATCAGCTCTGCTCTAATACAATGAAATAAATCACAGGAAAGAGCAGTGGCTGGTGGGCAGGGCCAAATGCTCACCAGAACTACCAGTTTGCTTGAACTGTTCCAAACCAGCAGAATCCCACTCCTGTTTATGGGTGATATGCAAGTCTGGTCTATATACACCAAGGGCCTTGGTGGTGCAGGCTGTTAATTATCTAGCACTTAGCTCAATTGCCTGCAATTAGTGCCGGTTCGAATCCCACCAGGCTCAAGGTTGACTCAGCCTTCCATCCTCTCAGGGTAGGTAAACTGAGGACCCAAGATTGTTGGGAGCAATAAGCTGACTTTGTAAAAAATGCCGCTTGGGCGGAGGGCAAAAAGCCCTAGTAATAAGCAGGCATATACAATGGAATGAAGGCTATTCCCGAGCACTTAGCATGATGCTCTAAAGACTGTAAGCCGTCCTGAGTCTCTGGAGAAGATATAAATAATAATAATAATAATAATATAGTGGCTGGTAAAACCCTTAACCTGTATGTTGTTGATGACTCTCTCTTTTTTTCTTGATTTACTTATGATGTTTTGGAGGATTTTCATTTAAAATCAATTTGGTTGCTGAACCTAAACACAGAGACAGCCTCCCTGCACTCCCACATGGTTGAAAAAATGAGAAAGAATGTGATAATGAAAACTGAATGCAGTTATGGCATTCATTACTTAGTGCATTCATTCTAGAACTCACCTTAAAACTAAAAGGGCCCAGTTCATTCAGTTCTTTTTTCATTCTAAATGAAATGAATAACCATCATCATTATCCTTCATACTAATTTTCTAAGATATAAAACAGAAATTATAATAGCTAACACTCTCAATACTCTGGGGTTTCTCAAATTTAATTAGCTACCTTTATATGTTTTGATCCCTCTTTAGGTACAGAAAAGGATAGGGGTAAGTAGAATTAGCCTCTGCAATTAGCAGGTAACTTGAAGTACTGCTGTGCTGAAAATTTATTTTCATTTTAAAAAAAGCCTGTCTTATTGAATTAGATAAAAAATTATTTTTTATCTTTATTTTGTAATAAAGAAAGGATATTTGACAAAATCTTGATAGACAAGATCTGACGTTCTTATGCTTGTGTTATTTAAAAAATAGCCAAGTGAGATGTCTAAGTGTTTAAATTTTATCATTTCTCTAGCAGTCTTCAGCTCTTCTGGCTTCCTACACCTCAATTAAATACAAAGGGAAAATATGATCAAGAAATCCCTCCCAGGAAATCTTTTTTTTCTCTCTCAAGAAAAAAAAAGCAGTCAGAAAAGCTGAAGAGCTTTAGAGGGAATTCTAACAAGGAAAAAAAAAACAATAGTACTTTCGACTCAGAAACACAGTGAAAATAAATGGTAAAGAAATTCTGAAAAAAAGCCTCTTTAGAATGGATGAAAACCATTTTCATAGAGTGCAGGAAGCTACCCAAAATGGATGAACTGATTGTGGCACAACTTAATCATAAAATCCAAAGATGTGTCAAGGCTGCTATAAATAGACTTTATATTGACCACACTAATATAAAGTCAGACAATCTGAACTTCATTTCTAAATGAAATGCCTTTCTGAATAATTTGGTGGTATCCTGAGCTGAAAGGATACAATTTCTCTTCCACCCTGCAGTTCAAAATCTAGCCCAATATTTAAGAAAATATCTAAAAAGGTTTAATGGGAGAAACAGAGCCAAAAGAGATTTTCACACAAAAATTCTATATGCATCAGATTTCACCCATAATTATAAATACAGAATGGATAAAAATGTATAAATTACACCTGCAGATGTATGCATACATATACATATATGCATGTGGCAAATTTATGCTAAAGAATTTCAGTGGTGTTTGAAGGTTTTCTTACTTTTACTCTTCTATTTTACAAAATTTAAATTAAAAATTTTCTGCCTTCACAATTCTTTGCCTGTGGCAGTACTTACCACACTCTTGAAATGATTAGAATGTATAAACACAGTCTTGAAGCTTTAGTCTCAATTTCTGCAGCTGAATAAAGTTGCTTAATTTCTAGCAGTTTGCTACCAGTAATTCAGCTCTAAAAGTCATCATAACATGTCTGAGCCTACCTATATTGTGCCTGTGCTTGTTTTCACAAACTGACTAGAGTTGTGCAGTGACGAGCTGTTCATAGGCCAAATCCTAGAACTATAGGACTGGAAGGGACCTTAGAAGTGTTCTAGTCCAATCTTCTGCTCAAGGCAGGAGACCTTATACCATCCTGGGCAAATGATTGTCCAGTCTCCTCTTGAAAACCTCCAGTTTTGGGAAAGAATTCTTTGAAGATTTAAACAAAATAGTGTTAAAATACATCTGGCAGGGGAAGAAAGCGAGAATAAAACTAAAATTGCTACAAGACTCAAGAATAAGAGGAGGATTTGCTTTGCCCAATTGGAAATTATACTACCAAGCAACAACTTTGATATGGGTAAAGGAGTGGATAACATTAAGGAATACTAGACTTTTAAATTTAGAAGGACATGACTTGCTGTTAGGGTGGCATGCCTTCCTCTGGTATAAGTGAACTAAAATGCAGAGGTATTTTAGAAGACATTATATTCGAGAAGCATTGTTTCTAAACTGGGAGAAGATAAAAAGCAATTTTACTTAAAAATTCCACTATGGTTATCTACTATTGAAGCCTTTTCTTATCCAATAATATATAAAAAGGAACAAACAGTTAGATATGGTGAGATATTGAATGAAAAGGGTGAACTTAAATCTATGCAAGCATTGGAAGAACAAGGTGTAAAAATGAATTGGTTTTCATATTTGAAAATACAATCTATATTTGATAAAGATGTTAAAACAGAAGGTATTTATGATAAGTTGACTGATTTATATAAAATTTTAATAGGTACTGATGAAAAAGTAATTAAAAAACATTATGGACACTTGTTGGAGTTTAAATTAGAGGAAGAACAAGTTAAAGAAACAATGATTGCATGGGGGGGAAATTTTGGATATGGGATTGACTTAGAAAAATGGCAAAAATTGCGGTCTCAAAATTATAAAATGACAATGTCAACTGCAAAACTTGTATAAGATGTTTTACAGATAGCACTTATCCCCGACGAGAATTGCGTGGATGTTCAAGAATAAATCGGATAAATGTTAGAAATGTCATCTGATACCTGGTTCATATTACCATATGTAGTGGACATGCTCAGATGCAAAAAGATATTGGACTATAATCCACACATGGTTGAAAAAATTACAAAACAACACATAGACTTTAAACCTGAGATATTTTTATTGGGAATTATACTGGAAATATATTGTAAAGAACTCAAATGTTTGATTGTAAATGTTTTAACAGCGGTTAGAATTGTATTTGCTAAGAATTGGAAAAATGAAAAAATACCGATGCAGAAGGAAATTATTAAGAAAATCATGGACTTTGCTGAAATAAGTAAATTGACATTTGAAATTAGAAAACAAGAGAATAAACAATTTTATATGATATGGGATTTATTTTATCAATGGTTAGATAAAAAGACATGGTAAAGAAATAGATTAGTAAGCATTATAATAAAAGTTAATAGATTGATATAGAATACAATATAAAATATATAACCATTGGATGAATGTATAAGATTAAACCATAATGAAATTTAGAATGTCTCATATAAAATGAGGAAAAAATAGTTTAGTCAAATGAATGTTTAATAATTGATATTACAGAAGTACAAGCTAGATTGATAAGGTGAGAATTTATATAACCCATGAGTAATGGTTAAAAAAAGGGATAGCACAAAAGATTGTAACCAACTGAAACACTATATGTAAATAATTGAAAGAGGGTTTTATGTTTTTATGTTTTGTTTGTATGTTTGTTGTAAAATAAAAAAATAAAAACTTTGAAAAAAAAAACAAACCTCTAACTTCTACACTCCAGAAATAGTCCAGCCTCTTCTAGGTAGTCTAGGGATAATCTGACCCCACCTTATTCCTAGTTCTAAAGAACAGTTCAACAAATAAAGAGTTCTATTCATGCAGAATGAATAGGTGTCTCCCTCTACCTGTCAGCTTTGGAATCCCTATTAAAAGCTGCCAAACAGCTATGAAGAATAAAAGGGGTGTTGTTGTTATTTGAGTAATTTTCAGTAGACATAATAGATATGTAAGACTATCAAGGTCTTAGCAAGAATTATAGTTGAAGGGTGATTGGTTCACATGATTTATGATGTGAGAGAAAAGGGGTGGGTGTTGATTGAGTATTGTGGGAAGTATGGAAAGAACCTTTGTTCCGGAATTCCACAGACATGCCAACTTTCTGTTTTAAATAAAGCACTTTGAGAATATGCTTGTCTCTGAGTTACTGATTGATACGGACAATTTCTGGAACCCTGACATTATTCCGGAACTCATCAAACTCAATAAAATGGGCTGCTGAAAACCCCAGGGATTTTTTCCAGCGATGGAGGAAGCCCAAATTTCAGCCAACTGCTTGCTTGGACAATGGACTGTCAGAAAGCTTTTGAAACTCGAAAATGCCTTTTTGCAGCTGAAGCCATTCTTCAACACCCAGACCCGACCAAACATTTTACAGTCCAAGCTGATGCTAGTGATGTGGCAGCAGCGGCCATTCTGCTACAAAAGGACTCTCAGAACCGACTGATGCCTTGCACGTATGTGTCCAAAAAACTAACGGACACAGAACGAAGATGGGTGGTCTGGGAGAAAGAAACATTTGCAGTAAGATGGGCTTTATTGACATGGAGGCAATTCCTAGAAGGGGTGAAGGAGCCGTTTGAGGTATGGACTGATCACAAAAACCTTGAAGCATTAAAGACACTTCGGAAACTATGTCCTAAACAAGTCCACTGGGCTCAATATTTCAAATGATTCAACTTCAACCTGAAATATATCCCCAGAGGGAAAAACATATTGGTAGATGCCCTGTCCAGGAAACCCCAGTTTGACAGTCACCGAGTAAATAGTACAGTCTTTAATATCAGAACCTCAATCGGCAGGCCAAGTAACCACTCAAGGCCAAGCCAACCACAACCCCAACCACCTGGAAGACAAACTGACCACAGAATTGAAAGCAGCCCTATTGACTGATCCCTGGTTTGTGGAACATCAACCCAAATTAACATAATTAATGGGGAAGTTGTGTAATTCAGTTTTATCTGTTGCTAGTAGTTGATGCAACTAGGAACTTCAAACTGGAGTCCATATTTAGCATTATAGTATCAGAGGTAGTATTCAGCAGGTTCTGACCAGTTCTGGAAAACCGGTAGTGGAAATTTTCAGTAGTTCAGAAACCCAGCAAATACCACCTCTGACTGGAGATTTTACAGTATCCTCTCCCACCACAACCACCAAACCATGCCCACAGAACCAGTAGTAAAATATTTTTAATCCCACCACTGTATAGTATGATTCCAAAGCTCTAGAAAGGGTAATGTGGATGGTAGCAAACAAGACTACAATCTACATCTAAGCTGATATCTGTGTACTAAGACACACTGGATTTGATGCTGGTTGCAGCAACATCCCTCCTTTCATCTTTTCATTGCATTATCCTGCCCTATCTAAGCACTTTATTTATTTTTATTTATTTATTTGATTTGTCAATTGCTTACACAATAATAGGTATAAGTATAAACATAGTTATGAATACATGAAATGGATACATATAAGAAAAAAAAAATAGGACAGAAACACTTCTATTTCTCTGCTGCTGAACTTATTATACACAATGTCATTACACGTTATGTGACAACATGTACCAACACGAGAGAACATTTGGGTATTTATGAACTGGCCACATGATTGTTACCAATCACAATCTAATTCTTATTGATCTTAGAATAGTTTTAGATTCCAAAAATGTAAACAGTTATGAGTTTAATAAGTGATTCACACTTATGGGGGGGAGGGAGACAGGGAGAGAGATCCTTCTCATTTTGTACAGCAGGTAAGTTCTAAGATTCACAATGTAAATAATACACATAGATTCAGTCATTCAATGCAGGGTTTAGTCTTTCTAGGCATACCTACTGTGAAAATTCTTATGTCCAATTCATATTATCCTATAAGCCTAGTTGGCAGATAAATTGTGGGACTAACTCATTTTCAAGGATAAAAACAAACAGAATGTAAGAACATATTGTGACAAATATCCTTTATTTAGATATGTCCTATCAAACAGTGGTTCTTACCAAGCATGAGAGTGAAGTTAGTTTCTTCATGCTGTTTATTTGTTTATGACTCATGGAAGCTTAATTGCTAACATCTTAAGTTAATTGAATATGCAGAATATTATTTCTTAACACATATTTGACATACATGTGCATTTTGCTTCTGGATTTCAAAATGTTGATTTTGATATGAAAATCAACATATCAAGTATTCTATAATTAGAATTTATTTGTAATGTACTGCTTCGCCCTAAGCCTATATAAAAAGAGATCTCACCAGGGAGCAGTTATTGCTTGAACATGAGCCAAGTTCCAAATACTCCCATATCTTTTCACTTAGTCTAGTGCTGTGCTTATATCACAGAGTCAATCTTTTCCCCTTATGTAGGCCTAAACCTCTAACGAGGTAGCTCATTAAAATCTTTTTCATTCCTTGTATCTTATACCCCGGTATGAAGGAAAACTATATCTAGGAAGGAGGGACAAAATAAATTCATGAAAAAAATAACTTGGGATCATTACAATCTATAGCTGTTGGGCTGCTGAAAAGAATAATAGCCATTTTCTATTTAAACTAAAAAAAAAAATCATGTGAGATGTTAAGTTCAAGTTGTAAATTGGATGGCTACCATATAGTTATATCACATCTGTTCTTTTTCAATCCATGTCTGGCTAATTCAAAGTATAGCTTAAACTTCTGAAAGTCTAATTGGCTTGGGACCATCTTATCTAAAATAATGACCTCCTCATTACTCCTGCCAGTATTTTAGATATATCCCATGAAATTTCTCTTCTACTTTTAGGCCAAGCATTTATTTCACTATGATATCACCTCATTTATGGAAAAGCAGCATCAAAATTAAGGGGAGGAAACAGAACTTGACATATAAATAAGAGGAAGAAAAAGGAGGCCACCTGAAGATTTCTCCTTGTGCAAATTCCCTTCTCAATATGGGCTACCCATTTTTTTAAAGTTCATTTGTATAGTGCTAGAATAGAGAACAATTTCTTCTTCCATCCTCAGATAATAATTTTATAACTGGAAGATCTGGAGTGAGTGAAACAAGTTCACTTGTAGTGAATACTTGTAGTGTACACAGATTTATTTTGTTTTTGAGAAAAAAATTAAAGCAAAAGCTTTAAATAATCTTCTCTTTCTCCATAAACTAACCAAACAACATTCATATTTATGAACCAAATAATTACCAGCGTAATAAAATAACAAAATATAAAATGTTGAAATAGAATTAAAAAAAGGAAATAGACAAAATAGGAAATTAGCTACTGATCTTATCCTCAATATGGAAAAATAAATATGTATGTTGTTTATGATAGAATACTGTAGTTAAAACAATCTAAAACATTAGCCTCCTAATTGCATAAAAATTGCACAAAGTTTGGCTTCCTTGGATGTTTCTAGAGATGCAGCAGTTTCCATAAGCACATTCAATATTTTTTTTGTAAAATTATTTGTGATTCTTCTAAATCTCCTACTCACATTTGTTTCAAAGAAGATAAAATAAAGTGCTGCAGAATTAGTGAGCCTTTTCAGAATGGCAGCCCATTGATGGAATGTCCGTCCTGCAGACACTATATGGATCTCCTTACATTGTGATTTCTTTGTTTGCAAGTATAAAGCATTTTCTTGAGCTAAGGCTTTGAATGCAATGTATAGATTTTCTGAGTTAATTCTTCTACTTCAGGGTGGGATCTGACAGGGTTAACTACGAGTTTGGTCATTTACGAGGTTCAGTGATTTATGATGTGCTTCCCTGCACGCTGCCCTCAGCGCGCCTGTAAATTGTCACCAGCATACTGCGTTCAGAGAAGCAACCTTTCAAAAAGCCCTGTTTTCCTGCTTTTTTAACTGCAGCTATGCCCCGCACAGCAGCTGAAGTTGAAAAAAAATCGGGAAATAAAGGTCAGGTAAGAGCCTAGGTGGGCATGTGGGAAAAAACATCAGCAGACATAGAACCGGTTCTATGTCTGCTGCTCTTCAGAGCTACCAGTTCTACAGAGGTGGACAGAACTGGGAGAAACCCACCCCTGTTTTACTTCCACAAATGTGACCTACATCAAGAGTTAAGCTTTTGAGAAGTTCTCTCCTCTCTCAAAGTTCGATTCAGCACAATTGTTCAGATGTGATTACCTCATGCAAACAAAAGCTGGAAACAAAATTCCCCATTTTCTATTGAACCAGGGGAAGGGATTACTCTTACTGAAAAGAGATTGTTCCCCTCTTCCTATACCCAAAAAAATAGAAAGAGTGGAGCTTTAAAGAGGCAAGAGGTGGGATAGGAAGGCTTGGTAGATTGGATTTTGCAGCTGCATTTTTTTATTTGACATTTTACAACATGATGACAAACATTCTCATTCATTAATGCACTCAGCTTAAAATATTGTGCAAGATACAGGAACAGAGGTTAATAAATTATGACACCATATGCCAGACAAAGGTTTAATGTGGATGCACTGAAGCAAGAAAAAGTTTCTTATTACTATGTCAGGCTACCCATATTTTTTTGTGTGTGTGACATTAGGTCCAAACCACAAAGGACTATTCTAGGTTTAAGCAATGAAAGGGGATCCCAAAAATGCTCCTTTCTGAATTTTGTTTTGTTTTGTGAAAAACTGAAAATGTTTCTTGGATGAGAAGCAAAATGTCTTTAAGAGAAAAACCATCAAAAGTTCAGTTGCCTTTTGGGAAAGCACCTTTGAGAGTTCTGTATGATTGAAAATCTCCATAGACAAATGGATGGCAAGCATTGGCTTATCTAGATTCTAATAGTATGGCAATGGTCAGAGATTATGGAATTGATAGTTCTCAAAATTGAAATCCATATGTGGCAACAACCACATTATTAGGAAATTGATTGGTGAGTTTTTTTCTTCTTCTTCCTTCCTCTGATCAGCAAATATTGCCATTAAAACTGGAGCTATACCTGGTTAACCTCACAACAGCCTTAATTTGGCAAAGTTGATATCTCAACCATCCCTTTGATATTTGGATGCTCTGGCCCTTTCACTTTTCATCAATAAGCAATGTGTTTGTTTTGTCAGTGAAGGTATTACTTTGAGCTGCTATATGCAAATTAGCAGCCTTTAAATTATTGTTCCTAATTTTGGATTTTTATGTCACACATGGATGAGCAAATACGCACAGGAAAGTAAATAAATTGGAGATGGAAGAAAGGAAAAACACAGCCGCTCTAAAAAGGTGGGGGAAAGCAGCCAAAATAGAATATAAAATGCCTGAAATAGAGCCAGTAGGAATGGGGAGGGTGCATATTAAACATTATATTTGAATTTGCTTTGCAGAAGGATTAAATGCTCACTGTGGACTAGGAGAGAATCCATTTCTCATGGTGAATTTATATCAGTCCACAGGGAGCCTTATCAAGGCGCAGCTGACTAATGAAGATCATTTTCAGTTGATTTCATTAGTATTTAAGTTATAGCATAAAGCACTTTCCCTTGGGTGCCTTGAAAGTTAGTGATTTACATATATTTGCTAGGAAAATTTTGGTCTGGCTAATGTAAAAACGATTTGTTAGCCGAGTGCAGATTTTTTTCATCTACCTCACCTAATTTCACCTATTCAGAAAAACAAGTATTAACTATTCATGTAATATTTTGTTTTCCATTATAGATGAAAATTAAAGTAAAATCAAGAAGTTGCTGCCAGATGCCTCAGCCCTTGTATATCATTATCTATTTCTCTGCAAGCAGATCTGCAGGCAGATCTGTTGCAATAGTGCATTTATAATAGAAAGACTCATATATCTTTTTAAGAAACAGTGTCCTTTAAGCACTGCTTTATGAAACAGTACTGTATGCAGAAGGATTTGTCAGTGAATAAAATAAATTAAATAACTTGAGAGTTGGAAGCTGCACATTTGCATTTGTGTAACAAAAACAAAGCTTTGCATTCTGTTTGCATAGCTCTGTTTTAAATATATCTAAGCAATCATTTTTTTTCTATGTGAGCCTTACATCAAATACAAATGTGTTGCTTACTTTGCGTCTCACTTGTATCAAATTAAAACTGTTGTCACTTTACCTGCAAGTCTTCTCACATCTATATATTTTCAAGATGTAAGAGTAGACTAGAAATTTAGTTGTGGAAAAGGTTTTATATTTCTCTCCATTCCAATATAAATGTTCCAAGGTTAAACGGAATGTGGATATGCACACTATGCAGATAGATCTATATGAGTATGAGTGTTCATTGTATGGGGAAATCTTCTCAATATTAGAAGCATAGCTTCAATGAATGGGTTTCCTCTTTGCTTCAATAATTCTATGCATGAGCATTAACTTGTCAATTTGTTCAAGGGAAAAGGGTCATCTACCCTCAAGTATTAGGTAGCCAAATTCATAGAGCAAGTAAAAATACAAAATAACAGAGGAGGAATTTTAATCATTTTAATGATTAGTTAAATGAAACTGAAAGTGTCTTAATCATACTGAATATGTTCTGTTGAATTGGTATTCTCTAGATAAATGTTTTGTCTACAATAGGGAGATTAATTTCCCACAACTTGCTTATGTCCTTTAGAGGAGTCATATGATTAGATTTGGCCTGATGCAATTTAACTCTATGAAATCAGAAGAATGATCTTTCTGATAATGTCTAAGATCTATATGAGATGAGTATTCATAATACATGGTAATCTTCACAATATTATAGGTATAGCTTCAATGTATCAGTTTCCTCTTTGTTTTAGTAATTCTGTGCAGAAGCATTAATTTGACAATTACAGGAATACTCGTGGCTATTTTTCTCAGGTTTATCCATTTTGGTATCAATGTCAGAAGCAGGTTCTTTTTTCTTTGCTCAGAAGACCAACTATATACAGAAGAGTTTAACTTTCTTCCCCTTGGTTATATCTAGCATTATGTAGATGTAAAACAGTGTGATGCAGATAGCTATTTTTTTTCAAGTCCCATGCATAACCACTTGAAGATGCCAGGATTTCCTCATAAGGGTCTGTAATCAATTCAGAGTAAATGCTCTACCAAGCCACTAGCCAGAGCACTTTTGGGAGGAATGATAAAGTGGCAGAAGATATATTTCAAAATAGCAAATAAAAATGTTGGTCTTTTGTCAAAAAACAGAAAGCAAGACAAGCATTCCTCAATTAATATGTAACTTGTACCATGCTATTTGCAGCCTCATACACAATTACTATATAGCATTGGAAACTACTGTCTCAGTCTCTCTAAGTAATGTATGTTAAGCATTGTGAGCCATCATCTCAAGCATTTCATTCATCACACTAAATGAATCCAGTTAGAAGTTGTTCAGTTTAGATGTTGTGCCAGCTGTAGCACATTATCTGAATATAGTAGCCACAGCTGTCCCTGATTGACTTTTGTTTTTGAGATGGTCCTGAATAGCAAAACCCTGACAAACCAGACACCAAAGTGATGATAAGAAGGTCAGTAGTAATGTTTTTTCAGAAGGTGCTTAGATCAGGCCCACAGGGCCACCTTGGACACAGTGAAGGACAGGCCTGTGGTGCCTCTGCCATGTGCAGCCCTCCCAGACTCTGTTTTCAGCTGTGAGGGGCTGTGTTTTCATCTGTGACAGATTCCTGTGCCTCCCTCAACTCCATTTTCACTGGTGGAGAGTTGCAGGAGGCTGTCATGGCCAAAAATGGGGCCTTGAGGACTGACGTTGATGTGGTGATACTAATCCCAGATATGCTCCCCATCCCCCCCAAGATCAAACACAATCCTAATGTGGCCCTCAATGAAATTGAGTTTGATACCTCTGTTCTAAACCAATGACATGGGCTACCGAAAGGAGCTGCAGGTGTAGGTGAATCAAAAAGTCAATTGATAGGTTTGTTTGATTAAAAAGCAATTAAAATAAACACATCAAGTAGCAGGTGATATTTAGCTTGAATATTTACAAAAGTATCCAAGTCATTCATAGATCTAAAAAATTGGTCCTGACAAAATACAAAGTGTTTCAGTGAAATAGACCTATTTTATACCCAAAACTATTTTCAAGAATATTCATGACTTGGGACAATTGGCTGGATGGCCATTTAAATAAGTTCTTGGTTATGTTTCATTATGATTCCTGAATAAATCTAAACTTTTTTTTTAAAAAAAGCATAAAATCTTTAATCTCTCCCTGTCCCGTCCCCCTTTGTTGTTTAACTAAAATTTGGCTATAGTAATTTGATATTGGGGGAAGGGTGAATTTATCTGTTATCAAACTGGCCAACTGAGTTTCCAAGATATAAATTACAATAAATTACAATATCTAGCATTGTTATTTATAGATTAAAGAACCAAAGAATGTGAATAATCTCTGTTTAGTCCCTAGACCACTTTAAAGGTAGTTTCTTTTACAAGAAAAAATAACACACAAAATTCTTACATGTCTTCTTTTCTCTTACAAAATACACACTCACCTCTCTGTATTATCTACTGTATGTTTCTGCTGTGACCTATGCCAAGAAATTCTGCAAGGGGTCAAATGTTGAGATGGCTTCCAGGACCACACATTTGAAGCCCTACCCCATTTGTCTATGTTGTGGGTCTACTGACTTGATGATGCAGCCACTGCCTTGAATTCTTTGACCACCTCCGCTCCTTAGGCTCCCACTCTTACCACAATTACATCGGCTTTTTGGAAAATCCAAAAACTTTGCTTCTCAGTCATTAAAAGCTAAGTTCCTTTGACCCATATTATGTCTGACACTTGCCAGCACAATGTCCAAGTCTTCAGGCTGCTAGCAACCCCTAGCAAATTATTTTTTATCACAATGAGACTTGATAGACAAGTTAGGGCAAAATCCGTCTGTCAGTGCTAAGCTAGTGCAACATAGTCTTATTCTGTTTTTCTTCTGTACTCTTCACTTCCTGCTGCTCCAAATGCATGCATTATATTGGCACAGGCCCAAACCATGTACAGGGAAATATTTTATATATCAATAGATGAGTACCAGTGAATTTATACTATAATTTATCATAAACCTTCAGACACACATATCCACCCATCTTTGTAGTGAACAAAAGCTTCATTACTGCAATATGCACCTCTTGGGTCTTTCATGCTTCATTTTACTGCTCTTCAGACCTTACAACACAGCTTTCCTCACTGCTGAAGGAGTTCATATTGTGACACATTTTACAATTAAGTACTTTTTATAAATACCTTTATTATTTTGTTTTTTATTTTAGTAAATGGACATAGATAGATAGATAGATAGATAGATAGATAGATAGATAGATAGATAGATAGATAGATAGATAGATAGAAGACAGATCTATGACAGAGTTCCTTTACTGAAAGGAAAAACAAAAACAAAATAATAAAGGCCTTATACATAGTCTCTTCATTTTACAATGCAATAAGCCAATTGTCCTTGCAGGAAATTGTAAAAAAAAAAAGCTTGCTGGAAAACCTTTCCATCTGCCTATGTAACAGGATTATTATTACCCCTATACCATATTGGAAAGCCTATCCTGATCTGGTATCTTTCAAATTTACAGGAATACAATTCACATAATCTCAACCATATTAATCACTTGCATTTCTTGAATGGCAGGAAAGTGTAATGGGTTAAGATGGTGGCAATTGGTTTTTATATTTTGCGCTGTGGAGACCAAGGTTATACTGTCCCTCAGGGGTGGGATTCAAATTTCTTAACAACTGGTTCAGTGGGTGTGGACTAATTTGTGGATGTGGCTTGGTGGTCACGTGACTGGCTGGCCATGACTTGTATGTAAATATTGTAAATGTTTATGTAAATGTTGAATTTTTTATTAAAAAAAGAGCAACTTTAACCCAAAATCGGGCAAAGTAGGCAGGCAGGTTGAGTTGCTCACAGAATCACAGATTCACTCAGAGATCTATCTTTCTGCAATCTATTGCCTGAGTCTGTCATATAAAATCTGCTTGCAAGCAAACTCATAAAATTTGCTAGCAAGCAAACTCACAAAATGAACTCAGAACACACCATGTATGTAAATAA
This sequence comes from Bungarus multicinctus, assembly GCA_023653725.1. Lineage (NCBI taxonomy): Eukaryota > Metazoa > Chordata > Lepidosauria > Squamata > Elapidae > Bungarus > Bungarus multicinctus. The sequence continues at coordinate 51,480,813 of CM042846.1, read as the reverse complement.
TGATTTTTTTTTTTTAAAGAGCAACTTTTACCCAAAATCAGGCAAAGCAGGCAGGCAGATTGAGTTGCTCACAGAATCACAGATTCACAATCTACCATTCTGCAATCTATTGCTAAGTCTGCACTGAAAAATAGCTGAGAAAAGCTTCAGTCCTAAGAAAAGTTCAGCTCTGCTTTTAGATTAGCTAGAAATCAAGAAATCCAACAATTTTCTGCTTTCTAGCTAATCTAAATCTTCTGGCACATCAGAACAGCTGATGGTCTGGGAGGTAAAAAAGGAAAAATAGCAATTTACCAAAGGCAGGCAAGCTGGATGGTGCGCATGCCAGGTAAGGAGTGAACGGGTGGGGCAGGGTGGGGTGGGGTGGGGTGGGGCAGGATGGGGCCAGTCAGTGGAGCGATTTGCAGGTTCCCCGAACTATGCAGAATCATAACAACTGGTTCTATAAAACCGGACCAACCAGGTAGAATCCCACCACTGCTGTCCCTGTTTAAAGCCAAGTGCTTCATAATTCAGAATAAGAGAAAATTTTGCCACTAATTTTCAGCAGTCGTGGTCAAAGAAAGTCCTTAGGCCTCAGGGACAGGATTTTGTGCAACTGTCCTTTCCAGCAACTGTTTCTCATTTGTGGGAACATTCACTAAATAGATATTTGAAAAGTCTTCAAGGGCAGCTTTTATGTTGCCAGAATTATATAAACAGCATGGTGGCACTGTTAATGTTTATAGGGGTGAAACCACAAAACCTCTTTACTGGGAGAGGTAGCATCAACTGTTACTGTTCACAATGTAAGACTAGCTGCAACCATCACAATAGCTAGACAGCAGTATATTTTTGGAACCTGCTTCTATAGATAATAGAAATATTTTGATGTAATTTGAGCTTAAATGGGTAATTAAGATCCATTATGTTTACAAAACACCTGTTGCAGCTGTTGAAAAGAAAATTCTGCTGTTTTTATTAAGTCCTTTTCTTCCTTTCTCAGGAAATATTCAGAGAATTCAAGTTTATTATGGTCATCAATCAATGTCAAGCCAACATTTTCTCCCAATTATATCTCTGTCTTTGTATATGCTTATGTGTGTGCATGCCATGAATGATTCTGCATATTTAATAAACTGTTTGTAACAGCTGCTGGTCACTGTGCTGCCTCCTTAACTGAGGAGACTTGATGTTTTGATTTTCATTCAAAAACTAAACATTTGCACTGCAGATAGGGGGAAATACAAAATAATGAAGAATTTTGCTTTTTGCTTTATATATTTATTACCTCCATATGAATGACATTGAGATATTAGGCAAAAATAAAAAAAATCCAAATATGTAAATGGAAGTGAACTTTAGACTTTTTGCTAACACCTGGATTGGTAAAGGTGTTGCCTATAGTTAAGTTGTTATGGAATGAGAATAAGAGATGAAGAGATAGTGAAACTATTTGTAGTTGTTATGATGAAAGTGAGAAATTGCTATTTTGGGGGGGTTGTCTTCTTTCTAATCTTTCTTTTTTAATTTCTTACACCTTTTATTCTTTTTATTTTTTTCTCTTTAGTTTGTATTTTTTATTATTGTAGGTAAAACTTTAATAAAAATATTTTAAAATGCAGTCACTTTATTATACTAAGCATGTTTCTGGAACTGAAAATGGATAGGCATTTGTACTTAGTGTTAAAAATTAAATAATATTACAAATAACTTTCAAACATCATACTGTTTTTTTAAAAAATTATGAAGTGTTAATATTTTAAAATTCTGCTTTCTGGTTATTGTTCAATCACTTTGGAATCATTTCACCATGTCTGATTCAGTAATTGCTTCTCTGAATTCTTGTAACTGTCTGCTTGTATCATCAATGACAGAATTAACCACCTTGTCTTTTCTTTAACTCTTTTTTGGTTGCCTTTGATTTCTCCAGTGACTCTTACCTTCACATTATGTGTCCAAAATGTTTAAACTTTAACTTCATTATTATTGTTCCCAGTGAGCAATTCATGTAGTGCTGAATTATTTGTTCTTCTTGCAATCCAGGTTATTGTCAGCAAATTTCTCCAACACTACGATTCAAAGGCATCAATTTTTCTTCATTCAGACTTTCTAATAATCAAGTTTGTTACTACTGGGACAGCTACTACTACAAAATTATGTTACTACAAAATTCCTTCATTCAAGTTTTCAAAAGATTGCTTAAGCTTTCTTAAGATTGCTTTGCATTCTATTTAGCTGCTTTTATTGTTCTGCCTTTTAAACATTTTAAATTGTTTAATATTAATTCATTATTTATCTACGCTAGCAGTGTAAATGTAGAGTGGAGTATAAACATTCACAAAACTTATTTCCAACCAATGAACGTTATAAAACAATATTGATGATATGCTACTGTTAGTTATCATACACTGTGATTGCTTCTATAATATGATTTACCACTTCTACATTAAAATAGTACTTTTAAAAATTTGCTTTGGCATTTTATGCCTTCATTTTTTGATCATCATTACTTTCTGTTAATACCTCTGGTAATTTCCAAACACAACATGAATTCTTCAAAAAATAAGAAATAAATAGTCATTTTCTGAAATATATCTCATTACTTCCGTCCTTTTTTTAATAATGTTGAAAAATGCTAATAAGATGTAAGTGACTTTATCAGAGAAAAACACAAGCAAAATATCACCACAAATTATCAATGCCTCAATATTGGATTATTAGTTCCTAGGATAATAAATCATCCCTCTACCTAGACTAATTCTTCTGGATGCAGTCCCATTGATTGAATGGTAGCTGATGCTATAATCAAAGACTACAATATAAACAAACAAGTAAATAAAGGAGAAGGATTAGAATCAAAAAGCTTGCAATTGTATGATGCTGAACTAATCTAGCAAACATATTTCCTAAGTTTGGATTTAGACAATTTTTAATGACCAAAATAGTTATCTTTGATTTCTACAGTACCGTGTTGGTTATTTTTCTAAAACATCTTTGGTGCATTTATGTCCATAGCAGGACTGAAAAGCAACTATAGGTAATTGTTACTTGTTTGATACCTTGTATTTCATTGAAGAACTCCAGGAGCACAAGGGATGTTTTATCCTCGTATTGTTGCCTACAATAATCCTGCAAAATAAATGAGGCAAAGAGAGAAAGAGTGGCCAGATATCACACAGAAGTCTACCATTGATAAGGGTGGATTAGAATCTGAATTTACCTTTTCCTAACCTTACCTGAATCTTAACTACAGAGCACAGTACTTCTTGAAAATAGTAATATTAATGAAAGGAGTTATTCTGAAGGATTTTCATCCTACAAACTACAGCTATATTATATATTGAAAATAAAACATTTGACAGAAAATTTCACAGATGCCACAATTATTTTTCTTTAATGTCAACCATGAAGTTATTGAGAATGCTTTATTGTATGCTAAAATCAAGAGAAAAATATTCCTATTCCATTTCCATAAAAGGTTTTTACAAAGAGTTGTCATATGTCCACTTTCATATTTAATTGCAATCTTTATGTAGACATTACAATGTGATGTCTCTGTGAGAAGTAATCAAGAATATATATCAGCCTTAGCAGATAGACAGGGTTTTTTTTTATTACTAAGACAAAAATAAGTCAAATATGTGAGCTGAGGCCTCATAATCATCTGGACAAAAGGTAGCTTTAATAAAAAAAACAAACACTTGAATTACTTTTTGATTTATTTGATCAGGAAAATTCAACAGACCACTTGAAAGATATATAAAAAGAAAATAATGGTAAATAAAGATATTAAAAAGGCTTCAGGAAAGGGTTTTGTTTTTGGTTTCAATGCTTGGAAGAAGATTTGTTATCTTTATAAGCTATTTATTTCACAGCTCCTCATTTATCACTATATTAAATATTGAACTTGATCCAAATCTTGAAATGAGAAAGAGGGGAGAGAGGATTTCTTTTTTCATTATTTCCCAATCAAACCATTATTGGAAATGCCAACATATGTAGTATATATGTTATGTTTGGGAACAAAAGAATATTTTTTTTCTCATTTGAATATTAAACAGTGGCTCTTTCATCAATGTTTTTTTGCTCTCTCTCACCCACACACACATTAATGCAAAGTCAACTAACATAGTTTTAATTAGTATTAAGAAACTGATGAACAGAACAGTTTGTTCTTAGTCTAGGAAAAGATTACCTATTTATTTAAAGATGATACATAACTTCATAGGCAACCATTCCTAATCATGCTGATGTTAAAATTGCAAACTGTACTTTAGGATATTGTAACACAGGGGCTTTCTTTTCTTTTCACCACCACATCCCAAACAGGATGTATAATGTCTGAAAATCAGTTAGCAGCATATTTGTTTATTTTCTCGTATCAAACAGCATCTTTCTCTGTCACTTCCCGAAATGTACTGCTTGATTCAAAGTCCAATCCATTTAATTATCTTCAATCAAAGGCAGAATGCCAGAACATGTTCAGAGTTAAAATAACAAATGTACTATCATTCTTTTCCAAAATAATATGATCAATAGGCCAAAATTAACTCTAGTCATTGGACTGTAATGTTAGATGAGTTTTCTGATGAGGCAATCTTGTGTCAACTTATCTGACAATAAGATCTCCTTGACATAATAAGATAATTATACTGTAAGCCTTAATCACTTGATAATATCTGAAGAATTTTGTGAGATTGGCTTTCATAGAAATAATCCACATGTACATTTTTGGCATTTTAGACAATCACTGTAATTATATGTTCTGGGAGTTATCAGACTTATTTTGAGGTAAAAGATGCAAAGCACAATTATATCTATAGCAGAAGTGATATTAAGCAGGTTCTGATCAGTTCTGGAGAACCAGTAGCAGAAATTTTGAGTAGTTCAGAGAACTACAAATATCACCTCTGACTGGCCCATCTATTCTATGCTTCCCAAGTCCCAGCTGATTGGTTGGATCTTCTTTTCTTGCCCTGCACAGGAAAACAGAGCTGGAAAGCAGGTTAATGGGGTGGGAAGGGAATGGGATTTTGCACTAACCTTCCTCCAGTAGTGGCGAGGGAATGGAGATTTTACAGTGTCCTTCCTCTGCCACACCCACCAAGCCATGTTCACCAAGCCAAGCCCACAGAACCAGTAATAAAAAAATTGAATTCCACCACTGATCTACAGTATAAACATATTCTTGCTATCAAATTATATACTGTATTAATTGTGCAGTGAATCCTAGATAAACTATCCACTCTACTTTGAGGTATTAACTGGATTCCTTGTAAACAGCTCATCTTGCTCCACCAGATATAATTCTCATCTTGACATTCCCAGTCCCTAGAGACCCACTATTGTAGATTATGCACTTCTTCCAGCCAAGGCATACAATGTGACAAAATTCCTTTTTTCCTTTCCTTCCTCATCATCTGGAATATTTCAATGGAAACTCTATTGACTGATAGTAGAGCTCTAAATGAGGACTATAGTTTGATGAGAATTGCATTGGATGTATTGCCTGAATACCTAGATAAATGGAGAGATCTTTGAAAGCAGTTCTCACCGCAGCCACATGAACATTCCAAAGAGCAGCTGTGTTAATGTCTCAAGGCAAGCATGAAAGCATGTCTTTCAAATGCTTTTGCATAATCCTATTCTATGCGTATGCTGTAGGTTCTGCTCAAAGTTACAAGAGTTATCTTACTGCATGATATGTGGAACATATTTCAAGTCTGTAGAAAGACTGATGAACAGATGTCTATGGAGATTCTCAGTCATCCAGGTCATGGTTGTCTTGAAGGTACTTTTTCAAGAGGCAACTGGACTTTATGGTTTTTCTTTGAAAACATTTTGCTTCTCTTCCAAGAAGCTTCTTGGATGAGAAGTGAAACATCTTCAAACAAAAACCAGAAAGTCTAAATGTAAACTTTGGTAATCTGCAGAGATTGTTGAAGTGAAAATAACTCCAGTTTCTCAGCAACTAGAACCCTATCCTTGGAGTCTGGCATAATTCAATAATAGATATTTTGCAATCTATTTTTAAAAAAACTTTTGTCTGTAGCTGATTTCCTTTATAGCAGTTCCAAAATTCCACGTCAACTCCTCAGAAACCTCTTACCACCTGTCACTCCTCCACTACAAAATGACCAGAGAGTCCTGTTGCCATAATCTTGACATCTGTTGAAAAAAAATGACAGTTGGGGTGGCTAGTAATATATAATCCTTTTATAGATTATAAAGGTCGTTGCAGGTTTAGGAGAGCTCTTTAAATTTACAGTAATGGGCTCCTTTCTGCTTTCTTCCATATTTTGTCCTGTAACTGTTTACAGAATAATGGCACTTTGAAACAACTAACTAGGGGCAGATATTTTATAGATATTTTTGAATTATGATAGAAATTGAACCATCGTGGATGAATAAAACCTTTTACCTCAGTTTGCCATCATAGTCCTTCATTACTCAAAAGCTTTAATTCCATCCTTCCCTCCCTTCCAAGTGTGTTTCCTTAGTGTAGAAATAGCACACAAGAAAAGCTTATTCTCCTTTTGTGCAGAAGATATCAGTAATAATGTACCATTCAGGAAGGGAAAGCAATTTTAGGAATCCATAACTAGAAACTAATAAAAGATACTCTTCCTGACAACCATTAGAAAAAGAATGTAGTATGTTTCACAGTAAATGTAAGTGTAGTTTGAAGTCAATAGGAGTCTTGGAGCATGTGGAGGTGGGTGTTGTTATTTAAAATAAAGTAATGTGATTCTCTTCATGTTGCAGAGTGAAGAATAAGATATATCCATTTGAATTTTTGCTAGACTCATATCTTTTTGTTCCTTATAGAATGCTAGCCAACATTGCAAATAAAGGCATTTATAAAATTAGACTCTTCTCCTCAACTTATTTTGCTACACATTGCTCCCTTCATGTCCTAGTGACATAGGGGTTTTTCTGGATTTTATCTGGACAAGATTGTTTAGCTATGACAGCTCATCTGCTAGTCATAACTCTTTGTCATACAACTATCTGCATATCTACTGGTTTCTCTTTTTAATCTAGTCGAAGAAACTGTGTTCCCAACCTGCCAATGCTTTAGATTGCCTCCAGCTCAACAGCACAACAAAAGAATTCAGATGCACCAACTTATACATTATATTTATGACTTACGTCTTTGTCAAATCTACCTGTTTACCCATGCACTTGGCTCAGTTTTACTAAAATAGCATCTTTTTGTCAGTAAGTAAACTATTTGTTTAATGGGTATCACCATGTTGTGTCCCAAGTGCCAACAGATATTTAGTGTCTGCCAAGAACAGATCTGTGAATGCTAGCAAATTTACAGCCATTGTTAAAGAGAGAGCAAGGCAGACAGACAGACATAGAATCAACAGAAATAATATACTTGGAGTTCTCTCAGCACTGACAATACCTCATAGTATTCAAATTTTATACAACGCTTTATATTGCCAGACACCAATAAGTGTGTCATTATATTATAATTAGCAGTTAATCACACACTGGCATCTAGTGAAGACATTTTCATTTTAATGGTAATTCAAAAGATGACTACCATGTAATTTGTTTGGAAGAAACAACTGCACAATTACTCTGTTATTAACATAATAATTATTAAATCTGTACAGAGTTTTTTGTGGTCATATTACAAAATATGATGACCATCCCTACAAAGCTTCATGACAGTGAGGTAGCCACTCACACAATGGCATGCAATGACAGGTGCTAAAGAAAAATAGAGCCATATGGGTTGCCATATATTTAGAACAGCCACAAACAAAAAGCATGCCTGAAACAAATATTTTATTTTAGAAAAAGAAAAGAAAAATTAGAAAATGTTTTTATTTTAGAAAATTTATATTGCCACCTACTCTCACATGGTGACTTAAGGTAGCTTATACAAATATAAAAACATTGTATAAAAATAAAAATAATAAAAGAAAATAATAAAATAATAAAAAATAATAAAATAATAGCCCCTTGCCCATCCTCATCCCGGCAACAACACATATTCATACAAGCCATTTAATAGGTTCCATCCTGCTCTGGGTTCCTCAGGTACACTGGCAGAACCGTAAGTTCAACACCTTCCAAAGGAGTGTTAGAAAGGGGGCCATTCTAATCTCTCGGGGAATGATGTTCCAGAGAGAGGGAACCACCATGGAGAAGGCCCTTCTTCTGGGTCCCACCAGGTATATCTCCCTCAGGGATGGGACCCGCAGCATTCCTGCCTTCCCGCTCTAATGGGTTGGGTAGACGTGACTGGCAAGAGACATTCCCTCAGATAATCTGGTCCAAAGCCATGAAGGGCTTTAAAGGTGACAGCCAGCACCTTGAATTGCACCTGAAAGCAAATTGACAACTAATGCAGTTCCTGCAGGAGAGGTGAAATATGTGCACATTGAGGTCTGCACAAAACCATATGGGCCACTGTATTTTGCATCAACTGAAGCTGTAGTGGTCTAATGAATCAATCCAAACATCCTCTTATGCCACTAGAGTTCTGAAATGGTGAGCTTAATATATTGTTACAAATGCTTCTAAATACAAATTCTTCTAAATGAGGTTGTTTTAAAATAGGGAGTTTAAACAATTGAGTTCCCCGTCATGGCATGGTGTGGCATGAAACAAAGTATAAGCTGTTTATTGTATATGCTCCATAGGAATTTCACTACCACAGGACTAAAATAAAAAATACATGGTGGGGAAAATAATAATAATAAACAACCCCAACCTGACCCAAATCACAACAGAGTAATCTCAATTTCTTGCCATCTCCATTCAAAGAAATTTTTTTTTAAAAAAATACACTTGGATCAAAATAAAAGCTTCAGGGTAAGTTATCTGTGGCAGAAATAAATTGTTAGGGAAAGGGGCTGAGCTTTTTCAGACATATTTCAAAGCCTCTAGCTCAGTTCCACAGTTAGTTGTTTTTTTTACTTAGCTGATGCAAAGAATAATTGCCATATAATGGGGGTAATCAAATTTAAATAAGGAGTCAATCTCACTATTATAATTTTAGAAAGGATATTATTAAGTGCATGGTTCAGGGCACAAATCTGGAAAATTAGAATTATATTAGCAAGATCACCCACACATATATGCATACTATACAAGTCGGTTGAAACCATTCAGACAAGAACACGTGGTAACTGTATTACCTGCAGATACCACTTATGTCTCCTTGAAGTTCTTATTTGTGAATTCTCTCTAGCCAAACCAAACACTACTGAAAGAAAACAACAAAAACCAAAAACACTCACAAACTTGAATTCCATAGTTGACAATATTTTTCTTAATTCCCAACATTCTAAGCATGAGGAAAATTCAACTATTAATGCCAAGACATGCTATTAAGACTTGTGGACTTCAGTTCCCAGGCTGGTTAGGAATTCTAGGAGTTGAAGTCCAGATGTCATTCCCTGGTTCTGTGGGTCCCTGCTTGGGGGACGTGGCTTGGTGGGCATGGCTATCTGGTCATGTGACTGGTGGGTAAAAAGAGAGAAACTCATTTTAACAATGCTCTTGGAGCAGGAGGTTAGACTAGACCACTGAGATCCTTTCCAGCCCTGGATTGCTGTGCTGTTTCAAAGCATCCTCTGAAGCTGCATCTAGTGGCAGGGTTTGTGGTCTTTTCCTCTTCTTTTTCTCTCCCTCCCTCCCTCTATCCATCCATCCATCCATCCATATCTCATTCACTTTCCCTTCCCTTCCTCCCTTTCTTTCTCCCTTCTCTCCCTCTTTTTTCTTTCTCTTTTTTCTCCCCTCACTCCCTCTTTCTTTTCTCTACCTTCCTTCCCTTTCTTTCTTCTTTCCCTCCCTCCCTCTTTCTTTCTTTCTCCCGCCCTTCCCTTTCTTTCTTTCTTTCTCCCCTTCCCCTTCCTCTTTCTTATTTCTTTTTTCTTTCTTTCTCTTTCTTTCTCCCATCCCTCCTTCTTTTCAACCTGCTTTCAACCTGTATACTGCACGAGTCAAAAAGAGGGCTGTGAAAAAATTTACAGACCCCTCATATCCCGGACATAAACTGTTTCAACTCCTTCCCTCAAAATGATGCTATAGAGCACTGCATACCAGAACAACTAGACACAAGAACAGTTTTTTCCCGAATGCCATCACTCTGCTAAACAAATAATTCCCTCAACACTGTCCAACTATTTATAACTATTATTACTATTAATCTTCTCATCACTCCTTATCACCCATCCCCTTCCACTTGTGACTGTATGACTGTAACTTGTCGCTTATATCCTTACTCTTGATGAATGTATCTTTTCTTTTATGTACACAGAGAGCATTTGCACCAAGTCAAATTCCGTGTGTGTTCAATCGCACTTGGCCAATAAAAGAATTCTATTCTATTCCTTTCTTTCTTTTGCCGCATCCCCTCTATGCCTCATTTTGGGCTAGTAAGCTTCCCTGAAGCCTCCTGGGAGCAAAAATGGGGCATGTGGAAATTTCTGGGAAGGGCGGGGTGGGGTGGGACAGGGCTATCTGCTCTTTGGAACTACCAGTTCATCAAGCAGGATGTAAAACCAGCCCAAACCAGCCAGAACTGGCTAAATCCACCACTGGACTTTTGGCCCTGGTTAATGTTTGGGATAACCTGGCTTATTGGATTACTGGCCCTGGTTGCTGTGTGGCTAACTTTGCTTTCTGGACTAATCACAGCCAGAGGCTTCTGAAGGTCATAGGAAAGCTTTGCTCCAGGACTTGTAGTGAATGTGGAAATGTTTGGGGACATAGTTAGAGCAATAAAGGGGAGTTAGACCATTCTCTGGTTGTTGTTGCTTTTGTGCCATGCCCCAGGTCATCACACCAGATGTTTTAAAGTTACCATGGTTGGTATACACCTCTGGTATATACATGTGGTATGCTCAAAATCTTGGGATCTTGTTGGTAGTACATAGATCTTTGTAAACTCATTGCAGTAACTAAAATGAGAGACACTGGGTATGGATGACTGCAACCAGCCAGCCCGGGAGTTAAAGTCCACAAGTCTTAAAGTTGCCAAAGTTGGACACTTCTGGGTATATATTAAAAACTGTTAGGAGAGTGCTCTTCGCCAGAGAAAATGGCTCATATAATAAGGGAAACCATCTTTTCTCTCATATACATTTTGGTATGTTCTTCCTCTAATGGGTAGGTTGGAAATTATTATTATTTTTCTATGGCAATAACTTGCCCTGTCCTCTTGTCTCCTGACAATTCTGTGTCTGTTATTGTAGTTATGTGTGGTTTCATTTTTATTCAGGTATAGAAATGTAATAAATTAACAAATAAGTATATATTTCAAGTTTTATTCTATGGTTTTAAGGATTGCAATTTAACCAGAGATCTTAAGATCAGTGCTGGCTTAAGAATATATAGCATTCTTAGGCCAGACCGATTGAAGGTACCACTACCTGATAGTATAACAAATAGTAGTTTGAGAATGATTCAGGAGAAAGGATGATTTGGCATCTGTATCCTTTGGCAATCTAGGCCAATGCTATTAGAGTGCCCTGAGAAAGCCACGCCTAAGTGAAAACTGGCACAGACATACTGTTTTTTAGTTATAATGCCTTGGTGGTGATTGTAGTTAGTAATTATAGTTGCTGTCCTCCAGGACTTTGTCTTCTTTTACTTTCCAAGTTCACTCATCCAAATATTAACCAGGCCAAGTTACATTCTGAGTCCAAGCAAAATCAGGTAAGGGCTGTCATTACTGGGCTACTATTAATTAATGAAGAGATGGCCATTGTCTATATACATTTGGGGGCTTGGCATTTTTAATGGTGAAATGCAGACCTATAAATATTTTAATCAAGATAACACAACTTCAAAAGTTTCCACATGTCTGACTAATCAAAATATGACAAATATGCTGAAACAGTAACTCCTCGAAGATAGATCTAACAGGCAGGAGGAAAGAAAACAAGATTAATATATAATTAGAAGGCATGCACCATAATTGATGTAGGAATAATCATGCTCCTATCTGAAAGAAAGAGACAAATATACCTGTGTCCTTCTAGAAGACCTGCTACTATATGGTATGATAATGTGTGAAATGTGTAATGCAGTCCTCTGTAGATTTCCATGCTTCTGCAGTTCAGAACATGAATTTCCAGCATTCTGTAAAAAAAAAAAGATATGAAACATTTTAAATGGAGATGCACAGCAGGTGCTTTTTAAAGTTAAAGGCCTTGGCATTTTGGCCAAAAAAAATGCTTTAAAAATATCAGAGATGTCTGCCTTGCATAAAGAGCAAGTGATACAGTCTAGATAAAATGAAAAAGGTCATTGTTAAAAGGGAAAACTTTTGTAGCTCAAAAAACAGACAGATGGGGATGCAGAAAGAAATTACAATCAAAAAGACTGCTACCTTGATAGCAAAGAGTTCACTTTAATTATTTTGCAGTTAGACTTCCATTCCTGCCACCCTATCTGGACCAAAGCACAGAAAGGTCAATCTAATCCCAAATACGTCACCTGATTTTATGCTTCAATTAACTTGCTACATTGCAAGGCAACACGTGTTTACATAGAAATCATCCTGAGTTGATCTATCAGTTCTCATTGGATTGCAGCCTCTATTTTGCATTGTCTGAAGATGGACTTCTTTTGCCCATTATCAATCTACTATCAATTATTTTTCTCAGTCAGCCTGACTCTTAGTTCTATGGGAAAAAGAGAACCATCTGCAGAATGAATAATTTTCTATCATGTCCTAGCATTAACTTCTGAAGTTGTTCTAAAGGCATCCTTAGCTTTTTTTTTTTTTTTTTTTTGGGGGGGGGGGTGCATTATTTTATTAGAACCCAATGAAGTTTATTTATGGGAGATGCACAGTTGAGGGAAATTAATGTCAATTAATATTCAGGTAGAATTAAAAGCATGGTAAATTCCTGGTAGATTCTTTTCATTAACTATAATAATAGCTGCATGTATCTTTTCTCCCCTGTCTATTTTTCCATATTCCACAGATTCACATGGGAGAAAACAGTGTTCAATCATTGCTAGTAACCTGAATAATAAGACCATGATACACACAAAAAAACCCATACATTGAACATGTGAATTCTGAAAAGGAACATCCAAAGATTATCTAAAGCAGGGCTGTCAAACTCGCAGCCCATGGGCCAGATGTGTGATGTGCTGGCTACCCCATATCCAGTTTAGTAAAGGGGGAAAAAGTCCCAATACATCATGTGATGATGCTGTGACACCGCAAGTTTGACACTCCTGATCTAAAGGGAAATTTCAGCAGAAAAATCATGAGTAACCAGTCAAACTGATTCCTTAAGGATTAAATTTCAGTTGACTAAGGCTGAATCATATAGATAGATAGATAGATAGATAGATAGATAGATAGATAGATAGATAGATAGATAGATAGATATAGATATAGATATAGATATAGATATAGATATAGATATAGATATAGATATAGATATAGATATAGATATAGATATAGATATAGATATAGATATAGATATAGATATAGATATAGATATAGATATAGATATAAATTTGTTTTCGTAGATTTTCATGGGTACAGGCATGCAGGTCTTGGTGTGTTTGATGTAAGATTGAGACTATCTGGGCAACGTTTCGATGAGATCTCACTCGCCATCTTCAGGCTGGTGTTTTTGGCTTTGTGCTTGTGCGAGCAAAGCATGATCTGAGCTGCTATCTCCCTATATATACTGATGGGGAGGTTGGCTGTGTTATCATTTCTTGATTGGTTGATGGAGTTGGTGTTTGCAGATTGGCTGGCTTTTTCTTAAGAACATGTGTGGCTGAGGTGTCTATCAGTCTCCTGTGTTGTAACGACTTGGGTAATAGGCTGTGTGATGACCTTCTGAGTTCTATTGTTTTGACATCCTGGGTCTTGTGCTGTAATCTCCTGTGTCATAATGACCTGGGTAATGGGCTGTGTGATGACCTTCTGAGTTCTAATCTTGTGACCTCCTGGGTCTTGTGCTATAATCTCCTGGGTCGTAATGACCTGGGTAATGGGCTGTGTGATGACCTTCTGAGTTCTAATCTTGTGACACCCTGGGTCTTGTATTGTAATCTCCTGGGTCATTGGCTGTGTTGCAACATTCTGAGGTTTTGTGGTGTAGCCTCCTGAGTTCTGTGATGTGATATCCTGAGCGGGTAGCTGTGATGTGACATTCCAGGTTTTGATTTGGTTCCGAGTTTGAGGCCTGGCTCTGTGTTCATGGCGTGTGTCAGTTTGCTTGGTTTGGGGGTCGGGTTGTGTGGCAGCTGATGATGCATCCATGGTCTGGTTTCTGGATGGTGGTGGCCTTTCATCTATGGGGTGAGTTTGGGTTTGAGTCTGGTGAGAGAGATTGGTGGTGGCATCGTGTGTTGTTTTGGGTCCAGTGTTGGTTTTCGTGGCTGGGACTCGTTTGTTGATAAGGGCTAGTTTCCAAATGTCTGGTAGGCGGGAGGCATCGTCTCATTTGTTCATGTTACTGGGGTATTTCTCTATTTTGATGGCTTCCCTGATTATTCTCTTTTTGAAGTGTTCAGTATTGGAGATTAATTTGGTTACCTCAAAATTAATTTCATGTACTGTGGCTTTAAGGTGCTGGAAAAGGGAGGAAGAATTTTCTTCTTTTCTGACTGCGTTCTTGTGTTCTGCGATGCGTGCATTTATTCTCCTGTTGGTTTGTCCAATGTATGTGGCTGGGCAATTATTGCACGGTATTTCATAAACTCCTTGATTTTCTAGCTGGATCTTGTCTTTGGGGTTTCTTACGATGTTGGCTACTTTTAGTCAGTGCCGAAGGCTGTCCTGATATTGTGTTTGTGGAGAATTTTGCTGATTTTATCTGTGGTGCCTTTGATGTAGGGGAGCACGGCAATACCATTGTCCTGTTCTGTGCCTTGGTTTCTGGGGGGTGTCTCCTTTAGGATTAGGTTGGTAATTGTGTCTCTTTGGAATCCGTTGGAAATTAATACATTAGTGAGGGTGTGTAATTCTATTCTCAGGTGGTCTTTGTTAGCTAGGCATTTGGTTCTGGAGATGAGGGTCTTGGCTATGGAGTTGATCTGTGCAGGGTGGTGATGGGATTGTGTGCTTAAGTAGCGGTTGGTGTGTGTTTTCTTCTGATGGATGGATATATGACAACATAGCCAACCTCCCCACCAGTATATATAGGGAGACAGCAGCTCGGATCACGCTTTGCTCGCACAAGCACAAACCGAAAATACCAGCCTGAAGATGGCGAGTGAGATCTCGTTGAAACGTTGGCCAGATAGTCTCAATCTTACACAGGAAAAGACCCGAACACACCAAGTCTCCCTTGTTTAATTTTCTATCAGCTCAAAAACCTAACATACACACACACACACCTACACATATATGTGATAAAACATTCTATACATTTGGAGAGCAGCTGCATCAAAGATGTAATTCAAAGAAATCACTTATTGCACTGGCTTTTTTATCCTCTTGTCTTGTTCCCTTTTCCTTAAAATATTTCAGCCTTAATGCTTATCTTCTAGATATTATCAGGAAAGTGGCAGGCTCTGACTGTGCAGAATGTAATGCCTGGAACACTGCTAGTCCTGGTATATTAAGTCTGCTCACATTTTTACCTTTCTCTTAAGTGACAGAGAACTTTACAGAACAGCTTATGAATCTATAAAAACAAAGTTAACTATGTTTTCATAAAGATATGATACCATTCATGAGGAAGACAATGTTCATGTATTTTTCGTTTTTATGTTCTGTGACAGTTTCCCAGCCAATCTTGCAATCCGTTTTTCCCTCCCACATCCAGCAGCAACCACTTACCTGCCTGCTGGAAAGGGAAGAAAAAGGAAGGAAAAAGGAAGATGTCCTTATATATTCTTTACACAGATTCACAGAGTTGGAAGGGATCTTGTAGGTCATCTAGTCCAACCCCCTGCCCAAGCAGGAGACCCTACACCATTTCTGACAAATGGTAGTCCAATCTCTTCTTGAAAGCTATGCTCCCTGCCAGATTCCCAAGGAAACTCAAAAGGGAAGCCAGCAGAAAATCAGAAGTCACTCCTGCTTTTTTGCCTGTTTTTGTGTCTGTTTCTCTGTTTTAAAGTAAATATCTCTAAAATGAGAAGCCAATGGAGTATAGGTTGTTTAGTATGCTTCTAAACAGCTACATAACATCCAGGATAACTATCTTGCTTCCTTCTTTCCATGCTACAACTGCTTATTTGTTTTTAAGAAGGAGGAAGATGATATGGTTCCTCAACATGCTGACTTTTAGATGTGCTGGACTGCAATTCCTATAATTCCCAACATTTCCTTAAGAATTAGGAATTAAGTTGAAATAGTTTGCTCTGGATCTCTCATATAATAGTCTTTCTCAAAAATCTCAAGTTTGGCTCTTAGTGGGACTACAACTTAGCAGCTACAATCACTTAGGAGCTCAGTTACACCTGCTATTTCAAAAGCATTTTAAAAAGAAGCACCTCAAAATGAGGCAAAAAACAAATGTTTGAATGTGGGTGTTTGTTTTTTTTTACAAGGAAAAAGAAAGTGGTCAGGAAAGGTTCTAGCAATTGTACATGGACCGACATGCAACAGGCTATTAGCCTGTACAAAAGTAATGTAGTAATGATCACATATACAATTCCCTCATGATTTCCACCCTTGGACCTTGGTGACACATGTTATGCTTGGGATTATGCAGCTAAATCAAATGAATGGAAAGCAGCAGCATTCTATCTAGGCTCCTAAATCAGAATAATTTTAGAAATTGTCCTCAAGTGCAAGGCAGAATAAATTCAAAGAACGTCCTTCCCAGACATGTTTCCTTAAAATAAATTGGAGTTCAAAGTCTGTAATCTTTGGATGATTAAGAGTTGGAGCCTAACACATGCAAAGTCTGTAAGAAAGAAACAGAAAAGGGGGAAATGGCTTGTTATATCTGTATGATCATAGCATCTGACAATAGTAACTCACTTATGCAAATAATTGTTGCCTGACTGCATGAATAGCTTTGCACGCCCTTCTAATCTACATGAAAAAAATTTGGACAAGTTAAAATAGGCCGGCAAATGCAAGGCAGTCTTCAGCTCCTTCATGTCTCTGTTTAGAAATAAAGGATTGGCCACTGGGCATTAATTCAGCAAAGTACTTCACTTGATCTGATTAGTCCATTGGATTGTTGCTGAGCTAAGCCTCTGGTGAAGCATTCACTCTGCCTTTTCTCTTTACCTAACTCTCATGTTTAATAAAAGTTGCCAGGAGCTAGCATTTAAGTATGTGCCTCAGTTAAACCTTCTGCATAAGCTATAAAAGATGAACACCACTATTGGTACAATATTGTAAGCACAAGTTAAAATGAATGGATACCTTCCAAATGTCCGTATATTTGCAGCAAATATGCTTCAGGGAATATTGACATTTGCCCACTAACAATTAATCACTCTGAAATATTTTATTCTGGACACAGAGAAAGGCAATCTGCTAGCTGAAAACCACCAAATGAACCTGTTGTTATCAATGCCACTCTGAGTTATAGAAGATAGGGAAACAAGGTTCATCTGGTACTGCTTAAATGCTTTAGCTGCAAGAACTGGACATCATTTTATATTTGCCAATTCATTTCTATTTAATCAATAATCTTGTGTCACATTAAACAGGATAGAGTTTTCTGTTGGAGTTAGGTTGTTGTGTATCTTCAAGTCAGTGCCTGATAGTCCCTGCAGGTTTTGGTTTTTGTTTTACAAAATTTTGGAATTATGTCTCATTATTTCAGTAATTCAGGTCATGGTCCTAAAGGTGGTCCTAAAGGTGCTTTTCTCTAAAAGGCAACTGAACTTTTTTTTAATTTTTCTTGAAGACGTTTCATTATTTGTCTGAGAAATTTATTCAGTTCTAATTAACTGGTGGATTTATATTGCGTTCAATCAGCCAGTTCCTAAGACTCTGAGAATTGTTGAAACCACCTCAGGTTTCATCTGTGTCCTCAGCGTCACCTGAATCAGAGCACAAACCAATATGGAACCATCTTAGGACTACTGATAAGGCTCATTGTAAACAGAAGATAGTGCTGTCATATCCTTCTCCTTCTGTTGAGAGAGGCCTATTCAGTTTTAACAAAGATAGCCTCTTTGACTCCTCTTTCAAACTAGTAGTCCACTCTGTCCAGAATGTGAACCTTGTTGTCTTCAAAACAATGCCCCTTGTCTTTCAGGTGCAGATGAACTGCTAAATCATATCCTGATGAGTTTGATCTCTTGTGTTATGCCATGCACTTTGGAATGGTTGTTTTGGTTTTGTTTTGATTTTGGAAGTAGTTTTCTATTGACTCCTTCTTAGGGCTAATAATGAAAGTGATTGTCCAAGGTCACCCAGGTGGCTTTGTATCTAAGGTAGGACTAGTACTCGTAGTTTCTTCATTTCTAGCCTGATGCTTTTACCACTATATCAAATTGGGTCTTTGGGGTTATTAGGATCAAATTTGCTACTGTGTGCAACATTGTACTTATTCCATATTCAGATAGTTGAAATTCTTGAAAGGAAGGCCATCTAAATCATTGACCATATGCTATATGAGGTGTGAGTGTGCATGTGAGTGTGTGAGTGAATGAATGAGTGAGAAATAAGGAGCAGGGGAAAGAGAAAGTGGAATTTTGGAGGCAGAGAAGGATAATCAATAGAATATAGTCTGAATTTTATTAATATTGATTCTGAGTTTACAGTACTGTTTTGTTCTCTAAACTTGAAGTTCAGAGAAACATTAGGGCAGTGATCTTTTCTAATTCATTTTAATTGGAAAGATGAAATAGAAGTGGAACAAGCATTTATTAAAAGTCTATTTTTGTTTTCTAAAATAAAAAAATAAATAAAACCAAATTCTAGGACAGAGAGGATTTGTCAATAAATATGCAAGTACAATATTTCTGCAAGACAACCAGTTTGTGTACTGGTTAACAGTCTACAAACCAGAAGACCATGAATTCTGGTCCTATCTTAGGCATGAAGCCAGCTTGGTGACTTTGGTCAGTTACTCTCTCTCAGTCCTAAGAAAGCAACAACAAGACACTTTTGAAATATTACCAAGAAAACTCCAAATAGTAATCAGTCCACAAAATCAATCCATCAGGAGTAAAAATTAACATGAAGGCACCAAAACAAAACAAAGAAAAGCAAAACACCTTAGATTTCTATGGGTATTGCATGGTTATTAATTTATGGGATTTGTAGCACAAATCGTTAATAATTATATTTATCATTGTGGTATATAATGCTATCTATTATAATGAAGTAGGATTTAGGTAGGATTGTATGCTTAATCACCATGATAGTTAAAATACATGATTAAATTGAAGAGATTCTGAGATACCCATTTGAGAACTATCCAAAAGAACATTGGCAGAAGATGATGAGAACTTAAGAATTGATAAATAAGATTTGTCCAGAAGATTGGTTGTAGCAGAAAATCAAATGTGTTGTCTGTTAAACAACACATTTGATTTTATGTGACAAATAGGTCAAACAAGTAAATAGTCCATTTAAACTATTTCCATTTTGTTTCCATTACAGCTGTCAAACAGTAGACATGAAAGATAATAGCATTTGATTATCAGGCACACCAGAGGTGGTATTCAGCCGGTTCGCACCTACTCGGGAAAACTGGTAGTGATAATTTGGCATAGGTCACCGAACAGGTAGCGACTTCTAGATGGCCATGCCCCCGAACTGGTTCCCGGTTGCAGCTTGCTCACTTGCCCCGCCCTATGCTCGCCCTGCCCAGTCACTACTCACTCCACACTGGGTCCTCATGGCTTAACCTGCTTTCCCACATGGTGCCTGGCCCTATGTCTCAACTAAGCAGCTCTGATCTTCCTGCTGAAAGGTAAGTCTCTGAGTCATGCTAGCCACCTCCAGCATCCCTGGAGCTTGCCTTCCCTTTCCCTACCATCCTCTGAGCTTGCCAAGCTCCCCCCCCCCCCCGTTCCTGGGCTCTCTTGGCTTGCTTCGTTGCTGGCGCGGCCTAGCTAGCATGTGTGTGTGTGTGCATGTGTATGTGTATGTGTGTGTGTGTGTGCGTGTGAGAGAGGGAGGGCTGGAGTGGGGGGACGCCACCTGTTTCTTCCTTTTCCCCCATCCGCTGCTGACTGGACATCGTTCCAGATCAGCCGTGTGTGTGCATGTGTGTGTAACAATGCTATCATGTTTCCCCCTAGTTCTTCTTCCCTCTGCTGGTAGATGCTTCTTTTCTTCTTTTGGGGAAAAATATTACGGTTCCTTTCCCTACAAACTATGGAAATTGGATGGTTAAAAAAAATCAGGATGATGGCTTTATCTTTGTGAGTGTGTTTGTATTTCTACATTTGTATGCGTGTGAAAGAAATTCCTTCTCGCATTCTATTGCAACTCCTTTCCACCACTCCTTTCATCGCCTCAGTCCATCCCTGATAAACAAGCTGGCTGGTTAGAGCATTCCCTTCCCCTCTCTTCAGATTAAACTCTCTTCTAAACTATTCAGCCTCTAAACTACTTGACTGACATTGATGACGTTTTTCTTTTAACGACGCTATCTCTTTTCCCATCTGCAATCATGCTGCTGTCGGGCAAGGATTCCACGGAGCCCATCAGTTTCATTATTTATCATGTGATAATATTTTACACTGTCCTTACACTACATCTAGAGTGATTTTACTGCTTTTCTTTTGCCCAGGGCTACCACATATTTTTCAGGTATTTACATCAATGTCTAGCCCAGAGCATAAATATTTGTGTGTTTATTTTGTACATCAGGTTGCATAAGTCCAGCTTAATATTCCTCGTATGTGATATTTTGTATACATACAGAGAAAGAAGCACTCTTATGATCTTTGACTTAGGCTTTCTGTCAAACATCAGCCATAATAATTACTGTTTTGAACAATATACAGGTTGTATTACATGAATGGCTATTTTATATGTGAAATTTGAAATAAATTCAAATAGAGATCCTGGGAAAGTTCAGAATAACAGAATAACACTTAGAGGGACCTTGGGGGAACCCTATAGCATTTCAGAGAAATGGCTGTCCAGTTTTTTCTGAAAAAGTTCCAGTGATTGAGCACCAGAACTTCTGGAGACAAGCAGGTCCACTGGTTAATTGTTCTCACTGTCAGGAAGTTTCTCCTTAGTTTTAGGTTGTTCCTCTCTTTGTTCAGTTTGCATCCATTGTTTCTTGTTTGCGTTCTGCTTCTTTGGAAAATATATTGCCCCCTCTTTTCTGTGGCAGCCCTTAAAAGTCTGTTGCCTATTACATTCTTGGGCAAAGCATGTGAGCCATTTCCTCCTTTCAGTGATCCATGAAAGTACATCTACAGTTTGTAGATAATAAAGTCAAAAAAGGTGAACAACATTTTTACAGAAGTATAGATTAGTTGAGGATGACAAGGAATGGCTAGGAGGGGAGGGGCCAGGTGAGGCATCCCTTTATGTGAGTGACATTGAGTTGGCCATGCCCACCCAGTCACTTGACTACTGTTGAGGTAATTCCCCATCAGGAGAATGAACAGAAGAAACAGTATTAAAATGTCTATCCTGGTTTATATATTTGCAACCCAACTGTTAGGTGACTTATATTCCTAACAACTACCAAGCACGCCCACTCAGTCACATGACCACCAAGCCATGCCCACCCAGTCATATGACCACTAAGTCACACCCACCCAGTCACATGACCACCAAGCCATGCCCACCAAATAATTCACACCCACAGAACCAGTAGTAAAAAAATTTGAATTCCACCACTGAGGCACACCAAAATAAAAAAGTTACTTCAGTAATATTCTTCAGTATGTTAAGTGATATTGTATTGTATTGTATTTATTTGCTTAATAAATAATTTACTTACTTATTTGCTGAACTATTATGGTCTTCCACCATTGTAAGCAGGACTTGTAGGTTAAGACCAAACAGACATGGCTTAGAGTGCTAAAACATTGGGGCATTAACACCAACTCTTCTTCCAAGCCATTCTAAAAATACACCATCTATGTATTATCTGACCCATATTTTATTTTTCCACACAAAAAAAATTATACTAAGTACAAGTAGGACTGATATCAGAATTAGATCTTAAACTGGAAGGAGAACTAGAATATGGTCAAAAAATTAAAGTACACTTGATTACATTTTTGAAGAGTTGCTGTCAATTTAATAGAGAACAATGCTGGCTAGTAAAATAAATTGGCCTAGACATTGTTATACCGCTTTAAGGCTTTCTTGTTCAAAAGGAATTCTACTGAAGAGAGATGTTGTTCCTGAGAAGAAAAATTTGCTAAGATCTGCTGGAAGATTTGCTGAACATCTGAAAATAAGATGTACCATCTAAAGATCCAAGATGTTGGAAGGTGACAGGTTTTACCTATCGGAAAAAGGCCAACTCTGTTTTATTAACAGAGGGAAATTATCTTTAAGCCTTTTCTCAATGCAAAATTGTAGAAAAAATAGTAGTTACAATATTTAGAAAGACAGGGTAATAAACGCATTATTAAAAGTTTGGTGTTTTTTTGCAATAATGTCTTGTAAATAACCTGCAGCTTAGGGCCAATAGCTGAGGATATGATCTTTCCTTTTTAGAGATATTTAAGTTGCCACTTTGGTAAGTGCTGCTAGACATAGAGAAATACAGGGGGGCAAATGCCAAATAGATGTTATAAGATAGCATGGATACACAGCTGCCCGCTTGAAGGGAGAACTGGTGGTAGACATAAAAGGGAACAATCTGACAACAGAATCTTAGATAAAAAGCTGACATTGATGTGCCATCATGGTAGGCAGATGAGGGTTGGGGGTTGAGGGACAGAGCTGCTGAGGCTTTTCATATAATGTTTTCACAGAAGACTAAAACTGACAGAGGCAAAATAAAAACTGTCTTCATGTTTTACCTCTCCCATTGCTAATAATTAATCTGGTTGAACATATGATCAAAGGTGCTTGGAAGTCACCAGCACTGTCTCCATTACTTAGGTAGTACTGTCTGTATGAACTTGGGGGTGTGAAAAGAACAGTGAGTGATAGGCAAGTCCATGTTCATCTCTTAAGAATTTATGCTCTGAAATAGCACAGTGAATATTTTGGACCATATTCCCAAAAACAAAACACATTGATTCTAATGATTAATTCTTGCAAAATTATGTTCAGCCTCTGAGCCAAAATCATTGTAAACAGCTTAAGAGTAATCTGTAAAAAAAAAAAAAACTTTTTATTCAAGATGAAAATAACATATATTTTCTCTTTTCAATTTAGTTTTCTCTTTTATCTCTTCCTTTTTCTTTTTTTCCCTTCTTACTCTGTTTTAGTTTATATTAATTTTTACTTATGAGAGAGAGAGAGATTTCAGTTTAAGAGACTCCCATCCAAGTACTAATATGGCCACCATCTTAGTTTTTTAATATCATCCAAGGGTCTGCTACATCATAGATTCAACCTTAACGTAATATGTTTAAACAAACAACAATTTTAATAATGAAAAATGAATGAAGCAAAATAGACTTTTGTACATACAGTGGTACCTTGGTATTCATCATTAATTAGTTCTGAAAAGTGTGATGAATACCAAAAATGATGAGGACCAAACAATTCTTTTTCCAATAAGGAATAATGTAATAAGTCACAACGATAGCTGACACTGACAAATTCTAACTTCTGCGTTGAGTACAAATAATAAAAAAATTGTATCAAAATGCTTTGAGTACCAAATTAAATGAGTTTCAAAGCAGTTGACTACCAAGGTACTGCTGTATTAACCTTATCTACAACACATACATTTAATGCTACCTATGCATTTGATAGAATATGTCTGCAAAGAATTGCCAGATTCCATCCAACTCTGATTTGGTGCTGACTTATCCAATCATGTTTTTTTTCTCTTGGTTTTTTCACTATCTTATTTGATGTAAAGTTACTAGAAATGTAAAACCTTCAACTATTTTATATAACTTTAATTGAGTTTTTAAATCATGCAGTCTGGTACTATTTATATTTACTCAGAGGCTGATTCTCCAGGGGAGTGGACATAGATCTCAGTTATTTCCCCTTTGATAGAGACATTCAGAAAGCACGGCAAAGCATTTTTAAATCTTGTTACAATAAATTCTGCAGCAGTATAATAGATGTATAAGCTTTCTACATTGACGAATAAACACACCAACAGCATCTTTGCTGCAATCAGGGAGGGAAAAAATATTACTTGTCTACTAACTTGCTTTACTATCTTTTCCAATCATTCAGAACTAATAAAATCTTATCCTATTAAACTTCCTGACTTTGGCCTTTAAGTTTTATCAGTGACTGCTAGATGAATTATATAATTGTTCTATAAAATTCCCCAAAATCGCCAGTCATGCTATAAAAGAAAAATCCATTTATATTATGACAAATCTCATAGCCATTGAATTATTTGTGTGCATTAAATTGATTAAGCACAAAAACTTTTAAGGATGGTAAGGGCTCAGTATGGAAGTGTATAATCATTGCAGCAGATGGTATGTGCACATCCAACTCATCCTATAAATTTTCAGCCCATAATTGTAATATTTGCCAGTTGGGAAGCCTGAAACAAAATATCATTTTTCTACTTTTCCTTTTATCAAGGATGGTACATGAATTGTAAGAAACCCATATAAACATTTTTAAAAATGACAAATGTGGTGGCTGATATGAAATGAAAATATCTGGATGAACACTAGATGGCAGAAAAGTCTACCTTGTTGTTGCTATCTAGTGATTATTTTCATCTTTGAAGCCCAGAGTGGGAACTTTAACCAATACACATTGAATAACAAGAGCCTCTGATCCACATTTATACAAATGATTGCCACACTGGGCATGCGCAGTTCCAAAATACCCATTTAACTGAAAGAACTATATATACATCTCCATTTGGAAATATGGCAAAGTTTGTGTTTTCCTGTGACCACCTGTCTTAAGCTCTGCCTTGGATTGACATCTTCAATTCTGTCTATATTTCTATGAATAAAGTTATTTATTTAAATCTGTAAACCCACATATTGTGTGTGTTATTTGTGTATATGTGTGTGTGTGTGCGTGTGCGAGTGTGCGAGTGTGCGAGTGTGATATGTAGCTATAGCTCTAAATTTATGAATGTGGATTATAAATAAATTCAAGAAAGGTAGTGATCACTTTTTCAGGCCTTCTCTAGTAGGTAAACTTTTTGGCTGCCTTGAAACATTCAAGGTATCAAAGAAATTGCGTTATTGCGTCGGCAGGAAATCGACCTGCCGCCCTGTTTAGAGTGACCCGCTCTCTACTCGAACCGAGAGCGCGGGATGACCTCTTGCAGGGTAGAGCAGAGGAGTTTTCTCGATTCCTGCATGATAAAATCGCTCAGATCCGGGAGGGGCTTAACTCCAATTGGATGGTCCCGGGGGAGGTGTCCGGGGCAGGTCTTGTGAATGTTATCTGGGGAGAGTTCGATCCTGTGACCGCCGAGGGTGTGGACAGGTTGCTGGGGAGTCTGAATGCCACCATCTGTTTATTGGACCCGTGCCCTTCCTGGCTGGTTTCGGCCGCCAGGGAGACGACACGAGGCTGGCTCCAGGGGATTATCAACGCTTCTCTGAGAGAGGGGTCGCTCCCGACCGTCCTGAAGATGGTGGTGGTGCGGCCCCTCCTCAAGAAGCCTTCCCTGGATCCAGCTGTTTTAAATAACTTTCGTCCAGTCTCCAACCTGCCCTTTGTGGCGAAGGTTGTTGAGAGTGTGGTGGCACGTCAGCTTCCTCAGTACTTGGATTCCTCAGTACTCGATCCGTTCCAATCGGGCTTCAGGCCTGGGCATAGCACTGAGACGGCATTGGTCGCGTTGGTTGATGATCTCTGGAGGGCTCGTGACAGAGGGTTCTCCTCTGTCCTGGTCCTATTAGATCTCTCGGCGGCTTTCGATACTATCGACCATAGTATCCTGTTGCGACGGTTGGAGGGGTTGGGAATTGGGGGAACCGTCTTTCGATGGTTCTCCTCCTTCCTCTCCGACCGTTCGCAATTTGTGTTGGCGGGAGGGGAGAGGTCCACCTCTAGGCCCCTGGTTTGTGGGGTGCCTCAGGGGTCGGTTCTCTCCCCTCTTTTGTTCAACATCTATATGAAACCGCTGGGCGAGATCATCCGTGGTCTTGGGGTGAAGTGTCATCTCTATGCAGATGACACTCAGTTATACATCTCCACCCCGGACCACCCCAACGATGCTGTGGGGGCTATGTCCAGGTGCCTGGAGGCCGTGCGGGATTGGATGGGCGGGAACAGGCTCCGGCTCAACCCATCCAAGACCGAGTGGCTGTGGTTCCCGGTGCCCCGATATAGCCAGTTGACTCCGTCGCTGGCTATTGGGGGGGAAATTTTGCCCCCCACAGAGAGGGCTCGCAATCTGGGAGTCCTCCTGGATGTGCGGCTGTCGCTTGAACACCATGTCGCGGCCGTCTCCAGGGGGGCATTTCATCAGATCCGTCGGATCTACCGGTTGCGGCCCTTTCTGGATCGGGATGCCCTGCGCATGGTCACTCAGGCCCTTGTCACCTCTCGCCTGGACTATTGTAATGCCCTCTACATGGGGCTCCCTGCGGGGAGCACCCGGAGACTCCAACTGGTGCAGAATGCGGCCGCGTGGGTGATCATGGGGGCGTCACGTAGCGCCCACGTGACGCCTCTCCTGCGCGAGCTGCATTGGCTGCCAGTGGCTTTCCGGGTTCGCTTTAAGGTTCTGGTTCTGACCTTTAGGGCGATCCATGGCATTGGACCAGGTTACCTACAGGACCGCATCCTACCAGTGATCTCCAGCAGGCCAGTGCGTGCACACAGGGAGGGCCTTCTCCGGGTTCCGTCGGCTGCCATGTGTCGCCTGGCGGTCCCAAGGGGTAGGGCCTTCTCTGTGGCGGCCCCTGCCCTCTGGAATACTCTGCCACCGGAACTGCGTACCGGCATGGACCTGAGGTCCTTCAGGCGCGCATTGAAGACCTGGCTTTTCGAGCAGGCCGGCCTGGGCTGAGAGAGGGTTTTAATTTGTCTCCATTTGCTTTTTGCTTTTAGTAATTTTAATTTGGGGGTTTTAAGGGGGTGGGGTGGGCTTTTTATTCGGCCAAATATCCAATTTAATCTTTTTTAACTTTTGTATTATTGTCGGGGTTTTAGATTGGCTGTACACCGCCCTGAGTCCCTAGGGAGAAGGGCGGTATAAAAATTTTATAAATAAAATAAATAAATAAATAAATAAAAATAAAGTATGATTAGCTTTATTTAATATATCCCTTCTTGTTTCCTGTGCTATTGTCCTCCTCTCACAAATGACAGCTCCTTGTTTGAATTATTACCTAACTAAATTCATCAAGTTAATCTCATCACCATAAATCCAAGCTACCTTGCTGGAAACAACATCCAAATGTAAATGTATGTTGTTTCCTGACCTTTCATAGCAAACCTTATAATTTATACCAGTTTCATTCATTTGAATGTATTATTTATTTTATTAAGTTATTTCATTACCTTAATACCTTACACTGTGGTTTATAATCCACAAAGAGAAATTGAATTTTTTTCACATGTACGGCTGCAAAACATGATCTCTCATCATATAGTCATACTTGTGATAGTTTTTCCTACCAAATTTAAAGGCATATTATCCTCTTCATTCATAATTAAAACTACATCTTCCTTTCTTTCCTTGGCACATTTTTAACTCAAGCGGGTTCATATTATTCCATACTATCTAGAATTTCTAATTTAAAGATTGCCTTACAAGATAATCTGCATCCCAATATTTGTACTGATATACACTCAAAATATGTTTGTTTAATACTATTTTGAAAGTAAGTTTGTATTTTACATCTACTCTTTATTTTGACTATAGATAAGGAGCTTTGAATTTTCTTAATTTATTTGTACTTGATATCTTCCTGGACTGACACAGTATTGTATTACCTAGCTTAGAACAACCACCATACCTTCATAGCATTAATGAACCAAATAATTTTAATATACAGCTTGGGGAAAATGTACATTGCCTTGCTGTCATGCTATCAGCAAAGCTTATTTTAAGTATTAATAATTTTGCTCTAACTGTAATGCCAGTTATAAATTAAGTATAAAAAGATGGTTTTGATTCTCAAGGATGATAATCCTGTTTGGATCAAGGTAGATGGCTAATTTAACTGAAAGGCTGCCAGCTTGTGGAGTTGGGGAATACAAAGCAAATACTCATTTGCATAGAAAGGGTTATGTTCTTGCTATTTACACAGATTCACAAAAATGAGGAAATGATTGTTTTACAGCAGGAGCTAAATAAAATCTCTTAAATGTATGGAACAGATGAAGCCTAAATATGTGCACCCTGCTATTGCTAGATGCAGCTTCAAAATATATGTGTGTACGTGCATGTGGATGTGCGTATTCAGAATATCTATTCTAGTTATTAAATACTATTATTGTTGTAACCTCAGGTCATAACACAGGAAAGTCATAAAATACAATAAAATAACATGAAGTAGAGTAATAGGACTATTAGATGTGAAAAGGTTACAACAAAATAAAGCCATGAGAACAATTAAATATTCCTTTCTAAGTTTAAATGACAATAGAGCAAAACTAGCAAATTGGTCGTTGACAGTTCGAAACTCATTTGTAAGGAGCTAATTCAATGTTTCAAAGTTGGAGCTCTTGAAATTATCTGTCATTAATAATTTGGCCCTCATCTTCTTGTAAATGGGGCAATGAAGAACATAATGGATAACATCTTCCACTTCACCAACACCATAAGCAGAGGTACTGATAATGGGAGAGGCTTCAATTTTTTTTATAATCATGATACAAAATGACAATTTGATGATTGTTTTATAATGGTATCTTTACTGGCATCCCGTTAAAAAATCCAGTATATTATCTGTACCAAGAGCTAAGTTTTCCCAAAGGTGGCAGAGTACATTTGCAGGAAATGTCCACTGATTTCTAGCTATGTAATAGAGAAAGCAGAATATGGCAAAATAGAATTTTTGAATTCTTTCTAGTTTCTTATGGTGCCCAAACTATGAAAGATGTATTCTAACAACAGAGGGAAGTAGCCCTAGCTCCTTCCTATAATAAATAGTGGGGAGGCTCAGGGGGAGGCCCAAGAACTTCCTTATGAAGTTTTTTGTAATGACCTTCTCATCCAACTGCTATATTTCATTCCCCTATAATATCTGCTATCACCTTAAATGCAGGGGTTATCAAGTCCTTCCTTCAGAATAAATAAATTTCAAAATAGCACCCATTGGACAGTTTCCAACCCAGTAGATATCTGCTTTCCATAAAGGGATTTATGAAAGGTGACATCCAGGCAGGGGTGGGATCCAACAGTGTTAACTACTAGATCGGTCGTTTACGAGGTTTGGTGATTTACGATGTGCTTTCCTGCACGCTGCCATCACACATCTATAAATCGTCATCAGCACACTGCATGCAAAGAAGCAGCCTTTGAAAAAGGACTTTTTTCCTGCTTTTTTAACTGCAGGTGTGCCTCGTGAGACAGCTGAAGTTGAAAAAGCAGGAAATAAAGGTCAGGTAAGAGCCCGAGTGGCATGTGGGCAAAAACATCAGCAGATATAGAACCAGTTCTATGTCTGCTGCTCTTCAGAGCTACCGGTTCTACAGAGGTGGACAAAACCAGGACAAACCCACCCCTGCATCCAGGTATTTAAAGTCAGACATATATGTTGCCACCTGTGTTTAATATTACTTTTGCCAGAAACCTTTGTTATATTATAATTTATCCTCAGCTTTTCATTACAAAGAAAATAGCCAGTCTGGTGAGTAATCTTCAAAGATTCCAGTATATGAAAAAGAGGCATGCCATCAGTGTACATTAATGCTTAAATTTTCTGTCCATTAAGTGAGGGGGAGAAAAAAAACTCTATAATTTCAAGGCCACTACAGTATTATTAATATCAAAGTTAAATAAGAAGAGAGCAAGTAAACAGCCCTGTTTAACCTTTGTCTCCAATATGGTAGGGTCTGACAAGGACCATTATCGGTCCATTCTTACTCTAGCTGCAATATCAGTATGTGGTTAAACATTTTGTTTATCAAGGTGCCAGTTTATATCTTTTTCCATACTCAAGGCCATCAATGGAATCAAAGGCAGAGGTGAAGTCAGTAAAAAGTGACATAGACCTGTTTTGTGTGCACATTGGTATATTTTTGAATGAGGGTCTTCAGAATAGCACAGTTATCCTTAACCTAATCTTAATTTTGCTGCTGTAGAAACCCTGCCATCTATCAATGTTAAAATCCCAGGCAATTATGAGAATGTACTGTTTTTCCTGGACCACCTTCTGTCATTTGAAGCTTGTAAACTAGAACAACCATTAATAGATGTAACTCCTTGAATTCAGTTTACCTGTACCTCTGCAATATGCAAAACCTGCATATTATTATATTATTATAATGGGTACTTATCAGCCTGAATAAAATAAATCAAATTAAAAATATTAATGGCTAAATGGTAACAAGACAGGGAATCCATTTCTATATTCATAATATTGTTTAATTTACACTGTTATTGTAGATTTTTACTTAAAGCAGCAAATCATATATTGCTAGTTGCTATTATTTTGTTGTCTAGAGCTGAGTTACTTTCACTCTGCAAAACTAAAGAAATATAATGAACCATAAAGTTGGAAAAAAGCTTTGGATAAAGAAGGACTTTTGATTTGAAAGTTAATGGGGACCATGTTTGTTCAATCTGAAATTGCAAACCTGGGCTGCAAAGATTCAGCTGATTATTAATTGGCAGCACAGAAACTCTTTGCTAGAAACTGAAAGAGTGTGAATTCTACTCCTGCCTTAGGTATGATGACAGCTGGTTGACCTGGGGCCAGTCACTTTCCCTCAGCCATGGGAAGGAGGCAAACAATATCTAAAAAACCTTCAAGGATTAGTCCAGGCAATCATCTGATCTCAATAATGAGTCCAAAGCACAGACATAAAAAAACAAATTGGAGAATAGCAAAATAATCAGCAAAAAGTGGAAAAGTAAAGCTGAGCTGGTCCACTTTTTTGACAGTCTTGTAAAATTTTGGCCTCCTTTTAGAGGATGAATAGATTATTGTATAATAGTTGAAAATCTAGCAGAACTCCTCAAAACCATAGTTGGTCCTGTTTAGATATCAACATAGTCTAAGAATTCAAACATAGCATTTGAATTTCATAGCTCCTGGGTTTGCAAGCTCTGCATGACAGAATGTAAGCCCTCATGTATGTCTGCTATATTTTCGAAACAAATATTGTCTTAACTCTACAGTTGACAGAATATTTATCTAATTCCATCGGAACGTTGATTTTAACAAATGTGCAAATATTACATTTAAGGGTGATTCAATGAACTCTCCAAACCAATCTCTTTTCCAAACTATTGTATTGTTTGGAATGGAGTCACCAAACTGATTTGGAGCATCCTTCCAAATCAACCAAATCAAACACACACAAACACACAAACTCTCTCTCCCCCCCCCCTCCTCCAAGAACGGAGCTGAAGACGGTATCCTATGATCCCATGTAAAGAATGACCAATCGGTAGGAAAACGGGGTGAGGAATTTTCCTGCAGACTTTTTTGGGGATTTTCCCAGGGTCTCTAGGTCCTCTTGATTTAAAATTAGGAGTTTGATTGGGCCTAAGGTCCAAAAGGTTGGCAAACCCTGGTATAGCACATGACTTTTGTTCTTCTTGATTTCCTTTGCTGAAGTAACGCAAAAATTCTGTTTAATAACAGTTTTTAGTGTTTTAGTCTTTTTTAATTTTGAACAAAGTAAATGTTTGTCCCAAAGGGGATTTTTCAAAAGGCAATTGAACTTTTGGAACAAAAGAAGTTTCTTAGATGTGAAGTGAAATGCCTCCAAGGAAAAACAAAGAAAGTCCAGTTGCCTCTTGAAAAAGTATCTCTGGGACAACCATGACCTGGATGACTGAGCAGCTTTCCCAATAGCCTCATCCCTGTTACATCAGCTGGCCCACTGCTATCAACTAACTAACTACTATTTTGAAGAGAGAAAAAAACATTTTGTTGCCAGAAGTAAGGCTGGGAAACACCAAATTCAAACACATTTTATCTCCAAAAGAGTCCATCATATCCTGAAGTCATATCATACATCATGTACCAAAGAAATGTGCAAGCCAAATTTAATAATTGATTATCAGTTGCCTATCATTCTGAGGTATACCATATAGCTCATACAAATCCCCATGATCCAGATCAAGGATCCAGGTTAGAAAATCTCATTATACGATTTATACAAGTCTACATGTCCCTGTTGTGGTTCTCAAGCAGCCAGTGCAGCTGGCAGAGGTATCGGACAGTGAGGGAGAAAGGAAAACAGTCAGGGAATCTGGAGACGACTTGGACGAGGTTCTGGATCTGATGCAGGGATGGGTCCAGGACCATGTAAAAGTAGGGTGCTGCCTTTGGAGCCTTCAGAGTCTGGCAGCAGCGAAGCAGAGGACCAAGGGGAGCCTGTTCTCAGTGTGTGTGTATGTGCAGAGCTGCTAGAAGACAAGAGCAGCTGAAGCAGAAGGGGCAACTCAGGGGTAAGGCTGGGAGGTGATTGCCCCTCCCTTAAGGGATAAAAGTCAGACCTCAATGAGGAAAAACTTTGCAGGAAGCAAAGCAGTTCAGTAATTTCTGAGTCCTTCTTGAAGTTCTGTACTCTGGTTGGTTTTTTCGGTTGATTTATGTTAGCCTTAATTGGACTTTTGTTTTTTGGCAGCATTCTACAGCACTGAAAGGCGTGCTCTTATCTGGAGGAACTCTGTATAATTAGTTTTGGCTGGGAATTCAAGTAATTCCCAGCATTGCATTAAAATAGGTTTTACTTTTAAAATCAGTTTGTGTTTTATTAAGCCTGGGTCAGAACAGTCCCTTTATGAATACAGCTATTCTTTTTTTATTCTATAGGAACGAATATTCTTTATTTTTAGATTTGGCATTGAATAATTTGAATTCTACATATTACCTTGAAAACTGTGATGGGTGAACTGTAGGTTACAAATAACATTGTGAGTCAATAATTGTATGGATAAAACAAGAAGTAAAATGTAACAGTTATTTATATAATATATTTGTAGTATCACATACCATAATTTAAAAAAACAATAATGGACAAAATTTTCACCTTTAATTTGGAATTTGATATGGATTAAGTTCTCATTTCTTCTTACACCAAACTATTGCTTTGAAAAATACTGTGAGGAAATCTGAGAAGCTTTTGAAATTTTTCTCCCTCTGTGAGATAAACTTCTAGTTTTTATTTTAAAATAAAAACATTCTCAGGGCTCTTTTAAAATTATTTTGGTGTTCTTTTTTCAATTTGTAACTGTATGGCCCAGGTGATTAATCAGGATTTTTGTATTCTGCTTTTTGGTAAGTACATTTCATTGTTACTAGCAAAGCAGCTACATTTTATATTTTAAACCACAAAAGAAATTGATGCTATGGTATAATCCAGATATGAAAACAACTGGGAAAATATTCTTTCAAAATACATGAGGTAACCAAGGGATTAATCCTTGAAATCAGTTAATTTTTAATGGTTGTTTTAAATATTTTGAGTAACTACATTTTAAGTAACGTGCATTTTAATTCCAATACCCTTGGCAATTTGTAAAGTTGGAAAATATATTAAATAAATGTGGCCTAGATGTTTTAAAAGCCTTGAAGGCATCAGGAATTCTTGCTTTTTTAAGAGACACAGTGCTTGAACAGAAACCAACAATTCAATTTTATAAGATGGTAAAATGAAAGCATCAGTTATATATTTGAAATAAGGAAGAATTAGAATATTTCATTTTGGAGAATCAGGTATCAAAACTCCACAGAGTATAGAAAATATACCTTCTATAATTTAAAAATGAAATTAATTCATTAGAAAACATTATTTCATACACAACATATTGGAACCTCAAAGAACATTGAAAAAAGAATAGATATTGTTTTATGCTTTCTGGTTAAAAGTTTCTGTTATGCTTTTTTGATTGGTTTCCAACCTATACATATGATAATATCATTTTGGAAATAAATATTATATTTAAGGATCTCTGTGTGATGTTAAATTATATTCCTAACACCTGTGATTTATTATTTCATGAATAATATTAACTCTCTTGAGCTGGGGATATACCAAAGTAATAATTTTACATAATTGTATTATGCAGCTAAATTATGTTGTCGATGTTTTTAATTAATTTAAAAACATCATTTGCTACCCATAAATTTATTACATAAATAAATGGCAAAACATTGTCATCTAATTTTTACAACTGGATTAAACAATAGCATAGTATATTATTATGTTTTATATTTAATAGGTTTAACAATATAATTAGTTTTATTTAATAAATATTCTTATATAGATTTTTTCTGTTTAGTAGGTGTTTTGTTATTTTTGTTTATTTTAATATATCATATAATATTGCATAATCATTGTTTTCTTTCATATTTATTATTTTAACAATTAAATTAAGAAAACAATTATTTTTAATAAAACTTATTTCATTACTGTGGGGTGACATCAAGAGTAACCA
Source organism: Bungarus multicinctus (assembly GCA_023653725.1). Classification (NCBI taxonomy): domain Eukaryota; kingdom Metazoa; phylum Chordata; class Lepidosauria; order Squamata; family Elapidae; genus Bungarus; species Bungarus multicinctus. The sequence continues at coordinate 51,446,281 of CM042846.1, read as the reverse complement.
TGGGAAGACATCAGCAAATTCAAGATCATGGATTGACTATCAATCCAAATTCTGCCCCTTTTTATATGCCTGATGCACATTTTGGGACTTTCATGTGTTCACAATCATCATCCTGACTTTTTAACTTCCCTGCTCCTCGACCTCCACAAATGTCTTTAGATGACTAAGAGAATTGGTGCTTATTATTTCATATATATTATTTCTCTCTTTATTATGTCTCTAGTAAGTTTTCCTTCCTGATTCGAGAAAATTTCATCATGTATCCCTCTAGTACAAACCGAAATTTTGGATTTTATGGAAAGTGATGTCTATTGGAACATTGTGCAATTAAAGACACTATTAGACACTTTCACTGACATCAGATACTCTTCAACTAAGAGAAGTGCTTGAAGTTGACATTGTGTGTATGTATTCCTTTAGGAACAAAAATCCAAAACAATTGTATTGTATAGAGAAGAAATTTTCTTCACAATATTAGCTTTAACATGGGAAATGAAGAAAGTCAGTTAGTGCCAATATCATAGTCAAAATAAGTATTCAATGTTTAGTGAGTCTATTACTCATTTCATAACAAGTATATGTTTTTTCCTCTAATGGCTAGCATGACTACAAATGCAACAAAAAATTTTTCACAACAATCAGCAGAACTTTTTTCCAAATATTTATTTGAAGGAAACTGCCAGTTCTTCCTTTTATTGGATCTGTTTAACAAATCTAGAAATAAATCTAGAAATAGATTCAGAATGCATGAATTACAGTCTGCAAAAGAAACTGATTTTAATTTATAAAACATTTAGCAACAGCTGCAGTAATATCACCCTTTCAGAATAGAGATTTATGTTCAGGAACATTCCAAAGATCTGTGGGTATCTCCCATGTGTGACAAAGTAGATATCGTCCCTTGGTTAATGACTGATTACAGTAGACACTTTTTAATCATATTTTTACAGTGGGAGTTTTTAAAGGGCACATGGGAGTCAGATATACAGTTTTCATTTAAGCTGAATTGTGAACTTTTGTTTCTGTTTAATCATTTTCCAAGCTCACAGCTACAGTGAATATATATGGAGCATCTCAAATATTAATATATGCCTGGATTAAATGAATCTTCATTTGGAAAGGTGAAAGTAAGGAAGACTATAATTTACATAAGTATTATATTTTGCATTTTCTCTTGAAGGTTTTTGGGCAATGACTTTTAAAACTATGTTGTATTTATTTTAGAGTATTTTAGTATTTATATTTTGTAGTAGATATATTCATGAATTCCATCTTAAAAGAGGGAAATTACTTTCTAATAAACCCATACCACAGGAATTCTAGAAAATTATCCTAGAAGGAAAGACTTTGAGGCTATTTGCAGTCCTGGAGCTACAGGTTATCCACGCTTGCCATGAACATTAATACATTATGAAGAAAAGCATTCATCAGAAATGAATGAAGTCATCTCCTCACATCTATACAGCCAACCAGCCAGCTTCAAATAATCTATTAGTTGCTCTTTTTGTGTTTCTGGGAAAAGAAGAATGAAACACATTTTGAATGTATTGGCTGTATGTTGAATAGAGCTCATCCAACATTTCCCTCTGATCTTGGCATTCCTATTCTTCAGACAGCGCAACCCAAGTTGGAAAGACAGCTAGCAACATGTAGGTCGGTTTCAACCCAATCTATGCTAGTGTCACAATATGTTATACTGTATAATATACAAATATATTTTGGAAATATATTTAATTTTTTAAGAATGTTAAGGTTATTTGATTTACATAAGAAACAGAGATATGTGTTGTGAGAGATCTATTTTTCCTTCATAGTATTTTAAGGCATGCAAATCTGCAAAAGAAAAAAACAAACAGATTCCATCTTTCTCCACCAATCCATTGAAATCCTTCCTTTCAAACATGTACTTGTGGAGAAATATTATTGCATTATCGTAAGTTATAAAAATGTGAATATATGTATATGTATTTTTTAAAAGAATTGCATAATATTTGGTAAAATAAATCAAATGCTATTGGACAAATAAGTTTCATATTTTAAAGTTTTCAACAGATCTACCACATCTTATGAATCATTTCTTTCCTGTACATACCACTGATTAAACCAGGAATTTGTTGTCCTTGTGAGAGAAAGTATACTTTCAATCATATTTATAAAGGGAAACTAATTTTAAAATATCCCATCTAGAACCTAGCATGTCTGCCTCTTAGGATATATTTGCTGATGAAAATATGTTTTCCAAAAGAAGCAAGCAAGATTTTGCATTTAAAACCATTCTTGTTTAAAGCCTTGGTATTAATTGAACCAAGAATTGGGGGGATATATATACACAAACACACACACACACACATAAAATTTTTAAATAATGATTGTGCCTCATAAGTCTGAAAAGTAGAGTTAGTTTAAATTAAATTTTGAATAAAATTTGTTAAAATAAAATTAAAATAATTACAAACTGATTCTCACTTTACATGATTCTGAGTAGTACTTACAAATGAAGGCAAATATATGTGACACAGGATAAACTGCAAGATTCAAAGGTTTAGTGTTCTGAATTTTCAAATTCATGCTGGAGGCCCCTCGGGGAACTTCTGTCTACCCTCAGGGAACTTCTGTGCTTTGGGCTATTCTATGCTTCATGTTTATGTGGTACCTTCCTATTTTAACTCATAGAAACATATTCTGTAGTACTTTTAATGCCTAGAAATATGAAGAAATTTGAACAAATAAGCAAGTATTTATTTATTATATTTTTAAGTCTCCCTCACAGAGAGACTCTGGGTAGTGTACAATAAATATTAAAATGGGAAAACAACATATAAAAGTTAAAAACTTAAATAGGAAGGGATGATTAAAACATTGTTTGAAAATTAATTAAAAGGGGAAGGGAAGGCTTTTAAAATGCAAACCAGCCCCAATGTGGTCTTCTGGGCTCTACATGCAAGATCGCAGAGCCATGTTTTTACTCATTTCCAGAAAGCCAGGAGAACGAGTGCCTGTCTCATCTCCTGTTACCGAATAGTCCAGGGAAACGGCAGAGAAGGTTCTCTTTCTGGTTGGAATTTGTTTACTTCAAAAGTTCCATTAGAATCAGTGGTGGGATTCAAAAATGTTTACTACCAGTTCTGTGGGTGTGGCTTAGTGGGCGTGGCTTGGTGGACCTGGCTTGGTGGCTTGGTGGGCTCCGTTCTCCTGTGCAGGACAACAAAAGAAAACCCAGCCAATCAGCTGGGACTCAGGAGGCAGAAAATAGATGTGGGTGGAGCCAGTCAGAGGTGATATTTGCCAGTTCTCCAAACTACTAAAAATTTCCGCTACCAGTTCTCCAAACTACTCCAAATTTCCACTACCGGTTCTGGTCAGTACCTGCTGAATACCACCTCTGATTAAAAACCATTGCATGTCATTGTGATGATATATGATGGCTCTGCAGAACTTTAGATTAATTTTCCAATTGGTATTTCAAACCATGGTGGGTGGGATGGCATAGGTGTAGCCCATTAAACTCAATCTTTTCCTTGGATCATGTTATAATGCAGAAAGCAGCGCCCGCTCCCAGAAATAAGCTTTAAAGAGGTGCATACATTACTATTTTCACACCTGCACACACATATTAAAACACACTTCTGAACTCAAATATGGCCACACACAGCAGGTGTATGTCATCCTCCTTTATTTGAAAAAGTACATTCCATAAAAATTAAAAAGTGGCAAAGAACATATTTTACAACTGCTTTTAAGTAAACTACCTGGGGATTTTTTTCTGTATTATTTACTTTCGTGAGGCTTTTTGTCATTAAAAAAACCCATGTAAAACTACAATTTTATTTTTTAGGTTTCAGTAGCTTTATATTTTTAGCAAGCCATTCCTTGATTATTTACTATTGTATTTCTGAAAGAACAAAGCTGCTGTTGAAACAATCTACCTATTTTGTAACGCAGGGGTCTTCAAACTTGACAACTTTAAGACTTGTGAACTTCAGCTCCCAGAATTCCTCCTCCAGTCATGTTAGCTGAAGAATTCTGGGAGTTGAAACCCACAAGTCTTAAACTTGCCAAGTTTAAAGGCCTTGTTGCAATGTGTTCATTCTTCTATATATGTTCAAGTACTATCCCATTATACTATAATACGGGTGGGCAAGTTGGATACTAGCCATGGCCTCTAAAAGAAAGAAACAATTTAATGGAACTCAGCATTCTTTCAGCTGAATTCAGTGCTTATTAAATGTACTATAAGGTAGAGGAAAAAATAAAGCCAACACTTTTACATCCTTATCAACTTGGTCCAGTGGAATTAGTTAATTCCCTCCCTTTGAAATAAGAACCAAAATTTTGATCTTGGAAAGCAGTGGTGGAATGCAATTTTTTTTTTACTACCGATTCTGTGGGCGTGGGCATGGCTTAGTGTCATGTGACTGGGTGGATGTACTTGGTGGGCATGTGACTAGGTGGGCATGGCTTGGTGGTCATGTGACTGGGTGGGCGTGGCCAACTCAATGTCACTCACATCAAGGGGTGCCTCACCTGGCCCCTCCCCTCCCAGCCATTCCTTATCACCCAGCTTCAACTTATCTATAGTTCTATAAAAATGTTGTTCACCTTTTTTGACTTTATTATCTGCATGGACCACTGAAAGGAGGAAATGGCTCACATGCTTTACTCAAGAGTGTGATAGGCAACAGGCTTTTAAGGGGCACAAAGAAAGGGGGACAATGTATTTTCCAAAGAAGCAGAATGCAAACAAGAAGCAATGGATGGAAACTGAACAGAGAGAAGCAACCTAAAACTAAGGAGAAACTTCCTGACAGTGAGAATAATTAACCAGTGGAACTGCCTGTCTCCAGAAGTTCTGGGTGCTCAATCACTGGAAGTTTTTAAGAAAAGACTGGACAGCCATTTCTCTGAAATGGTATAGGGTTCGCCCCAAGGTCCCTTCTAAGTATTATTCTGACATCTTTCCCAGGATTTCTTCTCAGAGTTTGGCATCCTCAGTTTTATTGACTGAACTGGGGGTTGAACTAGAAGATCTCCAAGGTCCCTTTCAACTCTTGTTAAACACATGTGTATTTTATGCTCCGGACTATTGACATTGAATGCATGTAAAGCCTGAAAAATACGTGGTAGCTCTGGACAAAAGAAAGGCAAAAAAATCACTCTAGGTGTAGGGACAGTGTAAAATATTAAAACATGATAAATAGTGGAACAATTAAAAATAATAGCACAGAGTTTTATCTCTCTCTCTCTTCCTATTTTTTTCTGTCTTTCTCTCCCTTCCTCCTTCTTTCTTTCTTTCTTTCTTTCTTTCTTTCTTTCTTTCTTTCTTTCTTTCTTTCTTTCTTCTTTCTTTCTTTCTTTCTTTCTTTCTTCCTCTCTCTCTCTCTAATACACACACACACACACACACACACAAACACACACACACACACAGCACTTAACAGACAAGCATTTTGGAAGCAGTTTCTTTAAATTTCTCCAAGGCTGGAGTGGATTCCTCCACCCCCTCTGTCAGCCCGCACTCCTTCTCACTCCAGGCACTTTAACTCACAAGGGGAAAGCAATACTTGCAGCGTCCATGGGGGAATACTTAGAGAAGTTATTAAAGGACTTCCTTCCAAAATGCATTTCTTTTATGTTGCAAAAGTGCTCCAATGCTCGATTCACTCCCATCCACTCTGTCAGACCACACTCTTTCTCATTCCAGACACTTTTAACTCACACGGGGAAAGTTATACTTGCAGCATCCATGCCTTCTTTCCTGTCCCCCGGGGAAAAAGAGGATATGGGCAACGGAAAGCTAGGAGAATGTGTAGTAAACCTCGAGAGTCCTCTTGACCTAAGGCCCTAAGATTGACCTTCTCAAGTTAGGAATTGCATGATAAACTCAGCTTGGCACGACACGTAGGCAAATAGTTACAGAAACTAGCTGACTACAAAATATCTTGTTAATAGATAATCACGCTATCTTAGCACACAACAGTGGTCGCATCCTGCCATGGCGCCATTAGAATTATACTTCCTTGCTCCTCTTCACATATGTCTCACTCCCCCCGCCCTGATAAAACTGCAAAATAAAAGAGGGTGGTGCGTTGCAATCGGGGGACTTCTTCATCTACCCCGGGCACAACGTGCTCTCTCACCTTGAGAAACTATGGTGTCTGTGTCAATTATTGATTCTAGTACTTAAGTACTCACCCTCGCGAGGGTCCCTCTAAATTTCACCCCTGCGGGGGCTCTACGGGCTGATCAGAGAACCTAAGGACAACGAGCAAACCGCGACAACGCGACAACTGGGGGCTCGTCCGGGATCTCTCCCTTCTTCAGCTCCACGGCATGACTTCTGTCTAGAGGTGCGCTGCCTTCACTCCCGTTGCTACGCACCTGGCAAAGGCTCTGTACAATCGTAAGTAATGGGCTCCTCACTCTCCAAAGTTTCGTCAGTTCATAGGGACGAACTTTACCACTTAGTGAAGAAGGCTAATTGTTTGCAGAAAATTAACGGCACCACTGTATATACCTTGTCTAGAAAATCTATCACCTCCTTCTTGCTTTATGTGGACCAGCACTGTCCTGCTTATCCGGCTGAGGGCACGCTGCATCGCACTTCGTGGGAACGCTTGGGAAAATATCTGTATGATGTCCCCAGAGCTCCACCGGACATTCTTATATCCTGGCGTGCGATAATGGCTGCGCTCAATACTATCTACCCCTCCACCACTCTCCCCGAGTCTTTATCTCTTGCCTCTAAAACTGTTAAGCCTCCTGCTGTTCACTTTGATTCTTCTCCCCCACCTTACCAATCTGTCGCCTCTTCGGATGATATTCCTCAGCTTGCCTCTGCCCCTCCTTTTCACTCTGACACTCCGCACAATCGTCTGCAGCCTTCCTCTCCTTCTGTCTCTCCTATTCCTACTGATTCTCCATCCCCACATCCATTGGGGGGAAATATTACTGCTATCCTGGCTTCTCCTTCCTTCACCTTAGAAACTTGTGATATACCTTCTGCTTACCCTATGACTCTTGTTCCGGGAGCCCCTGGCGCTCCTGTTCATACCAACATAGAGTTAAGAGTGTTGAAAAATTTAAAAGAGGCTGTAAATATGTATGGACTGCAATCCACTTACACTCGTGGCATGCTTGATTCTCTCGTGTCTGCTAACACTGTAATGCTGTTATATGATTGGAAGATGTTGTTTTCTATGCTTATGACTCCTGCCCAGTATGTTGTTTGGTAGTCTGAATATGAAAAATTAGTAGATGCTGAAATAAGACGAGGCCTCCCTAATCTGGTCATTGCTGATCACTTAAAGGGAACTGGATTATTCTCCACCCTGATTCAGCAACAAACTTGCCCTCGCCGTGCCTTTGCAATCATTCATCTTTGTGCGATGAATGCCCTGAAACGTGTGGATGACTCAGACTCTAAATCCACACACACCTTTTTGAAGGTAGTGCAGGAGGTTGACGAGTCTTACTCTTCATTCGTTAACCGTTTGCAAACCGCTCTGGAACGCCTCGTGGCCAGTCTCGGGTACTGCACCCTATGCTGCCAAGCCAAAAACTGTTTGCCCTCGTTGCAGAAAAGGTTTTCATTGGGCTTCCCAATGTCGTTCTAACCCTCCTCCTGCTCAGCAATCGGAAAACTAGGCATGGGGTCTTCAGCTAACCCCGCTACAAAGGCTGAAACTTCTCTTTCCTCTTCTCTTTCCTTTTTACAACCTACTTCTTTCCCTGTACAGCTGACAGAGGACATCGTTTATGATGATCCTGGTTCGGTCTTCACTCTCCCTCTTTCTATCACTGTTCTGAAGCCACTTCCGCCTTCCTTGCCTGTTTTGCTTATACCTAACTCCTCCCTTACCATTGAAGGCGTAGTCGCTGCACCCTTTTTGTACGACTCCTCTTCTCTGAAAAATCTCTCTCTCGCTGCCATTGGCAACCGGTGCTTTTCCCTGAAAGCGGGAACGATTGTGGCTACTCTCATTCTTCTTCCGTCTCCTGAACCCCCTTCTTTGTTTGCTCTACAGCAATCTGTTCAAGCCTCCAAACCTATGTTAGCCATATTGCTGAATGGCCAATCTTTTGCTGGCCTGATTGACACCGGAGCTGACATCTCTGTCATTCGGTCCTCTGAGTGGCCATCCTCTTGGCCCCTTGCTGAAACAACTTCAGTACAAGGCGTCGGTGGAGCGCAGGCAGCAAAGGTTAGCTCACTTTGGCTTACTGCCTCTACGCCTCATTCCTCTGTGACTGCTTATCTTAAACCCTTTGTCCTTCCATTACATTGCAATTTGTGGGGCCGTGACCTGCTATCTCAACTCCACACTTCTCTCTACATACCTTGAATTATGGCTATTTCTCCTCTTTTTCTCACTCTTAAATCAAATATTCCTGTTTGGATTGATCAATGGCCTCTTACAAAAGAAAAATTAAACGCACTTCACACTCTCGTTCAACAACAATTGGCAGAAGGTCATATTGAACCATCTACCAGCCCATATAACACACCAGTGTTTGTAATTAAAAAGAAAAGTGGCAAATGGCGCCTCCTACAGGATCTCCGTGTTCTGAACGCTATATTGCAACCTATGGGCCCATTGCAATGCGGCCTTCCAAATCCAAATTTAATTCCTGTAACATTTGATCTCATAATCATTGACCTCAAAGATTGTTTTTTCTCCATCCCGCTGATACCAGAGGACAGGATACTATTTGCCTTCACCGTTCCTGAGTTTAATAATTCTAAACCTACAGCTAGATATCAATGGAAAGTTCTTCCCCAAGGAATGCTCAATTCTCCTACGATGTGTCAATATTTTGTAAATAAAGCTTTACAACCCTATCGGGACAAATTTCCTGAATTTTTAGTGTATCATTACATGGATGACATCCTGATTGCAGCTGATGGTCCTAAAGGTACAGTATGTAAAACTTTTCCATGTCTTCTCTCTCTCCTTGCTCTTGCAGGACTGCATGTAGCACCAGAAAAGGTGCAGTCTCATTATCCGTTACAATATTTAGGACACAAGGTTTTAGCCTCCACAGCTTCACCTCACCTTCCTGTTCTCACACTCCCTCAACCTGCAACCTTGGTTCAGTTACAGCAATGCCTGGGCACGCTCAATTGGGCACGCCCATATCTTTCCATTTCAACTCATACTCTCTCGCCATTATTTCAAGCATTGGTCGGCCTTAAGCGTCCAGCAGATCTCATTTGGCTGAATGAGCAACAGCTTAATGCTCTTAAAGAAATCAACAGCGCCTTGCATACCCATTGGGTGGACCGCTCATTACACAATCATGCACTCTCATTGGCGCTTCTTCCCACACCCACACTCCTTACAGCAATCATCGTTCAAATCTCGACTTCAAAAAAGCTACACATTTTAGAGTGGATTCACCTTCCTCATACCCCAAAAGCATCAATCACCACAAGAGCTGCACAAATGGCTCTTCTTATAGAACGGGGGAGGAAAAGAGCTAGAGCCTTGATGGGTGTGGACATCTGCACGCTTTACACTCCCTGCAGACTAACACAATGGGAACCACTCTTCCAAAATTCTGATGCGTTACAAGATGCGTTGGAAGGGTGGCAAGGGAATGTCTCTTGCCATCTACCACCAGACCCACGCATACAAGTGCTGAAAACAATTCCGCTCACTCTAGAGACTCCTTTAGTACAACAACCAGTGAAAGATTGTCTTACTGTATTCACTGATGGTTCTAAAACCATCGGGGCTTGTGTGTGGCAAACTGACAATCAATGGCATAAAAAACTTACCACACCACAACCTTCTGCTCAACAGGCTGAACTGTCTGCCTTCAATATGGCACTCACACTTTTTCCTAACCAGCCAATTAATGTAATATCTGATAGTCTGTATGTGGCACAATTGGCCTTGAATATATTTGATGCCTACATTTCTCCTGCAACCCCTTCTCCTTTAATGACGCTTTTTTTACAGTTACAAGACCTATTGAAGGAAAGGAAGGAATCTCTGTTTGTGGCCCACATCAGAAGCCATCAGCATCTGCCCGGATTTCTTTCAGAAGGCAATCACATGGCAGATGAGGCCTGCAAGTTGCATTTGTTACCAATCCTGCAGAATAACACCTTAACAGCAGGAGAAAGTCATGATTATTTTCATCAAAATAGAAAGGCTCTGGTGAGACAATTTGGAATTACTCATCAAGAAGCAGCGGCAATTGTTCAACAATGTCCTACATGTAGTCTGCAGGCACGAAGTGTCCCAGAAGGAGTAAATCCTAGAGGCACCGAGGCCTGTGACACATGGCAAATGGACGTTACTCAGTATCCATCCTTTGCGCCCTGGAAGTATATTCACGTGTCTGTAGACACTTACTCTGGGTTCATCATGGCCACACTGCAAAGGGGGGAGACTACTAAAAACACTATCAATCATTGCATTCGGACCTTTGTAACACTGGGATGTCCAAAAATTTTAAAAACAGACAATGGTCCTGCATACACGAGCTCCTCCTTCTCGGAGTTCTGTCATCATTGGTCCATTGTACACAAATTTGGAATTCCATTTAATAGCCAAGGCCAAGCTATTGTGGAAAGAGCAAATTTAACACTCAAAACGGCCCTTGATCGATACATGGGGAAAAAAGGCGTACGCCCCCCGAACCTCCCAGCGTTACAGAATGTGTTAAATGTATGTTTATATACCTTGAACTTTCTGAATCTTACTGGCTCTCCTTCTTCTACGGCTGCTTCTCGTCACTTTACCACACCTCCTGTCCCTACCTCCAGACCTCTTGTTTATTTCAGGCAACTTCCAGATCCGAAGTGGAAGGGACCTGTGCAACTGATCACTTGGGGCAAAGGATACGCTGCTGTTCAACTTCCTGATCGTGTTCTTTGGGTGCCTGCGCGCTGTGTTCGACCTTATCATGGGGAGGCTAAGGACAAGTGTTCCTCTCCTAGCCCTTCTGATTCTGATATCTCCTGTCTTTTCTCAGTTTCGGGCTGATCCTGCTGTTATCTTCGCCCCTCCGTTCACACGCGTTACCTTTACCTTTGAAGACATATCTCTTTCCGCCTGTAATTATGCCTTTCAACATCAAGGCCGTGCCTTGCGTCCCTCACCTCACGTTTCTCTTCTGTATGGCTACCAACCCTGTCGGGTCTACCTACATGTCTATGTCACCGCGAATACGGTGGGACCTTATTCCTGCTTAGGCTTTCTTGCTTCCCGTCAATCCTTCAATCATACAGTTTATCTCTTTTCCATTTTCTCTGTAACTCGCCCCCCACTACCCTCTATGTTTCTTTCTTGGCTCCTTTTGTCTCAATCTTCTCCTCAATCTTTTTCCCATACCCTGGTGCGCCACTTCTCCTGCTGCCAACCTCCCTGTGATACCACCAGCTGCCTATGGGATGCACCTGGCTCCCATCTCCCTGACCGCTATCCTGGTTCCTGGTCACCGCTCCGCGGACAACGAATTCATAGACAGCTTCTCGAGTCCTCTCCACATCCTAAATTCAACTCCTTGATTCACACGCACCATTACAACAATGAGGGAGCACTGCATCTTCGCTCTCAGGCCCTCTCCTGTTACCAGAGGTCTCCAATCAAGAAAAAGGGAATCATCTGGCGCTGGTTTTTCAACAATACCATACATCTACAAGACTCACCCAAATATACCATCAATTATCATTTTAGAGCAACTCATCTTTCAGTAACAGATCTGACCCTCTCAGACTTTGGTCTATACCAATGTGAAATTACAAAAATGGTACGAGGCTTTGCCACTTCTTCTCGGCTGACATTATCCCTACAACAAAAGTTTATCCCCCCCCAACGGAGGACACGAAGTGCACTCACCTCCCAAGATGCCAAACATTGCACCCCCTGCTTGCAAAAAACTCAACAGAGCAGACTATCAGAACTACATTAATATATCACACTCATTTTATTTGCACCAAACCATCCACACACACCTGTGTGTGGAATAGCACGACGTATAGTATTTGTGAAGATAACAACAAACAAACCTGTTATGACCCCACAGGCCCCACTCATCGCTACAACATCCTCATCACTGTCGGAGCCGGCTCATCGAAAAAGACACTGGTCAATCATGACTTTTATAATCCGAAGGTATCCCAATCGGTCACTTTTGATGCCTGCGAAGCCATGGACTATGGCACAAACGAATGCGGCTCACTTGTCTGGCGACGGACATATTCCAGCAACGAAAAGTACATCTGTGCCAGAACTTCAAATCAACACGACCCCTGTGGCAAAGGCACCTACTGCAATGAATGGAAATGTGTGGACTTTCAATCCAGAGGGCTCACAGTGCGACCCGACACCATACCCAAGAGGGATAACCTTAAAAAACTCTATATCACCCGTCTTAGAGTTCCCGATTCCAACTGTATGCAACATCAGTGCAATCCCATCAATCTCACGTTTCCAGTACCGGAAAATTGGCTTTCCTTCCAAACATGGAAAGGTACTGACAATGACTATGGCTTGGGTATTGATGGGACAGGAACCAACCCTTCAGTAGCCATCAAAATAATAGTAAGCAAAATTTCCATCGACTCAACCAGACACTCCTTATTTCATTCTGTTTATTCGGAATTGGCAAAATTGACTCACCTGACCGTACCACATGAGGTGCGCAACACCTTTGTACACCTTGCAGAGACTATTGCTAAATCATTGCAAGTTAAAAATTGCTTTGTGTGTGTGGGAACTACGATGGGGGAACAATGGCCGTGGCAGGCCCAGGAAATTAACATCACCCATGTCATAACTAATTGGTCCAACTTTGCTACCCTGTTTATTACCTATCTTTATTTCAATGATCAAACGTAGTTTAAATGCTATTGCCGAAGCTAAAGCTGCTGCGCAACTTAATCTCTTAATGCAAAATCATGTATATATGGCAATTCCAACTGAGGAGTGCAAAGCTCCGCTTTTGCACTTATGTTCCGATGACGACACTGATAACCTGCCCTTGAACGAGGTTGTGCAATCGGATCGGGATGTCCCGGAGGGTATGTCCTTATCCAAGCACTATGATACTCCAAAGGAGAAAGGCTTATATTTTGAATCGGATATCGCGGCACCTTAAAAACAAAGAAAAGAGGACTTGTAGTAAACCTCGAGAGTCCTCTTGACCTAAGGCCCTAAGATTGACCTTCTCAAGTTAGGAATTGCATGATAAACTCAGCTTGGCACGACACGTAGGCAAATAGTTACAGAAACTAGCTGACTACAAAATATCTTGTTAATAGATAATCACGCTATCTTAGCACACAACAGTGGTCGCATCCTGCCATGGCGCCATTAGAATTATACTTCCTTGCTCCTCTTCACATATGTCTCACTCCCCCCGCCCTGATAAAACTGCAAAATAAAAGAGGGTGGTGCGTTGCAATCGGGGGACTTCTTCATCTACCCCGGGCACAACGTGCTCTCTCACCTTGAGAAACTATGGTGTCTGTGTCAATTATTGATTCTAGTACTTAAGTACTCACCCTCGCGAGGATCCCTCTAAATTTCACCCCTGCGGGGGCTCTACGGGCTGATCAGAGAACCTAAGGACAACGAGCAAACTGCGACAACGCGACAAGAATGATCGCAAGTGAGCGACTGGGCGACCGGGTTGGGGGCATGGCCAGCCAGGGGTCGCTACTGGTTCGGTGACCCATGCCCGAGTAAGTGCGAACCAGTTGAATATCACCTCTGTTGGAAAGGGTAATCCAGCATCCAATTGCCTCTCGTCTCCAATCATAATGGCTGAAAAATTGCATATTGAGCTGTTTTGGATCCAAGCTAGTAGATTATGTACAGTTCAGTGCTCATTTTATCTATATTGGTGATCAAATTCTGTTTGGCTTGGAAGATCTGGGGATATATCCAAGGAAATTTAGGTGGGGAATTTATGTTCATAAGAAGAAGTCTATTGAATTAAGCCATATATTTTACCTGAAAATCCCTCCAAGCTATGAAATATCCATAAAAATTATGAATGTTAAATAAGCCTGCATTTGCATTCAGCAAGGAACACTACATGGGTGAAAGAACTTGCAGTGACATCATTTGCTATACTTCTGAGAAAAATCGAAATAAAGCATAAAAAATTCAAATAACATGCTTTATCACAAGTATCACTTAATACTTGAAGATTATCCTTTATCCACAGGTTTAGTTATAATTGCCTTCCATTTAGAAAATATCAGCATGATACCATTTTTCTCTAAAGTTATCATTAAATATTCAACTATTAAATCTCATTTTATAAAGAACATTGTATACTACCAAACAATTATATACTGTACATCTGCACTATTTTATAAAATAGCTTTGTTTAGATTGAATAGTTCGAAATAGCATAGAAAGGCTGTTTTACAGAAGTATTATAAAAATGTTGTTTACCATGGGAGACTCCTTTTTTTGTTATAATTTTAACTCATACTGAGTTTGAAAAAGCTGAAACAATTCATACAGAATTATGCCTATCAGCACAGTTTATGTTTCCAAATGTGTAGATTTTTGCTATATTTGTCATAAGTTATTTTCCCAGTAAAGAAGCTTTGCCTATCTCAGTGAATGGCAAAAACACAGATGTAAATATCTAGTGAAATTTCCTCTAGTCCTGACCACCACCATTTTTTCCCCAGAGAATAGGAAAAAGGGAGATCTATAACTTCACTAGTTTATACAGGACAATGACCAGATAAGATGCTCTTTTGCACTTCAATCTTAAGGTGCTTGACTCCCATGCACAAACCATGTGGACAAGAAGCTAACTTTTAAAAAATACCCTTTCCAGATTTCAACTCCTTTACTATTTAGCCATGATAGCATCCTGGTGTTCTACCTGGATTGCATTTATCACTACTCTAATTCATTAGTTAGTCTGTTCCTGTATTGGTCCTGCCTTGCTGAAAAAAAAAGCAGCATCTGTTTTAGCTTCCCTGAGTGGTCTTTCAAGAGACACAAGCCATCCTCCTCCTCATACTTGACACTTTCCTCCTGATTCATCCATCTCAGGTCTGTCGACATTCTCAACCAGTCTTTCGCTGATATTCCTGTCATATGGCTAGAAAGTTTGAGCATTTCACTTTTCAACATTCCATTGTTCCATCAGCAAACTGACAAAAAGCTCCATTGTTTCTCGAGCCCTGTAGCCCAAAATCAAATGACCATCAATGGCAGTGACCAGAAGGCAGGAGGCCTTTCTGCTATACAATTCAAGTGGGCTGAAGGAGTTTGCCAACTCTGGATAAATTCCAGCGGACCTAAATTAGAAAACACTACTTTTGACATCTAGCAGTGAGCTCAGGGTGAGCAAAGGAATGACATTGTGCATTTCTGCCTTGAAAAATTGTTAGTGGCTGCACTTGTGCTGCACAACCTGATTGTGCAAACCTGTTTCAGAAGGAAACATTGTAAAAATCCCCTCTCTAGGTTTTCCTCATACACTGAAAAAATAACATTAATTTAAAAAAAAAAACACTTTCCATTCTTTGAACACTGGTAAGGAAGGTGAATACTTTTCAGTTTTTACTGAATATGTATTATTCAGCTATGAGTAATGTTTCTCTTTGGGACAAAATGCTTTTTGTTATGAATATATTATAGTTGATCTGATCCATCAGCAAAGAGGCGTGTAACAATAGTGTCATATACTAGGGAATAATTTAAGATTTTTCTTTTCTCCTTTCAGAAGTTGTATCACACTGAGCTCATTATTGTTTTCTTCACAAGTTTAAGCTATTTTCTGACTTTTTTTCTTAATCCATAATAACAGCTACAATCCTAAATATACAACAGAGAGAAATTTCAACTAATCACAATAGACTTACTTCTTAATAAACATCACATGATTTTATTTTAATAGCTGCAGCTTTAAAGAAATACATATACTGTACATTCACAATTTTTTTCTGTCCTTTTGGGAACATAACATTCCAATTCATCAGTGCCATATTACTAGTTGCCAGACTAAACTCTAAGAAATCATGAGTATATGATCCTTTTTTGATGCATGATTCCCTGAACTGAAGGCAGTTTTTATGGAAGAAAAGTTTGGCAATTCCTTTCAATTTCTAAATTTATTTGAATTATTTGTAAAAATAGACAAAGTAAGCATACAAATTTAATCACAAATGAATAGATGTTTTTATTCTATCAATATTACTACTCAGAATACTGATCTATATAGATCAACACAGTTACCACTTCTGAAATTATCATTTGTAGAATTGTTACCAAAGAGCATTAAATGTAGTATTTTAAAGGTGAGATTAGTTTTGTTTATGTGTGCTTTTATGTGTGCTATTATAGAATTACACAACTTTTGTATGTTTTAATGCTGCAAATTCCATTATTATTAATTATATAGGTAGTGTACAATTAGATAGCATTCAAATATCACCAACTGTTGAGATAAAAGCTATCACCGACCTAACAAGGAGTACATTCCAAAAATCAACCGCTTTAAAACATATTTTTCCTGATAAGTTTAGACTCCACAGTCTACACAAAACAATGGAGTTTGAAACACTGTTATTTCATTCCAGGGCCAAGATTTAAGCGTACAAAGATTCAGTCATTGCAATATTATTATTTTTAGATATTATGTTTCACTCTTTAAATATATTCGCATTGCCAATTCAGTTTAGGATTGTTCTTTCTACATTCTAGATAACTTTAGAAAAAAGAAAGATTTTTTTTTTCTAAACTCTGTTTTTCCAAGAAGAGTAATCATATTATCAATGACATCAATTATTCTACTTCTATTTCCGTCAGGAGTTAAGTGTGACTCATTGCAAACACCTAGGGTAAGCAAACCATCTGTTTTTAATGGCTAGATACAATGGCATCTTTAAAATGTGAGCAGCCAATTATTAAACTCACATGGGTAAGTTAATGAAGTGTAAAACTTACTAATTGTGAAAATATACCTTTCTTATAAAATTGATATACTTAGTTCATCCACTTGAAGTCTGACTATGTTTCAGTCTTTTGTGACAGGCTTTTTACTTTCACTATTCTATGTTCAATCATTTGTTCACTGCAGAAATTATAATTATATCTTTATATGCATTTGTGTCTAAAACTATTGGTATTCATGCAATACTGATACTGGTATGTGCCTTTATAATGTGTGCTAACAACACACAGAATGATAGGCTTCCTCAACCTGACAGATGGACGAACTACCAGGATTCTCCATTCCTAAGGATTTTGCCAACTGAACTCTACCCATTAGGAGAGCACAAACTTTGAGTAAAGCCACTTGATATATATAAAGTTAAAGCCCTGAGGTCGCTTTCCATTATGGGGTGCAATTCCTTACATTAGCAAAAGCATTCATCAGTACTAAGTAATTCATTAGTTGAATTACAAGACAAATGCACTTCCTATGCTTCCTGGATTTTGAATTAAATAAATGATGCTGGGAATGTTGCATCATTGAAGGAGAATTAGAAATATAATATTTTATTTTGTTTAATTTAATGTTGTCATTACTTAAGTAATTCTGAAAAAGCTAAGAGATGATAAATAGTTATATTCAGAAAGTTGAAAACTTTTACCGTAACTCACTTGGGAAGTTATTATATTTCAAAAAATCTCAGGTGGCCTCAAAATAGTGCTTTCTATTAGCTTCCCATAAAATAGCTAAACTGGACAGTCTTTACAAAAGTAACATTACATAAAAAGGCACAGAGGAAATAAAGCTTTATGTTGTGGCTGTTTTCAAAGTTTTGCCCTGAGGTAGGAAAGTGCATAGCAAAGCCATTTTCTTGCCACCTTCCATCTGGCTACAGTTTAACTAAAAAAAAGTGTCCAGGTTTCACACAGAGCTGGCATGAATTACAATACTATTGTACAGCCTCTTATTCATTCTTCAGAGCTCTGCCATAAAGTTACTTTTTGTATAAAGAAAAAACAGAACTGAGTAGCATCAAAAAGTGTAACTCATTCTGAATGACCATTTGATTTTGTTTTCTATAAACAGTGACTTCAGTAGTTAAATCCATGTATTTTCTTGATTTTGCTCTAAAGTATAAATCTTGGCATATTAATTGCTACTAGAGAAAAACTCAGAGCTAATATAAAATGTATGATCTGTTTAAAGATCTGCTCATAGCTAGAAAATACAACAGCACATTGTATAGCAGTGAACTTAAAATAGATTTCAGAATCTGCCAAACTAGTAACATTATTGTCTCAATGAAACAGATGCGCAATCATTTATCAACTGCATTGTCTTCTTACTATTTGCTTTAGAAAATCATACCTTTGCTTTCTAGAGTTCAAAAAAACTAGAAAGTTAAAGTGTCACCATGGAGGATAATGAAGTGATTTTTCCACTACCCAAGGACAAAAAGGCATGGACATTTTACATTAGATTTCCTATTATTAATTCAGGGAATCGCCTTGTCTTCCTGAATGATGAAAGCTGGGAGGGACAATTATGACAGCTTAAGTTGTGGAAACAACAACAAAATGAAGTAACTCTGCTGCAAGGCTAGTGTTCTTTCTCTCCTTGCCAGGAATATGTTGGAGAAATAATCTTTGGATCTACATCAGGGGCAACTACAGACTGGGAGGGGGAGGAGGATAATGCAACCATATGATCAAAGCCCTGCTCCTTTTTTACAAGTACCCATTCACATAAAAGGGGGACATACAGTTGCAGTTGCCTTATTCACTTTTTAAAACTATATCACTTGTTTGTTATTACTGCTATTGAACTACCAATATGGAAATGACAAGGGAAACAAATAACCTCTAACAGTAGTAACTGTAACAGAAAATCTTAGGAGGAAAAATCCCTTTATGGAAGATCTTTTATATTAACAACAAAATCCAAATAGGATTTCAGCCTTATGAAACCATCATTATTATTTTGTCATCATTTTATTTATTTATATACTGTATCATATTTAGAACTGCCCATCTCCCTCATAGACTGACTCTGGGTGATGATATGATGTTAATACATAGCAATGTTATAAGAGATTGCGACTATGCAGTCAGGAAGCCAAAGGAAGTAAGGGTAAATAAAATGAAATTAATCTAAACAAACAGTTAAATATATTTATAAAATTACTATAATTTCTAAAAATGAGAGGCACCTTTTAACATTCAAGAAAACATGAGCCAAATACTAGAGATTTTCTAATTAATATTAACAGGATAGCTTATGATAGTCTAAATTATAAATTTCTCATAAACTGAAAGATTTGTGGATTCCGAATGATCTGATAGTGATAGAAATTTAATGTCAGTTTACTAGTATTTGTTAATAAGTCCACCAATTCTTTCTTGACAAATCTCTATATTTTTTTAAAAAATCACAAAATATATAATACATTGACTGGTAGAGCATAGTACTTCAAGAGTAGTACAGCCATTTTATGGGTTCTGCACCACTTTCTGGTCCCCAAGCCAGAAAGCAAGGCCAGATTTTAAGTCCCTTCTGGAAGGCCATCAAGGTCAGGGCCAGCCTACCCATAGGGCTAATGATTTTCTTAGAATGATGTCATTATACAAACATACAGAAACACCACTTTTGTAAATGTTTATTATCAAATATTTCTCCTTAATATTCAACATGTCAAGAGATCTTTTAACAAGAAAAATTCACTCTTTTTTTCCAGCCAGCTCTCCTTGGTATCTTTGGGACTTAAAACAATATGTAGCAATCCAATGATTACTCTCTGGAGTTGCACATATATGTATATTTGGTATTTATATATAACCATACTCCTGCGTTTTTAAAAAGGTAAATGTTTTTTGAATAGAAGTTCAAGGAAGAAATCTGTCCAGTACAAGGATATAAGAAATGAATTTCCAGGGCAAAGACTTAACAGTGAGACCTGTCTCCCTACATACATATACACCTGCTCCTTTTTTTAAAAAAAAGAACTATTATTTCTTTCATTGTTGTAGTAATAAAGAACTCAAGAACTGTACCCTTTGGGGCTGGACCTCTCAACATTTCACTTGAACTCAGATTTCAGACTTGACATATGAAGTTAATTACTCTGTGCACTGGGTCTCTGAGCAGAAGAATGACCCTATTTGCAGTTCCATGTAATATGTGCCATGCTAGAGTGAACACTTTCTCTGCCTACACATTGCAGATACACTGCTTCTGAATGGAGTAATAATTCTGGCATTCTGGATAAAAGCTCAATTGTCATGTAATTTTCAGAGGGACACTTGTCTTTCCAGTTATCCATTCAAGGAATGATGCTGACAACCATTCTTCATTCAATCAGTGTCACCACTCCATTCCAAATAGCATCAGCATTCAGCACACAAGAAATTAATACATTTTCAAGCATCTAGCAAGCTTGGCTTGGTAGTACAGGGCCTATGCAACAAACTCGAGATTATTTGAAACAAACAGTCAACAACCAAACAAACCACATTTAATAACATATAGGATATTAACAACAAAAACAATAGTAACAATCACAATTGGCAGGGATTTGAGCTATGTAAATCATGTCAAAGGAGTAAGCATTTCTCAAAGAAAAAGTGCTAAGGAAGGAGAAGGTAGATCAAGGGTGATCCACTATGAAGGGATGCTAGACACACATTGACTTGATAAAGACTACTGTTGGGGCCAGTTGTTTCCTCAGAAAAATCTGTTTCACCAATGATGCCTCTGTATATGCATGGAAAATGCCATTGCTGACACAAGCAAAATTGTGCAGTCACTTCACTGAATAGAAGTTAGGCATAATTGCTTTCAAAGGGTGCTAAAAGGTATTGAGCTAAACCATAGAATGGTTTGTGTGCTTTTAACATAGAACTTTCTTTGAACTCAGATATTATAGTTTGCAAACTTTATTTTATGACCTAGCAGAATGTCACTAAAGGTTTATTAAACAAATCATAATTAAATAAATCATGGGTCAGTACAATATATGAACCTAGTCGTAGTGACAATCAGCATAGATCTAAGATACAAAGAATATTTTTCTTGTCATGAATACTTGCTCCCATATAGCAAGAAAGACTTCTGGTACAACCTTGAACTGTAACTCATGCAGAAGCAATCAGCATCACAGCTCCATTGTCTCTTTTTTTCCCTTTCTTATTTAGGAAAGCTTAATGTTTATTTGAGTAGCTACTTTATTCTTACAATTTATACTATAAAGGTAGAATCAAGTTCAACCCCTGTGGAAAGATCGAAGTCTCCTGACTAAGTAATAGGAAAGCCTGATCCTGCTTAGCTTTTGATTCTAGACAAGGTCAGCCATCAACGCAATAGTTTTGCTTTGTCATCCAAAAGAAAATTGCATTTATGTGTTTACAAGACAGACCATCTCACCCAATAGAGAGGGATATTGCTATCACTCTCTATTGGTATATGCAAAATTCACCAATTCAAAGACACAATATTACAGAAAACTCTGAAATGTGCTTTTTCTCCCTCAGGCCCTGCAATTTGGAGCTTGAAAAATTCTAGACAGGTATCCCATTCTATTTATGAACTGGCATATTTTGCATATCCCTCTTATCTGTTGTTATATCCTTTGTGGGAGGCGACTATAGAATATATAGCTTAATATGAATTTTGGAAGCAGTAACCCTAAATGTCAGGTTGTAGCTGTATCATGATTTAGGTCATGAATCTGAAAGTTAAGGTGACATTAATTCATCTTTAATTAAAATTGTTGAGTAAGGTAAAGGTTTAATATTCCAGTCAATGAGTCTATGACTTGAATGAACTGATTTAGTCAGAAAAGTAAACATCCTTGTAACCTTGAGTATGGTCCCCACTTATCCTTTTTAATTATTTATAATTTGGGCAGTATCTGTGTGTGTGTGTGTATGTGTGTGTGTGTATGTGTGTGTTTGTGTGTGTAACATTTCTCCAAAGCTTTTACAGCTGAAAAATGAATAACAGCTCTCAAATTTCTTGAAAAAACACTATAGAAGAAAGTCCTACATTTTTGAAAGCTCTCAGTACTACTTGTTTCTCTCTGTTGTTCTAATAAAAAAGTGTTTAAGTTCAACATAAGAAACCATAAATGTAACACTTGACAAACACTGTAGAAGGTGAGAATTGGAATGCTTCATCTTGATACAGGTAAGCACAGTTTGAAACAAGTAATGTTTACCTGACCCAGGATAAGCACCAATTTTCTTTGATATGAGCAGTTATGTTTTTTCCATGTTATATTTCTAACCAAATAACATAATATTCTTTGTGAACATTATAAAACATTTATTAAAAATCAAGATATTATTTGCTATTTTATCACATCTTCACGTCTCCAGCTTCCATTCACCACAAGGGGCATCTAGAGGGAGGCCTAATCACTTGCTATGGGCATGGTGATCATGATCATCTAATCATTGCTTATTTGATATGTGCAGATTTTGACCCCGCTATAGATGCTAGTATTTCCTGCTAAAAATGCAATACTACATCATTTTGTTTTGCAATATTTCAGGGTTGCTGTTGTTTTGTCTCTTTTCTTATTATTGCTCCCTCCACTTCTTCATTTAAAATCAGAAAAGCAAAAGGAAAGTTTGATTGAAAAATAATTCAAACTGTTTAGTGAATGGTCATTTAATTGGTCTTATGGATAAAAGTCCTGATCTAAGTAAGAAGCAAATACTCAATTATAAAACAGTAGTAGTATTCAATAATTTGGATAGGTATGAAGTATATAAGCATGTTTCATAATTTGGATAGGTATGAAGTATAAAAGCATGCTTGAGAAACATCTTGAAGAGCAGAGATGATAGTTGAAGACAATAAAATTCCTATCTAAGAAAGAAATAACAAAAAAAGTCTGAAGAAACATACTAAAAGAAAATCTGAAGAATGCAGCTGGTGAAGGGGATAACAAGAATTAAAAGTGTGTTGAAGCTTCAAATCTAGCCTGAAAAAGGATTTAACCAGAGCCTAATATTAGCCAGAAAGAAAAGAAAAATCTTCTTCCAGATGAAAACTCCTTAGATAGTAACTTTTTTTAATAATAAATGATCCATTGGCTTTTTGGTGCACCAGAAACCAGAAGAGCAGCCACCTGGTGCACATGCATGCATCGGGAAGATGATCTTCTGGTTTCTGGCATACACATGTGCATAGACTAGCTGGTCTTCTCATGCACATGCATGCCAGAAACTGCATGACCATATGGCCGGTGTGCATGCGTGCACAGAAACCAGAAGTTCATCTTCCCAGCATGTTCATGCACATGGAGTGGCTGTTCTTCAAGTTTCCGGCACTCTGGCACATATGAAGACCAGCTGGCTGGCATGCCGGAACCCGGAACAGCAACAGGCAATGGCTCAGGTGCCCAGAGAGATGGCTTTCTGTGCCATTTCCGGCATGTGTGGTATAGGTACGCCATCAGGGGCTTAGAGGAAATGAGTGTTAAGAGGAAAAATTGTGGGCAGCTTATTTAACTGGGTCAAAAATCTGAAGATGCCTCAGGTCAATGAACCCTAGATAGCTATGGATTTACATTTAAGTAAACTTTTCCTACCATTTAGAAAGCAAGACTTACATTAAAATATTGCAGTGCAGCACTTTTAAATGTAAGCATAACACCTATCTACAACATTTTAAATGCAACCAGCTGAATGAATGAATGAATAAATGAATGAATGAATGAATGAATGAATGAATGAATGAATGAATGAATGAATGAATGAGAGGGAGAACCCACTAAGTATGGCAATTGCCTTGAAAACTGCTAATATTACTTTTATTATATGGTAACAGAATCATACAAGTCTGAACTCACTTCTCCCCTCCCATGACTTTGCTTCCCAAAGAACTGGGAAGTGTCTCTTCTGAGATGTTTTCTCCATCCCTACTCCTTCTGTATTAATTGAGAGGATCAAGATTCATCTCTCTTATCTGATCAAGGAATCATTTTATCATTGTGATTCTTTCTCCTGTCTCCCAAGGTTGTTCTCACATTACATTTGTTTAGATTTGGAACCCAGTGTAATGCCCAGTTCCAGCTGCAAGGTTCTGTTATCTTGCTCCTTGCCTGATCATTGGAAAGCAACAAAAAAGGAAATAAAAAAGATTCTGAAATTATGTCAAACCTCTTCCCATTCATTAATCAGGGAATTAATTATTTCTAAATGGGAAATAGTATTGGCTGGATTTTTTGTAACACCTCTCATTCTCTTCAGAAACTCTTGCTAAAGAAAACTCCATGAAATTGATGCTTGGGACAGATCACTTTCAGTTTTAGGCAATGGCCAAAAAGCTTGATGTACAGCACATATGGGAAAGTGCAGGGAGCCATTTATCTATTCTTGCCCATAGTGATGCTTCCTTTCTGGAAATTTGAAACAATATGATAGTCATGAGCAATGTAGGGTGGAAAAGTGTTAACTCCTATTCCTAGAGGACACATAATTCTAATATTGATTTTCCTTCCTGTATCCTGCTATAAAAGCAAATCTGGAAAAGAATAACCTATTTCATATATCATCTAACTGGACCTTGATCATTATGTAACTAAATGGAGAGTATGAGTGATCTCTATATAGCAGTGCCTTATTTAAAATTTATAAGCAATGAGTCCCTCAAGTGAAGTTTCTAACTGCATCAATATGGATATGGTGCTATTATATTCTTGCAACAGTGTGGAAATCATTTGCCATTGCCTTTTTCCATATTGATATTTGGTTTGGGTTTTTGTTTTGTTTTGTTTTTCTCAGATTACCCTATAGTCTTACCATTTCCTGACCACTTCTCACTCAAAAAACAGCTAGCTCGTATACAATTTTTTCAGTGTTACTGTTGCCTGGATAAAATCTAGAGTTTGAACAGCTAGAAACAAAAGGCCTGGGATCAGATTAGTCTATTACAATTACTCTGCACAAGTAACAACTGCTTCTTATCCTGGAAACAACTAGCTCTTGGTCTGTTACCTTGTTGAGAATGAGAAAGCTGTGGGATTTCAGTCCAAGTAAAGCTAGATAGAGGACTTGAATCCTATAGGAACAATACATTAAAATAAGCTGATTCTAACCCATCAGACAATATCATGACAAAATTCCAAGAGAGAAAGATCTTCTAAATAGGCAGATCTACAGACTTCTCAGAGTTTCAATTGAACTATAACTGAGTTGGGGTCATGGCAGACAAGACCCTTTCAAGAAAAGTGGTATTTAGAATTATTTTCAAGTATAACTATTACACCTCTTGAGAGCACCCAGAAAGTAGTATTCTTATACATTTTAGAAATACTTACTGTCATTATATACATACGTACAATATTAACATCCACTCAAACTTGAATATGAAAATATATTATGATTATTTCCAAACAATCATTGTTAAGTTTCAGTTGAAGTTCAGTGCAGGTTTTAAATAAGTTCTTTCTAAGCCAAGATGGGAATCACTTTGGTCCAATTTGTGAACTGGCCCTCATTTGAGATTAGCATAGACCATTGCTGCGTGAAATTGCTCACACTTGTCTATTCTTGATGGCTGTTACATTTCAGTCACTCCAAGACTGATGATGGCCATAACTTCATCTCATCCATGACTCTAGAAAGCTAGTAAAAATGAATAGAATACAAAAGGTTAATAGCATGGATCTTCAGAAGCAAGATTTTCAAACCATAACTGATCTGCAATTATGAGCTGTTCATTATTTTGAGATTCTACTGCAGCTCAATTTATGTCAATGGAACCAAACCAGCCCCAATTGTGGAGGGCCTATCTAAAGCATGCAGGCACATATTTAAATTAACTTTGGCATCCCATATTGGAGTTTAGATGATAGATCTAAAATTTTCCTCATTACAATAGAATCTAATAAAATGTGTTTTCTCTATTACAATAAATCAAATAATTTGTTTCAGCCATTTCATGCTTTTAAATAATCTTATTACTAATATGTCACTATTTGGAAAACACAAACATGTTCAGGACATTTATAGCAATTATTTTACCTACTTACTGATCAGCAAAATCTTGAGTGAATGTCATCCCATGGGATATAATTATACAGCAAATCTTTCCCAGCACATTTATCTAAAGTATTTGAAAACTGTTCAATAATCTGTGAAATTTAATTCAACCTATTTCATGGTTTATATGATAAGCTCATTGCATCTTTAAATCAGAAAAGTTTGAGACAATCCATGAAGGTCAGTTTAGAGAAAACAAAAGTTCTCACTGCAAGCTTCATAACCAATTACTGGGGCAAGGAGTCAAACCTCTCCCCATTCATTATTATTACTGCAAATATCAAAATAGTAGAACAATTGCAGAAATGACTCCCGATATACTCTTCAGGTCTGAAAAAGGGCCCCACATTGAATGCCAACAAGTATCCAGCTACCCATTCATATCACAGAATAGGATTTCTATTTCAGTCAATCTAGCAAATACTCATTACAGCCAACAAATTTCTGAAATCTACATCTGAGAAATAGAAGATGGATGGATTTTTTTTTAGAAAAAGAATTAATCTGTCCTTTCATTGTCAAATTCTTTCCAACTGAGGGAGAAAGTTATAGAGGCTGGGTTCATAGAATAAGCCAATATGTCTCGTGTGTTGGCTTAGTATCACCTTGCAACACTTTGACAGACAGGACATTCAAAAAAATAAAATCTTTATACTGAGTTAAAATTCACTGCTCCACCAAACCAGTCGTGGGATTCAATTTTTTTTACTACCGGTTCTATGGGTGTGGCTTGGTGGGCATGGCAGGGGAAGGATACTGTAAAATCTCTAATCAGATGTGGTATTTGCCAGTTCTTTGAACTATTCAAAATTTCCACTACCAGTTCTCCAGAACTGGTCAGAACCTGCTGAATACCACCTCTGCACCTAACCCAAAGAAATCAACTTCATTCAATCTAACTTGGAAGTGCTGGGCATTTAATCTGAGAGTATCTGCATGTAGATTCCTACATCTGGTCTAAAGTAGACTGTAACTCTTTCTAAAGGGTTGCAGTCCAATAGCCAAACCTACTCAGAAAACAGCATTGCAACTTTCTAATCCTGGTTGATATCTTCCTAAAATACTTTCAAATTTTAAGTATGTAGGATCTTGACATTTGACAGGAATCCATCCATCTGTCCTGCTATATAGGGCTTTAGTTAGATCCCATTTGGAATAGTGTGTACAGTTCTGACACTTATTGATAAGATTGAATGAGTTCAGAAATGAACAACAAAAATGGTGAGGAATAAAACATAAAGTATTAGGGGGATTGGAGGAACTGAATATGTACAGCCTGGAGGAAGTTAAAGGGGGACATGATTGAAACCTTTAAATACATTAAGGGTGTGAATAAGCTTGTAGAAGGTAGTATTTTCAATATTAAGTAAAAATCAAGAATGCATTAACAAGGATCTCAGACTGACAGGAATTAAGTTAAGTTTAGAAAGTATTATTTTACAGAAAGAGTAGTGGAAGCTTGGAAACAACTTTCAACAGAGGTAGTTAGTAACTGAGTAATCTCAGTAACTGAATTTAAATATGCTTTATATAAACACATTTCATAATTTGACAAAAATTTTAAAACTAAAATAAAACCCTGTCAAAGGGCAGACTCGATGAACTGCTACATTTTTTCTGCCATCAGTTTTCTATGTTTCTATTAATACAAATCAAAATACAATCTTTTCATAATTAGTGTAAACAATTGTTTTTAAAAGGACTATTTAAAACTCTATATAACTCTATATATTATTTAAGTTAGATGCATCCATTCCTTGACACAATGTAAACAAAAATATCTGAGCCTGTTTGTACAATATTTATTTATTTTGGATATTTTAGGCTGATTTTCTATGTGATAAAACATATAAAATAAACTGTTTGCATATTTTTTTGCAAGTAAAATAGTGTGATTTGCTAAAGCAGAATTTACATGGCATTAACACGGAAGATTCATGAAGTCTCCCAGCTTCCACTTTCCTCAGCTCAAAAATTAATTAGAAAAATAAGTATATTAACAGCACTAAACACAACATCACCACATTTGCATATACACATTAAACACATGTATCTTTGAGAAAATGTTAATATTCCATGCAAAAAAGGTAAATGTTTGGAATCAAACCTCCCATTGTGTAACTGTGCCAACAAAACTTTATTAATTTTGTTGGCACAAATTGCACTAATATATTCTGCCAATATATTTTTGAAAGTCAGCATTATATGCTTCTTGCAAGTAAGACACAATCGATCTGGCTTTGGATATGGTTTATATAGAGCACTTCAAGGGAATCTTCTTATCCAGTAGATTGTTATAATCAAATAGGAATTAACAGGACATGAATTAAAGTGGACAAATTTATCTTTTTTCAGCATGGGTGGATATTAGCCAAAACTGATAATATGACTTTCTTTTTATCCATTTTGTCCAGAGGTTTGTTTTTTCTTATTGGTGATGTTCTTAAATTCATTTTCATGCTTCAGGAAATCTATTCCTTTCCACACCATCTTTCCGCTAATTGTCTACATGATCTACTACCTATGAATGTGTGCTCAGTAATCAAAGAAGTGTTGCTGCCTAGGAGCTATATTATGGTTCTGTCTTAATATATTCTCCGAATTCTGTACTCTGAAATGCACTAATTTTTGATAGCTTTTGATAAAAAGGTATTCAACTAAATTTAAGAGCACTAAGGTTTAGCAATATGAATAAGTAGCTCTACAGATCTTTGTTAATTTGCCCATTTCAAGTTAATGAATCTTTTTGATTAGTAATTGAAGGAATGCAGTGAATTAAGAAAAGATATTGCACCATAAAATGATATTCATTTTGACAACTTTAGCTTACATTGAATTATTTATTGAAGTATTTTATGATCTACTAGCAAATGCACTGTATTTTTGTAAAAATAATTAATTCTTAGTAATACAGAGCCCCTCAAAGTACTTTTAAAAAAATATATGGGATGAAATGGGAAAAGAAAGACTAGTTATGCTAATGATCAGGTGATCACATTATGCTTCATTTATAAAAACACATAGATAGATAATTCAGGATGTCCAGTATAGCATTTTATGTCAGTCATTATCTACTTTGTTTCAGTTCCAAAGTACTCTTCTGTAATTTATAATTTCTGTTTTGTTGATATGCTAATGTAGACTTATTATAATACCATACACAGTTGGTGATCTGTTGATATGAACAATGCAGAAACTGTGGTTCTACTTTAAAAGTAAAACTCACAATATTCTCATGTTCTTCTTATGGAAGAAAAGCCACAGTCATTCATAACATGTAACTCAGTTTTGCAATCCTCAAATGAGCAATTTTCTGGTGGAAAAAACATAAGTTTGAAGAGTAAAATGGGTGTTTTTTTAATGCTGCATTCATGCGCAAAGCACGTGTACACTGAATCAGTTGTTAAACTGGTTGCAGCCCACCACTGACTGTATGTATGGTCTAAATGTTCCTGAGCCTTACGTAGTGCCTCCAAGCAATTATTTGGCACATTATTACATGGGGCCTGGCTTCACCGTAATCTGAGATTAAAAGCAAAGATCTGTTTTACACAAGACAAGAAAGGGAAGAACAAAGTACTTAAAAATAAATTTAAAAAGAGTCGGTAATAGTGATGGTTTGATGTTTGATTAGGCCTAGAAAATCTTAAGTTCAAATTATTTCTTAATCATGAAGCTCACTAGATGTTTGCAGCCCAATCTTTCTACACAGAAAGCACCTATTCTATCACTGAGTTATATAGCTCATTTTCTGTTTGTGAAATTTTTAAAATTTTAGAAACTATTTGTTATCTATATTTAAACATATAAAGTTTTCCATAAAGCTAATCTGTGATTCTTTGATTCCAGATAGAATTTTTCTGAGAAAAATATTCATCACCTCATGATATTATTTGGTTCACACATTACATTATGAGACAGATTATTTTAATTATGATTTGTCTTGGGTTAGTCAGTGAAATAAATGGTTTACAAATATATTTGAATTCAATAGAGCCTACTAAGAAAAAAAAAACCCAAGGAAAATATATTAAAGCATAGTATGAACATAGTGGGTGAGTAGGCAGGAGCATAGATATAGCTGCTGGTTGTGTGTCTGGCTTTCTATGTTCAGCACTGGTGAATAAAACAGCTGAGGCATGGCAATCCACTGTGCCGCATGAATCAGTTGAGCTAAAAAAAACCAGAAAATATAAGACAGGGAGGGGCAGGAGCAAGTGGGCGGGGCCAACTAATCACTGGAAATAGAATCAGTGCAAACCAGTAGGAACCCACCACTGCATACAATAGTTGCAGAGAATATTCGAAGCAGTCTATTATATTCCAAGACAGTGTTAGATATTTCTAAAAGGTCTTCATCTAGTGTTTTCTTTCTTTCTCTGTTTCCAGGTATCCAAACTTTTCAAGAATTCAGTGGCAATGGATGTTGTGATTTTTTTTATATCCAAATTTTATTATTTTTTAAACAAACATATACAAACACAACATAAAAACCTCAAGCCATCTTCCACTTACGTACATACAGTGTGTCAGTTGGTTTACAAATTGTTTTGTGCATTCACTTCATAGTCATCACTTACAATTACTTGTATATGTTCTCATATTATCTATCAAATATTCCTAAATACATTATTATTGTTAATTAATCATTTGACTATACTGTTATTTGTTCATGTTATGCAAAATAATCCATATTTTAATTGATTTGTTTTATGACAATTCATATTATCATCCCAAATCTATCCCATAGTTATATTATGATAATACATCTTTATATATTCTTTATATTCTAAAATTCTACATATTTCAGTACCATCTTTAAAGCGCTCCATGGCTTGGGACCTGGGTACTTACGGGACTGCCTACTGCCACCATCGATTTCCCATCGCCCAGTGCGCTCCCATAGGGCAGGTCTCCTAAGGGTGCGCCGGCTGGATGGCTGGTGACCCTGAGGGTGCAGACCTTCACCTTGGGGTCACCCTCCCTTTGGAATGATTGCCCCAGAGCTGAGGACCATCCCTGACCTTTTGACCTTCCGGTGCGCCTTGAAAACTTACCTATTTCATCAAGCCGGTCTGGCCTAGGGTTTTTATAGGGTTTTAAATTGGTTTTTAATTTGGTTTTAGTTTTATATTCTCATTCGAGTTTTACCTTTTACCACCTTATTTAATCTTTTTTTAATTGTTTTTAAATATTGTATTCGCATTGTGTTTTTAATTTCAGCTGTACACCGCCCCGAGTCCCTGCAGGGAGAGGGGCAGTACATAAAACTAATAAATAGATAAATAAATAAATATTTAGTTGTCTAACCATTGATAAAATAAATCCCAAATCTTATAAAATTGTTTATCTTCTTGTTCTCTGATTTCAAATGTCAATCTACTCATTTCAGCACAGTCCATGATTTTCTTAATAACTTCCTCCTGCATTGGTATTTTCTCATTTTTCAAGTTTTTAGCAAATACAATCCTAGCTGCTGTTAATACATTTACAATCAAATATTTCAATTCCTTACTGTATATTTCAGGTAAGATTTCCAATAAAAAAATCTCTGGTTTCAAGTCTATGTGTTCTTTTGTCATTTTTTCCAGCCATGTGTGGATTTTAGTCCAATATCTTTTAGCATCTGCACACATCCATCACATATGGTAATATGAACCAGATATCTAATGACATTTCCAACACTTTTCTGATTTGTTCTTGAACATTCTTGCTATTCTTGTTGGGGGTAGATGCCACCTGTAAAACATCTTATACAAATTTTCTTTATATGCTGTTGACATTGTCATTTTATAATTTTGAGACTACAATTTTTGCCATTTCTCTAAATCAATCCCATATCCAAAATTTTTCCCCCAAGTAATCATTGTTTCTTTAACTTGTTCTTCTTCTAGCTTAATTTCTAGTAAATATCCATACAATTTTTTAATCACCTTTTCATCAGTACCTGTCAAAATCTTATCTAAATCAGTCAATTTATCATAAAAACCTTCTGTTTTAGAATCTTTATCATATCTAGAACATATTTGCGCATATGAAAACCAATTCATATTTATACCTTGTTCCTCTAATGTTTGCATAGATTTAAGTTCATTCTTTTCATTCAATATTTCACCATATCTAACTGTTTGTTCCTTTTTATACATTGTAGGATAAGAAAATGCTTCAATAGTCGATAGCCAGACTGGAATTTTCAGATAGCACTGCCTTTTAGTCTTCTCCCAATTTAACCACAAAGCCTCCCATATATAATGTCTTCTAAAGTACCCCTGTGTTTTAGTTCCCTTGTACCATAAAAAAGCATGCCACCCCAACAACAAATCATGTCCTTCTAATGTCAACAATCTAGTATTTCTTAATGTTATCCATTCCTCAACCTACATCAAATTTGTAGCTTGGTAGTACAGCTCCCAATTAGGCAGGCCAAATCCTCCTCTTATTCTAGCTTCTTGTAACAGTTTTAATTTTATTCTCGCTTTCTTTCCCTGCCATATATATTTCAACTCAATTTTATTTAAATCTTCAAAGTAATCTTTCCCTAGTTGGAATTGTTTGAAACAGATATAAAATTCTGGGTAGTATATTCATCTTGATTGTTGATATTCTCCCTATTAATGATAATTGCAAGTTTTCCCATTTCACCAAATCCGTTGCTATCTTTTGCTTGAGTTTAGTATAGTTGCTCTCTTTAAGTGTGCTACATCTTGCTGTCAAATGTATCCCCAAATATTTGATCTTATTTGTGACCTGAATTTTTAAAAGATCTGCCAATTCATCCTTTTGTCTTAATAACATATTCTTTGTCAAAATTTTTGTTTTATCTTTATTTATTTTCAAACCAGCTACCTTTCTATATACCTCTATCTTTTCTATCAGTTTAAATGCTGTTTCTAATGGATCTTCTAAAATAAAAACCAGATCATCGGTGAATGCTTGCAATTTAAATTCTTCCTTTTTAATTTTCATTATTTTTATATCTTTTTCTTCTCTAATGTTTCTATTTAGCACTTCCAAAGTTAACACAAACAACAGAGATGACAATGGGCAGCCTTGTCTTGTTCCTTTTCTTATATCAATAAAATCCATCAATTCTCCCTCTATCATTACTTTTGCTGTTTGTTTATGATATATAGCTTCTATTGCATGAATAAAATTTTTACCAAAGCCCATCTGCTCCAACTGTGATAACATAAATTGCCAATTCACATTGTCAAAGGCTTCTGTGTATCTAAAAATATCAAAGCTATTTGTTTTTCAGGATGTGCGTCATAATATTCCAAAGTGTCCAAAATTATTCTCATATTATCTCTAATTTATCTCTTTGGCAGAAATCCATTTTGATCCGGATGAATAAAGTTATTTAGGTATTTTTAAGTCTTTCTGCCAATATTGAAGCAAAAATTTTATAGTCTTGAGTTTAGTAGGGAAATGGGTCTATAGTTCTTGATTTATTGTGGGTCGGCGTCCTCTTTTGCGACAAGTGTAATATAAACTTCTGACCATGATTGGGATATCCTCTTCTTTGACATAACTTCATTCATAACTTCTAACAATGGAAGGTTCAATGATTCTTGTAATGTCTTATAAAATTCCGCTGAAAGTCCATCTGGACCTGGTGCCTTTCCATTATTTTGCTTCTTAAGTGCTTCGGTTAACTCCATCATCATTATGTTACTTTCTAACATTATTTCAGTCTCTTTAGGTATCTGGAGTAAATTAGCATCCTGTAAGTACTGCTTAACTCTTTCATCATCGATATTTTCTTGTTTGTATAATTTCCCATAATAATCTCGTATGATTTTTTTCTTCTCTTTACTTCCATAGCAAACTTGGCCTTGATCATCTATTAATTGCAATATTTTCCTTGATTCTGTCTCCTTTCACAGTTTATATGCTAACCATCTACCTGGTTTATTTGCATCTTTGAAATAGTTCTGTTTCGCACCTCTGATTTTCTATGCTAGTTCTTCTTTTTCCATTAATCCCATTTTATGTTTAATTGTATCCATTTTTAACTTAATATCCTTTTTCTGTGGCAGTTTCTGTAACTCTTTTTCAAACCTATAAATACTCATCCTCTAATGTCTTAGAGGCTTGTCTTTTCATAATATTTCTTTTCCTTGTATAGTCTATTATCAAGCCTCTGGCATATGCCTTCATTGTATCCCATACATTCTGCATTGAAGTGTCTTCTTTTTTATTTTCTTTAAAGAAAAAGGCCAGTTCTTTCTCTATTCTCTGTGTAAAGTCTTTTTCTTTTAATATAGTGTTATTTAACGTCCATCTAGATCTTCTTCTTTGTCCTTTCCATGTAATTGTCATTGGGTTATGATCAGCCAAGGTGCTTGTTTCTATATCAATTTCTTGAAGATTAGCAATCAATTCTGTTGACATCCATATCATATCTATTCTAGACCATGATGAATGTCTATTTGAATAGAAGGTATATTGTTTAGTCTTAGCGTTTCTTTCTCTCCATGCATCTTTTAGATTTATTTCATCTATCATTTAAAAAAAGGATCTAGGGAGAATCTTTCTGCTTTGCTTTGTTGTTTTCTGTGATGTATAGTCCAGTTGATTATCTACTATTCCACTGAAATCTCCCATCATAACAATATTAACATAGGCCAATTCAATTATTTTCATATGTAGTTTTATATAAAATTCTTCTTGATTTTCATTTGGAGCATAGATTGTTATCATGAGTGTTTTCATATTATTGTCCATTATTTATTATGTGATATTCCATATCTAATAACTGTGAAGTTTTCTAAAGAAAATAATAACTATGAATGTTGTAATAACCATGAATGTTGTAATATTCCTTTAAGCAGAAACAGTGCCCATCAGCCCCCCACCCCAAATCTCCAAACCAAGCTAAAATAAATTGGCACAATGAATCTGAGAGCAAAAGAAGACATCGCTGGGTGATCGGTACATATCACTATTATAGAAATGTATTTTCTTTTATCTTTTTTTCTGTTTATTGTGTTACTTTTAGATTACTGTAGCTTTAAACAAAAAGCCTCTTCTCATTTCCCCTTGGGTTTTAGAAAAGGACAAGCCTTTCTCCATTATGTCCCAAAGGTGCTTTTTCAAAAGGCAACTGGATTTTCTTTCTCCATTATGTTCCTCCATATCTGCTTTTCCACTGTTATTCCAATGCACACTCAGCATTACTGGATCTGTTTCTGACAGCTGAAGAGATTAAGCTTGTCAGCAAAAGCTGATGTTTACATAGTAGATTTACAAGAATACATAGTTTAAATTTTTTCCTATTTACAATCATTCAGACTTTTATCACCTTTCTACATCTCAATTAAGATATTAATTGTATCTAGCCCAATCCCTGATCAATATTAATAGTTCAATTTCTTAGCCATTAAAGCTCATCCCACCATCACTGTCTTTATGATTTCCTATGTTTGCCATGTTTATTTAAGGAATGTATAAAAAGTATGTATCTCATAATTCTGAAAGGAGGATGTAACAAGATGGAGAGATGCCTACATATTCTGTTTCCTATTACTGGAACTTAAAATAAAGTATTAGTGGCTTTTGCCCTATCTAAAAGTGCTGAAAATTTCTTGAATGCCAGATTGCTTTCAGATATCAGACTGATCATAACCTCCTTAATAACCTTTCTGTGTGGATATTTGTGACATGTTTCCAAATTTGAAATGTACCCATCTGCTCAGAAAGATTACTATGTCTAAACTATCTATGCAAATATTATAGAAATAATGCCATAAACTTTCAGCCATTCGTTCCATGAAAACCTAACCTATGTAAGACCAGGTCTGAATTTTTTAATTATTTTGTATTTTATAAAGTAATTACATTGGCTTTTTTACATATTTCTAAATTAAAATTCACAAAAAAGTGAATATGATTCACTTCTGCATCTTTTTCATCTTTGAGAGAAGATGAATAGCTGAAGATACACAAATCTGCCAGACAAATTTGGATAACGGCTTCTATGCAGTTTTTAAAATTTATTTATCAAATTTATATAACCAATTATCTTATCAAGGTAACTCTGGACAATGCACAATACATAAAAATATAGATTAAAAAAAGACAAATATAAAAGATCCTAATAATAAATACCCTTCAAAAACCAAAATATCATCAAAGTGGAAGAAGAATAAGAAATTGTACCCTCAACAATAAAGCCATCCAAGGGAGCCTTAGGCTTTCTCACATAATCAAGTTTTGCGTGTCTTACAAAATGTCAATCTAATTTTGGGAGAAAGGATGTTCCATAAGGCAGGTACAATAGTCAGAGAAGTCCTTGCCAATGGTATCTGCAACACGCCTTCTTTGTAAGACCTGATGAGGTGAGATAATTTAAGTGGAGAAAGACAGTGCCTTAGATAGCTGAGTCCCAGGCCAAGAAGAATTAAAACCAGCACCTTAAATTGGATCCAGAAGCAAACTGGCAACCAGTGCAGTTGCATAGAACAGATATATGTAGTATGTGCTTCTCTAGGAGCGCACAATTGATGCATTCTGTATCAATTAAAACTTCTGGATATTCTTTGAGGACAGCCCTAATATAGAGAACAGTTCAATAGTCCAATCTGGGAGTGACTAATAAGTATAGTATATAAAATCATACATTGCAATGTCCTACCTGTCAATGAATACTTCAGCTTCAACCATAACAACACAAGAGCAAACAATAGATACAAACTCAAGGTTAATCACACCAAACTTGATTGCAGAAAATACGACTTCAGCAACAGAGTGGTCAATGTCTGGAATACTCAACCTGACTCTGTGGTTTCTTCCCCAAACCCCAAAAACTTTAACCTTACACTGTCTACTATTGACCTCACCCCTTTCCTAAGAGGTCTGTAGGGGGTGTGCATAAGTGCACCAACATGCCTACTGTCCCTGTCCCATTTTTTCTTTTATATATTTTATTTTTCTTATACGTATACATGTATTCATAACTATGTTTTTACTTATACCTATTATCTTGTAAGCAAATGACAAATAAAAATAAATAAATAAATAAAAATAAATAAATAAAAGACGAAGCAGTGCAAAGATCCTCTTAGACATGATTGCCACCTACTCATTGAGCAGGAGTCTTGGGTTTGGGAAAACCCTGAGGTTATACACTGGGTTTGTCTGGAATAGTGCAACCCCATCCAGTATAAAAGATGGATAGCATAGTCCTTGAATCAGAAAATCTGAAAAACTATACATACTCAGTCTTAACAGAGTTCAGCTGAAGCCTGTTGTTTCCTATTCAGACCCTCACAGAGTCTAGATACCAGGATAAGACATAAGAGTAACAATTAATTTGCCCAGGCTAGAGGTGTACAATTGAGTATTATCAGCATTCTAATGTTACTTCACTCCATGGAAACAGATGAGCTCACTCAGCAATCCATATAGATGTTAAAAAGGAGAGAAGAAAGCACTAATTCATCCAGATAATCCACTTTCTCTATAC
Source organism: Bungarus multicinctus (assembly GCA_023653725.1). NCBI lineage: Eukaryota > Metazoa > Chordata > Lepidosauria > Squamata > Elapidae > Bungarus > Bungarus multicinctus. Next base: position 51,408,844 of record CM042846.1, on the reverse strand, counting down.
CTCTGAAGCATCTGCATGACTACCTTCTCCATTGTTTTCCCCAAAAAGGGGTGGTAAAATATCTGGGAGCACATTAGTACTTACAGACACTTCTTAGTTAACTCCTATTATAACCTCAAATATTTTCTTCTGAGGATGCACAATTGATAGGGTTATGAGTAGGATCAGCACATAGGCTTCATAAACCAGGAAACTATACCAGAAGCAGATAAGCAGAAATATATTAGTCACATCATTGCATATGAGCAAAACAAACACAAACAAGTAAACTAGATACTCCTTGGATAAAAACAGAAAAAAAAAGTTAGATGGACGAAAATCAGATGTTCTTAGAGTTTGACAAGAGTAGCTGATTAGATAATTAGACAATTCTGTTGTCACTAAAGATGAGAAAAGCAAGCTATCAAGAATTAAACAAATGAGGAAGAAAAGATTGATTTTCCCAAAAAGAATTTTGTTTGGGATGTGTTGAGAATATGACAATCAATTTTTTAAAAATCCTATTGCTCTTCTATAATAACTCAACTTCCTACAAAAGTGGCATCTGCATGCTTCTTCCTAGTAAGTGGTTGGTAATAAAGGTTATCTTCCTTTATTCACCAGCCCTAATCAATCAAAACAATGTGAAACATCAGCATCACTGACATTGAGTAGGCTCCTTTCAGTAAGGTCAAAAAAACTATGTCAGTCTTCCCTTATTCAAAGAAATACAAGTAACTTTCCTCTTCAAAGTCTAATGCCATAGATCTCCAGCATGGGATAGAAGAGCATTCAACTAAAGGCAGCTGTAGGAAGTGATTGCTCTATGGTTGATTTAACAGTCCAGGTGGATATAATTAGATACATATCAAATCAATGTTGTGGAAGTTAAGTCATTTACATCTTGAAGTAAAGGCAGAAGACATAACAAATAAATTAAAAGATTGGTGCTTTAATGTTTTTAAAACGTAAAAAAACATTAATAATGATTCATGAACCTATAAAGAAATACACCATATCAGGAAGCTGATAATACAGGAATTCTGTATTATTTAACATTATAACCTAGATGGAAAAATTCTTAAAAGGTGTAAGCCAGGTTTAAAAAAAGCAACAGGATTTAAGAAAAAAGAATATAAGTGTCATGCCCCAGCATGTAACTTTTATATACTGCTGTTACTTTCTAGCACATCTAGTGGCTGGAAGGACAAATATGCCCAACATACAATCTTTATATACTATTGTTGCTCTCTAGCGCCATCTAGTGGCCCAAGAGACAAGTAGCTGACTCTACCCCATTACCCATCAGTCCACAGCCTAAAAACAAGTGTATGCTGGGAAGCCAGATTCCATTTCCTTTAGCCTTTGGAGAAGGCAGATGGACAAGGAAGAATCCCTCTTAATTTTTGGCACATGGCCATTCAAGGACAAACCTACATCCCACACCAGATCATTGCTGGTGATTTTTAAATTGCTTGTATTTATTAATTGTTATGTTCAGTAACTCAATACTGTCTATTTTGTATTTGGTTCTCTTTGTATGTATTCCTATTTTCCCCAGTTTCACTATATCTGGTTCTTTCAATAAAACATTCAGATCCACACACATGGTCTATTTTATAGGAGGAGAGGTGAGTTTAGTTGCATGTCAAGCTGCACACAGACTAACATGTAGCAAGGACAGAAAAATAAATTAAACACCTGAAAAAGAGCAGCAGTAAATAGTAAGAAGGAGCTGGAGAATAAAAATAATTTATTCAGAAAGAGCAGTGGGAACATCAAATGAGAGCCAGTGTGATGTAGTAGGTAAGACACTAAGCTACAAAATAGGAAATTTTGAGTTCTAGTCATGCTATAAGGAATGCAATCAACTGGGTAACTTTGAACCAGTCACTCTTTCTTAGCCCTAAGAAGCAAATAATGCTAAACCACTTCTGAAATCTTGTCAAGAAAATTGCAGAGACTTGTCCGGGCCATTTCCAGAAGTCAATATAGGCTTAAATCAAACAACAAAAATGGAGGAGGGTTTACACCAGCCATTTGAAAATAATAGTAGAAAACTTGTATGTTAGTAGCAGAATAATTTTAACATACATATACCAAAATCAAGATTTGCTTTAAGTATTTGATCACTATCAATTTTTATACTGTAGAAAGGAAGACCTGATTGGAAAAAGGGAAAGACACATATCACTATCTGTTCCTCTATATCTGTCTATATATCTATCTGCACTCACACATACATGTACATATGAATAATCACAATTTTTTTCATTGATATTTCCTTTTATTCTTGGAAACAATTTTTAGAATTTTTCTCTTTATTCACAAAAAGCTTATATTAATGTTACATTCTCTATAGTGTAGAGCTGGTTTCTTGGCTCTTTATTTTTTTAATATTTTGTCAATAATTTGGATCTGGAGTTGGTAGAAATGTGTTTCAAATGCTTACCACCTGTGATCCTATTCAAACAAGTCCTTAAAGCTGGCTTTCCCCCATGCTTTGAGTTAGAATGGCTGATAGATTCCTTGTGTGATGTTTGATCAGATAGTGTTGGCATTCTTTTTCTGTGTAGTTTTTATATTTCAATTTCTAATTGTTCCATGTTGTATATCATTAGAGGCATTATGGAATCAGATATGATGCAGTTTTTATAGAACGGGAGATAACTGTATATATGAGTATTATTAGAATGAATTCTGTTATTGCGTATAATCAAGGAAACTATTATGCTGAAATGATCAGATCAGAACATTTTAAGAAGTATTCAAACAAATTGGAACAAATTCAGAAATGAGTAATAAAATGATCAGGGACAAGAAACTATGAAGAGAAAATGAAAGATATAGAAATGTTTGGCCTTGAGAAGATAATGATAAGAAAGGTATGAGTACCTGAAAGATATCATACAAAAGAATGTTGAGACCTATTCGCTATCATTTGAGAGAATCATAATTAATCACACTATTGCAGAGAATAATGGAGTTGGCAAAAAAGCTGAACTTAAAACAGAAGCTTTAAATGGAAGGGTGAGAAATATAAACTTACCTGTTTTATCTAATTTGCTAAAATATATTTATCATTATTTATTAAACAAAGAAATCTTTTTATATTGTTGTTATAAAACAATCTAGTTATTGGTACTCCAAAAATAAGAAAGTCCAATTCTTGCAAACTCAGAAAGAAGAGGAAGAAGAAAATAAAGTGATGGTGTAAGAATTGAGCCTGGCTAGATGGGAACTATCAATTTCCAGGTAAGATGGTCACCAAGTCTTACAACCACCCGATATCAATGTTGTGAAAAATGATTTTCTGCCAAGTTCAAGTGTGAATCTTGATAGGTTGCCCTAAATAAGAGTGACTTGCTCAAGATTTCCCAGTGAGTTTCCACTGTGGTATGTAATTATATAATAATCAGAATATAAAATACACAGATTTAATAATCTACATAGCAATACCAAAAGGCAGCATATGTATGAAAGACAGATGAAAATTAAACACAATCACTTTTAATATTTTAAAAGGAAGAACAATTTAAGAAATGGAGTAGACCCTGAAAAATCATCTACTTCAATAACCTGTCAAGCATAGGAATCAGTATTATAGTCCAGTAGTGGTATGATATTAGTTCGGCCTGGTTCGGCCAAACCTGTAGTAAAAAAAGCCTCCTATGATCAGCTGAGAGGAGGAAAAAAAGTCTTGACAATCAGTTGAGAGGAGAAAGAAGAGAAAAGCGCAAGATCGGCCTTCTCACCTGCCCCTTTTCTCTTCTTTATCCTCTCAGCTGATTGGTGTTGCAGGCCTCAGTTGGTGTGTGGAAAGCTGCGCGCGTACACACGCTCACCAAACTGGTAGTGGAACAAATAGGATCCCACTGCTGTTACGGTCCCAGAAATGCCTATTCATGCTAGGTTGGCGTTTCCAGCTATTTCTTTACTTACTTTGGGTTGCCATTTTTTTTTACATCATGTGCTGAAACAGCAGTTGGCCCATGATGATAGTGAAGGACAACACTGTCAAGCTAGGAAAAGAGCTGCTGCTCTCCTGCTATATTATAGAGTAAGTTCCCTGAACTTAACAAATGTTATTCAATCTGCTTTTGAACATGGATTTAGCACTTTCCTGGAATAGCACTGAAACAAGTCCTAAGAGAGCCAGACTACCAGCTGATGTCAACTGATGGCAGCTGGTAGTCAACTTCTCTTTGAAAATATCAGCAGAAAGCACTTCTGAAAAACAGAGCAAGTTTTGACAGATGGCTAAACTGCTTGTCCAGCAATCTATCAAATTGCCCTTTCCGCCTATCCCCAAATCATATTAAAAAGAATGTTTGCTATATCTTTTCCACCAGTTGATAACTTTTGATGGGATTCAAATAAATGAAGTCAGCTCCTGTACTTTATACCTCATTATACGGTACTATAGTACACTAAATAAGCACAGTTTACTGTCATTGTGCTTGGGATAAAATATGGATTCCCACCATGGGTAGCAAATTTTATGCCGATAAAGTTTTCTGAATTGGTGGTTAGCAATTTAATGTGGCCCTGAGAAAGAGCCCTTAGTTACTTGGTGAACCTGACACTCTGTATCAGGTCTGTAAAATGCAATGACACAGTAGTATATTTTAAGTAAAATCACAACAAAGAAAACAGAGGTGATAATTAGAAAGAGGAACAGCATGAAATTTCTGGTGGGACAAATTATGTGTACAAGAATAGCATCAAAAATGTATCCTCTTTAATGAAGTACAATTTTTTTCTCTGAATTGTTCAGGAAGTGGTATACAATCATTCATCAGCAGCAGACTGCACACATGCACATATAAAATATTATCAGAATACTTTACAAGAAGTCACAGCATGTTTCCTATTTTCTCAGGAGAAACTGTTCTGGTCCTTAAAATATCCTTACTTTGGAATCTTTCTGGGGCGTTGTGATATTTTAATCAATTAGATAGAAGCAAAGCAATGTGTCAAAATCTAGTTATGAATGAGTCACATTTGCAAAATAATACTTGTTTTACAATTTTGTATTGATTTATTTAAGATGCTTGTCTGGTTGTCCAATGTCCATCTTACAAGCAAAACTCTGGGGAGCTCATAAACAAAGAATAAAACAATACATACAAAAGGTAAAAACATAAAACAATAAAACTGGAAAAGGGAATTATTATTCCCTTTCTTGACTCAGTTAAAGCACAATAAACCAACGAATCAAGTTATATATGAAGCTGTTCTTCTTGTAAAGTACTGCTATTGTGATAATTATCTAAGTACTATCTGAAAAATGATGCATCAAAAAAAGATACCTGCATGTTTGGCATTTATTAGTCTCAATGATTTTCTTATGAAATGTGTCCCGTTGTCAAAGCAATACCATTTTTCCCTTAAAATCCCAGAAATACAGTTCAGCTTGACTTTTCAAACTCAAGACAAAGCCTGTAATCATGATAATCTTGAATTCCAAGCCTAAAATCTTTCTTTTCACCTTCTTCTTAAGACAAGGTGTTACATTCCAAATACTGTATACACCAAATGCATTAAATGGGATGGGGAGTGAGGGGGAAAGAAAGCCGATATAAAAGAAACATCACGCCAGGCAGATTTTTTTTTTTACATACAATGTTCATTATATTTGACATAATTTTCTTATTTCCAATTCTCTTTCTTACATAACAAAGAAATCCAAAGCCAGATTGTTTTTTATCTCCTTAACAGCTAGAATCACAATTTATTTTTAAGTTCTTTATCCTGCTTCTTTTATTTTGCTCTCTCTTCAGTGATTTCTTCTGAGCACGGTCATATATTACCCATTTTTGAATGTAGGACTTACTTTCTTGATCAGCACTGAGTTGCGTGAACTAATCTAATGCATGCAACATGAGGAATGATTCAAAAAGTCATTTTTCAGGTTGATACTTTTTAATATGTCATAAAACAGTTATAGGAAAGAGAGGAGGTTGCAGCCCAACTACTTTCTTATTTTGGAACAATTAAAACTCACATTTGAATAAAAATGTGTTGGATTGCACTATGCAAAGAACAATATTTATAAACACTTCTAGAAATATTTTGCAGCCCTGAATAATCATTATGACTGCTATCTGTATTTCATTTATTCTTATTTATCCATTATACAAGGAGACAGCTAAATCAATTGCAGTCAGAAGTTTATAAATGATGTGTTATGTTCACCTTGGTTGGGTCACCAATTTAATAGAGCTGATGCACTACACCATAAGCATGTGCCATTATACAAGAACCCTTGTGCTGAATTTGGATAGTTTCACCACCAAAGATCTTATTTTGTTGAAATAACTAGTCCTTTTTCAAACAGAAAATCACTGTCTGCTTTCCTTCCTTTTTAACTGTGGCATTTCCCATAAGAGGAATCTAATGCTGGGCCTTTGAAAATAAAGCCAGACACGCAAATTCTTTTCTACTCGTCATTGTGTTTGCATTGTGGGGTTCTGTATTTCCTCTGACTCACCTTTACTATGCTTTTGTCTTCTTTCTCCAAATAATCCAGGCAGATCTAGACTTCTGCAGACTCACCAGCCACTCAAAATAAGCTGCTGTTTCAAGCAGTGTTGTGTGCTCCTTTTATATTATTTCAAAACAGTGAAAAGCCTTTGGCGTCAGCACTAAATCATATACGAGTAACCAATGACTCTGAAACATTGCTTTGAACACTGTTGGTTCATATGCATCAAATAGTTAGAATTTCTATTATCTGATCCATACCTGTCCTTCAACCTAAGATTACTGCAAAGGGTAAGAACTGTAATCATAGAGGAACAAAGGACAGGATGTGAGTCAGAGAGGGCTACCGAATTCCCAGCTAAAGGCTAATACTTATTCTTTTCATGTCTGTTCCGCTGTCCACAAAAATATAGACTTATTCTTAATGCATCTAAGGATGAATTTCAGTTGCAGTCTCAGAATATTATAGGGCAATATGCTTGTACACTCACAGAGAAACACATTTTGTGTTGTTTGACAAACTAAAGAATAATGCAAATAGCTGGGCAATATAGGTAAATAGAATTCCAGTTGTGTTTCCATGGAAAACAGTACAGAATTGTGAGAGAATCTTGATTTTGATCACTCAAAATAAGATTCTCTTTTCACTTACTAATCAAGGTTTTCTTTTCACTCTCCAATCTAAGCAGCAATGAAAAGCAAACAATCAGAAGAATTATAAATGTCTAATGTCAAAGGATTATATTCCCAAACAAACGCAAGAAAGGAAAACCCTTATGAAAGAGTTGTTTGAATCTCTCATCACCAAGTTAACCTTGGATTGACCTCCTGTTGCTAGGGATTTTCTGTAGATTAGAATTGCTAATGAATTATCCACTTAATCTGGTTATGTGTCAGAATGTCCCATCTTGGAGTTCTTTTTTTGTCCCCCCACCCCAGTTATTCTGACACCTAATGCTGTACAACACACATCCGATTTCTACTCCCCTTTTTAATAGTGATAAAGTTATATTCAGAAAATGAAGTAGAAATACTGACTTTTGCATAGCAGTCGAGAAAAAAAAAACACGCACCAAAGATTCTTAGAGGCTACAATCTTCTATTTTGAAATGGAAGTTCAAATTTGTATTTTATGTGTCTTTGTGAGGTGGGATCAATACTTGGGTTCCTTTTCTATTATTTCAGAATATACACTATAAAGATCAACATAGTTATCAAGCATGCTGCTGGTTAATGGAGCTGGGCTATGTGGTATACAAAATTCCAAAGAGAAACCTAGCCTATTTTTCAACAATAACATTTTATTTAACTTACATTCTCAAATTCTTAGGGATATAGAATAGAATAGAATAGAATAAAATACTTTATTGGCCAAGTGTGATTGGACACAAGGAATTTGGCTTGGTAAATACTCTCAGTATACATAAAGAAAAGATACATTCGTTAAGAATCAAGAATCATAACGTACAACACTTAATGATAGCCATAGGGTACAATCAACAATCAAATCATACTAGGAAACAGTCAATATAAATCGTAAGGATACAAGCGACAAAGTTACAGTCCTACAATCACAAGTGGGAAGGGATGGGTGAGGAGTGGTGAGGAGATTAACAATAATAGTAGTGCAGACTTTGTAATAGTTGAACAGTGTTGAGGGAATTATTTGTTTAACAGAGTGATGGCTTTGGGGAAAAAACTGTTCTAGTTGTTCTGGTATGCAATGCTCTATATTTATTTATTTATTTATTTGTTCATGCTTCTATACCGCTCCCTCTCCCAAAAAGGGACTCGAGGCGGTGTACATTCAACAACGAAACAGTACAAGTAACGGAAATAAAATAAATAAAAAATCTAAAATGGTTAAGAACAACACCCATCAGAAAAATTATCCAAAATTTGAAATTTAACCCGAATGATTCAATTGGCTAGACCGGCCTGCTTGAACAGCAAGGTCTTAACTGCGCGCCGGAAGGTCAGGATGTCTGACATGGCCCGTGTCTCCGAGGAGAGACAGTTCCAGAGGGTTGGGGCTCCCACAGAGAAAGCACGTAGTCTCGGAGCTGTTAGTCGACAGTGATTTAGTGGTGGGACCCCGAGCATGGCGACTCTGTGGGAGCGTACTGGGCGGCGGAGAGTCATAGAGTCATTTTGAGGGAAGGAGTTGAAACAGTTTATGTCCGGGATGTGAGGAGTCTGTAAATATTTTCACAGCCCTCTTTTTGACTCGTGCAGTATACAGGTTCTCGATTGAAGGCAGGTGGGTAGAAATTGTTTTTTCTGCAGTCCTAATTATCCTCTGAAGTCTGTGTCTGTCCTGTTGGGTTGCAGAACCAAACCAAACAGTTATAGAGGTGCAGATGACAAACTCAATATTTCCTCTGTAGAACTATATCAGCAGCTCCTTGGGCAGTTTGAGCTTTCTGAGTTGGCGCAGAAAGAACATTCTTTGTTGTGCTTTTTTTATGACGTTTTTGATGTTAGGTGTCCATTTTAGGTCATGTGATATAGTAGAACCTAGAAATTTGAAGTTATCTACTGTTGATACTGTGTTGTCTAGTATTGTAAGAGGTGGTAGTAGGGTTTCTTCTAAAGTCTACCACCATTTCTACGATTTTGAATATGTTCAGTTCCAGATTGTTCTTATACCACAAGGCAAGTTGTACCAAATTTTTAGGGGTATCTTGCTGATGTGATGTTATATCTGTTGAATCTTTCCAGATTACAGTGAAACCTTAATTTAGCTGGCCTGTATAATGGACTCTGCTTGCAACATATCCCATTATGATTTGCATCATTTGCGTAATGACAATACTAAAATTGATTACTTCTCAAGCTGGTTAAATTCCCCCCTCCCCTTTTTCCCCTGTATGTGATGAATTTTGTGTGCAATCCTATGTTATTTGATTTACTATACTGTATTGTGCAAACCCAGAAAAAACAAATTAATTCAGCAGCCAAGTTAATGCTCTTATTTGAACAAGTTCTGGAGTAGAAGACCTTCGAATCAAACATTCAAGTGGTCATTGCCTCGTTGCATTTGTTATGTGTATGTGTGTGTATGTGTGGTAGTGTTTACCACTGCCTTCTTCCTAAGAGGTCAATTGACCCTAAGTCAGCCAATTGATTTTTAAGCTTCAGGCAGAACTCACCATATCCTGATTCCTAGCCTGGTACCTCTAACCACTACACTTCAGTGGCTTTCATCTCCACTGTTATATTATCATAAATAAGCTTTTGGTCTGATTTTGACATAATATATTGTGTCAACCAAGCTTTAAAAAATTCACAGTTAAATAATCTATATTTTAGCATAACATATATTGTATTGCCATTGCCATTCTCACATGCTAAATATAGTGTATGAATTAACTATCAAGAATGACTGGTTTCTGAATCTATCTGTTTGTTTGAAATGATTAGTTCAGGGGTTGATATGCCAAAGAAATGCTGGAGCCTGTGAGTTAATATATTCCTATGGATGAGTATTTCACAGTACAATGTATGAGATGAAGACAATTACTGCAAAGCTCCACAATCAGATCCAAGTGGGAAATAGATTTCTCTGGATGGATGAAATGTAATAAACTGGTTTCTGCTTTCTTGCTAGAGCAGTTGACGGCATTTCTATATGTAGCTTATGCAAACCCTGATAGGTCCTGAGAATAAATGACTTTTCTCTAATTCTTTTTTTCTTTATCAGCTTTTAGTTCTGAGCACAGCTTGGCAAGCCCTATCTGCAGTGTAGTTTATTTCAAAACACCAGAGAATGCTGCATTGCTACCACATAGGACTCCCTATCTGAAAACAGCTGGAACACTGCATGCTTTTTTTTAACCAATGCTACTGTTCCATCCTGATTGCAGGTTTACTCCTTTCCCTCTCAAAAAGAGGGAAGATTAATTTGCTATCAGAACAAACTCATGGACAGTCACAAACTTCACAATTTATTGCATTTGGTGATAATATTTTTAAAAAAACACCTCTGATTTCAGAGTAGTCACCCCCTATCAGTGTATTGCACAGTATGTGGCATTAAATTTTCTTTAGCAGGCCTAGATGAGGTTGCATAGACCATGACAAAATGAACTTTGGACTAGCATATTAAAGCTAAAACTGTCTTGGGAGAAATGGTGGGGCTTGTAAACAGAATGTAATGACTACATGAAATGAAATGAAACAATATAGCTAGATATATTATGTGGTTGAAACGTTTTGGATTAAACCCCAAACTCAGTTTTCAATCAATATTTTTTTTTCATTGAGGCATAACTCTTCAGAGTTCATGAAATATTTGTTTCAATCTATGAACTGCTTTTTACGAAAACCCTTAGAATAAAAGGGAGGGGGAGCTTAAGGGTAGTTTGACAATTTAGTTCTTTTGCAGAAGGGATAATACAGTGCTTAGACATACCATGAAGATACATAGAAAAACAAGGCAGATTAATGCTATGCAGACTTCAAGCAGGGTTCACATGAAGTGCACCTGTCTGCTATTCACCAGTACATCTTTTTTTTTTCTTCAGGCTCTTGCATTATTCTGTAAAAGAAAAAATCAGAATCCTTCAAATTAATGTGACTCTAAAAGTGGACATATCTTTTTCGTGTTTACTCCAATTAGCCAAGTAGGAAAATGCTGCTATGATCATGTAAAATCCAAAGCATTTTTTTCTGAATCATGTTCAAAACATACACCATCCTAATCTAGATAATTTATGCTCATACTGTATCATGCACAAACACATAGTAAAATTCTGAAAACCAGGCTTTCTTTTAGAAAGGCTGAAAAGTTATTTGTGCAAGCAAAAAAAGAATTGAAATTAAACTGTAACTTATGCATAATGTAGCTCTTTACTTCTTGAGAATTAAGATAGTGTCAACTTCTGTTAGATTTAACCTATTAAGATTTCTACCATTTTTGTTCAGAGCTGGGATGTTTATCTTGCAAAAGACTAGGAAGTTTTTACAATTTAGTCTCAAAGCAGTTTTGACTATTGTATATAGTCATATTGTACTAAGTCAAAAGATAAACCCTTATCTCCATAGCCTAATGCTTCTATTGTTGCACATTTATGTAGCTGGTTTTGCATAATTGTGCATTGTGCTGTTTGTGCTCTCATCATGCACACTCTTCGAGTTCCTCTTTTAGAGAGCAAAATTATCTGCTGATAATATTTTCAAAAGCTCATTTAACTAAAACATCAACTATGTGATTTCATACTCTCAGATGCAAAATGACAAATAGTTATAATGCCTCTGGGTTGTGCCTTTGAGATGGAACACAATATAAATAAATGATGCATCTCTAACTGAATGTGATAGTAAGAAACTATTGGTTGTAAAATAAAGGTCCCTTTTTCTAGAAACATTATTAAATGGAACAAGAAAAGAAAATTTCAAATTGTCACAAATTGATGTTTCAGCCACTAAATCTTTGGCTGCAAATCTGCATGTTGCTCTTAGATCTTTAATTGCATCATGTGCTAAGATCAACAAGCAAGTTTGATTAGCTTTATAATTGCAAAAATGTTTTGATAGGATGATAATTTGTAAAGCTCTGGCTTCTTAAATAATAGTTGTGGTAAAAGATTTTAAAAATGATGTTATTGCCTCTGTGTTTAGAACAATGGAGCAATCCTTATCTGAACTGGAAGTTAAATCAGTAGAAAGGAAACACGAATCTGCTGAGATTTCCAATGAGCAGTACAATAATTATTATTTCTTGCTGATCTGAAGAACACATCTTGATAATGAAGGTACTATTGATTTTTGTCTAAATTGTCTCTATTTTGAGATGTTCTTATAGCTCTGAATATGAATAGCCTGCTGTCACAGTTCTAGATTGAAAATAGAGCAACTAGATAACTGATTCTTCATTAATTCTACTTGTGTGTGTTGTTGTTGTTTTTAATTTCAAAATGTGGTAAGCTACACTTTACTGCATTTGTAATAGTCATAATAAATATTTAATATCTATTCAGCATATCACTCTGGTCTCAATCTCCTCACATCCTTTCTGCAAAACAGCCTGTAAATTTTTATGTGGTGCTTCAATGGTACTATCTGTCTCTGATGAAAATTGAGGTTCACAAGTTCATCTTAAGAAGTTTACTCAAGAAACTTTTGTGCAGTTGAGACCTTGAAACCATGGAGGTTGTTGCTGAGACCAACTTTATCCTCACAAACTCTCTTTCGCTGATATAAAGTTTGCCCCTGGGATTTGTTACATAACTTGTAACAGAATTGCTCCCTATGGATGCTAGACAAGGAACTTTGTTTGTCCTTGAATGTTGTTATCCTTAAAAATTGACTTGAAGCTTCCCTCCTTCAATTCTGTCAGCTAGGATTTATATCCCATCTATGCTCACCTTTATTTTTTACTGCTTAAGAATTTAGATTAATTTTATTTATGCAGACTTATAAGTAAAGACTATAGGTAGTCCTTAACATACAACATACAAGATTTAGCAATCATTCAAAGTTACAATGGTATTGGGAAGTGACTTGCAACCAGTCACTACAACTGTTGCAGCAAACTCACAATCACATGATAAAAAATCAGGTGCTTAGCAACCAGCATCCATTTATGATGGTTGCAGCATCCCAGAAGGTCCTGAGATTGCCATTTGTGGCCTTCCCAGATGGCTTCTAACAAGAAAAGTCAATGGGGGAAGGCGGATTTGATTAACCACTGCATGATTCACTTAACATCTGCAGTGATTCTCTTAACAACAGTGGCCAAAAAAAGGTTGTAAAATTGAGCAGAAATCACTTTATGATCACTTTGCTTATCAATGGGAATGCTGCTCCCAACGGTGGTCATGAGGCAGCCTTGTTGTACGCTTGTAATAGTTTACTTATTTGCTATATAAGGTTTTTGTCCATTTAGTTAACAGGCATGATCGCTCAGCAGTTAAACATGCTGACCTTGTCAGTTGGAAAGCTGACAGTCTGGTTTAAGATCCAAGAATCACATAAAGGGGTGAGATCCCATTACTTGCTTCCTGCCCGCCTAGTAATTTGAAAACATGCAAATGTGACTAAATAAATAGGGACCAGTTCAGTGGGAAGGTAACAGGATTCCATGCATCTCAGCTTATTGTGATAATTAGTAATATTGGCCATGTAACCATAGAAGTGTCTTCAGACAGTGCTGGCTCCTTCAGCTGAGAAATGGAGATGAAAACCACTCTCTAGAGTTGGACACGACTGTACAGGGGAAATATTTACCTTTAACATTCAAGTGACACAATTCCTGCAATCACCACTATAGGAATCTAAAATCAAAATAGTTGTGATGACCTGGGGCATGGCACAAAGGCAATATAGTCAAATAAGCAACAAATGTCTCTTTAATACCTCCAACTTTGCCCCCAATGTCCAGGTTATCTTTGGCTGGAGAAAAAACTCTCCCAAGAATAGTCTTTAAATGGAGGAAATTCAGTCTGAAAATAAAGTACATACAAACTGTAAATAAAAATCCACACAAACCATGCTGCAGTAATTAACTTGACAGGACAGGAGAAGGAATTGCAGACTTGAAAGCCAAGCAAAAAACACACAGTTGGGAAGATGCCAGGAACCCAGATAAGCCTCGACAATACCAGATAATTCGCGATTTGCTCCAAACAACTTTGCTGTACGCAGCTTCCCTTTTTAAACACTGTGTTCCCAGCTGCAGCTGATGAAGGGAATCAGTGCCCTTTCCTCCCATATAAGCCACACAACTTACGTTGTTCCCTTCTCCATTCCTCCCTGCGTGCCCTAGGATGAAGAGGGGGTGAGCCTGAGTCTTCCTCCGAATTTCCTCCCCCTTGCTCTACCTCTTCCCTGCTCTGCCCAGCCGGCCTTTGCCCTTCCCCAGTTTCTTCCACAACCAACGAAGCCACACTCCCACTTGCTGTCAGCTGCTTGATTTCCCCCTCTGAATCAGATTCTGACAGGGACATGACAATAGGATTTTTTTAAGCCAAGAGACTAAAACAATTTTTCTTCTTGTTTGTCATCCTAGCTACCATTGAAAATCTTTTTTTCATGCTGCAGTGGGTATGTTTTAAACAGCAGGTGCTGTTATGTTTTAAATAGCAGGTGCAACAAAAGTAGCCCATGGCAGTTATATTTTTTTTTCAAAATAAAATTGGTATCATGAAGATATTTTACCATTTATTTCGATAGAGACACATTCAGGTTTCAAGTTGACCGAGATGAGGCTTGTCGCAAATATTCAGAAGGGAAGGGCCAAAATTATGATTAAACCCCATAAATATGTCTATTTCATATTAATAACACAATACAGATAGTCCTTGGCTTACAACCACAATTGGACCCAAAATCTCTGTTGCTAAAGCAACCAGGTTTTGCCCCGTTTTACAAATTTTCTTGCCTCAGTTGTTAAGTGAATCCTTTAAATTGTTAGTGACATGACTGTTAAGTAAACCTGGCTCTCCCATTGACTTTGCTTGTCAGAAGTAATCACCAGTGGGACACTGCAATCGTCATAAATATCAGTCGGTTGCCAAGCATCTGAATTTTGATCATATGACCATGGAGATGCTGCAGGGATGGGCTGCTGGGGGTTCGCAGAGGTTCAGGAGAGCCCCTAGCTAAGATTCTGTGCAGTTCAAAGAACCCCCAAATCCCACTCCAGGTTGGCCATGCCCACTCCTAGGAGTCCCCACGTGGCCTGTTTTGGTTGCAGGTAAGTGCAGGGTGCCCAAAGAGGCTTGAGAAGGGTGAAAAACAGGCCTTTCGGAAGTTCGGGGGGACCAGAAATTGACCCATTTCTGCTTCCAAAGAACCTCCGGAGCCCGGGGTGGCTGTTTTCACCCTCCTGGAGGCTCAAGGAATGTCTCCTGACCCTGGGGAGGACAAAAATGCCCCTCGCCATGGTTCAGGAGGCCGACTAGGCCATGCCCACCATGGCCACAACCATCCAGCAACTGGACAGAGAACCCTTTATTAAAATTTTTGAAGCCCACCACTGGGATGCTGCAATGTTCATAAGTGAAAAATGGTCCTAAACCACTTTTTTCAGTGCTATTATAACTTTGAACACTCACTGAATGAACTGTTATAAGTCAAGGACTACAACAATGTGTGTAATATTGTATTTGCTGTACTTTTAGCTCACCCAGAGTCAACTATCTAAGGCCTCTGCCTTTTTTTTCCCCCCTAATGACTGGTTTTATCATGTCTTCCTCTTAGCCATGTGCTGTAAATGAGAATTTGTGTCATTTAGAAATATTGAAGTAAGAGTGAGGGAAAGGCTAGGAGCAAAGGATCCCTTTCCTATTTTGATGAGGATAGGACCTCATTTGTGTTATTCACAATTATATGATTTAAGAATTAAATGTCAGCCTGGCTATTCATTCCCTATTCTCAATAAACTAGGCTTTCTGTGTATAAATTGGTGTCTCAACATTGGGGTCTTTTTAATATAGCAGCAGAATTATATTTATTAATAATTTGCCCTTTCAGTTTAAGGCCGTAATTTAAACTGCAATTGCGTAAGTCAGAGGCGATAAAACCTATGCCCAGTAGTTCAGAAAAGCCTTGTAAGGAAGTGTTTTTTATCAAGTCCGGTTTAAAATTATGTCTCCATTAAAAAAATGTAATAACAGATTGTGCCTTTTGTATAACAAATCAGCTAATGGGAAATAGCACTGTAGTTGAAAAGTGACTGGCATATAGGGAGAAGTTATTTAATTGAGCCAGAAACACTTGGGTTAAATTTTCATTATCAAGATTCTGCTTTCAGCCTATCAAATGATGGAAAGCCCCTCAGAAAAGCCCCTTGAATCCCTGCACAAAATATATCATCTCAAGGAGTCTGCTGTCCAATAGCTAAATGATCTAGATATCCGGCCATGGGTTCAGTCAGACCAATAACTGCTTGTACATAATTTTATTTTATTCATAATTTAATTATATCAATATGGCACTACACTACATCTTACAACATCTTAAATAACCAAAGATTGGCATTCAACACCATCATTCCAGAAATCCTTCTCTCCACATTGATTCAACCAACTATGCCTGATCACACTTGTATTATAAGTTTTTGGATAAATAGGAAGCAGGTGAAGCTAGGTAAAATCACATTGAGTATCAGTTCAATATCAGTTCAACACTCTATCTCCATTACTCTTCTCTCTTTATACCAATGACTGCATCTCTAAGTATTGAAGTTTGCAGATGACACAGACAGCATAATATCAACAGTAGAGACCTTCAGGTTTCTGGGTTCTATTATCTACCAGAACTTGAAATGGACACCAAACATTAGAACCATCATTAAAAAGGCAGAACAATTAATGTTCTTCCTGCATCAATTCAGAAAGGACAGGTTGCCCAGGAATCTGCTGGTACAGCTCTACAGAGGAATTATTAAGTCAGTTATATGTACCTCTATAAATTGTCTGGCTTGGCACAGTAACCAAACAGGACAAGTACAGAATTCAACGGATAGTTAAGACTGCAGAAAAAACAATTGCAACCACCTTGCCTTCCATTGAGGACCTGTATATTGCATGAACCAGAAAAAGGGCTGAGAAAATATCTACAGACCCCTCATATATATTGTTTCAAATTTTCTCCTCAAGATGCCATTATAGGAAATTGCATTCCAAAACTACTAGACACAAGGATAGTTTATTCCCCCATGCCTTCACTCTGCTAAACACCTATTTCCTGTCTTATGCCTAAAGATATTTACTCATATAGTTGACTATATTTTTATTATCCTTGCCATCTTCTCATCTTCTTATTTTCCTACTATCTTCCCCTATAGCTATATTATGATTTGTCAATTGTTATTTGTATCTTATGATTTTTGAAGATTTATGAGTGCATCTTATGATTTAGGATATATGACGTATCACTTTGTTGTTTGTATGTACACTGAGAGTTTATGCATCTGAGACAAATTCCTTGTGTATCCAATCACACTTGGCCAATAAAGAACTCATACTCTGTTTTTAAAATAATTCACTGCCCTGGTGTTTTATATTTTGATATACATATTATATGTCATTTCTATGAATTTTTTGCACTATGCGGCATTTTGCTGTGCCAAACGAAATAAAATAAATAAATAAGCCTGTCTAAGAGATGGCATGCGAAGAAAGATGGAGTTATCTACTAGAAAAGTGCAGCATAAATAAAATTGTAGGCCATTAGGGGACATTGGGGAGAAGAAGAATTGATTTCAAACTTTCATACTTGAATTACTATTTCTCCCAACTTTGTAAGACTTTCCAACATGTCATAATTAAAGGAAAAGTTGCTAATGAAGAGTGTAGCCAAGGATGCATGTTAATGACAAATTGTAAAAACAAAAATTACAGGTTATAAAAAAATGCTTATCCCCCCAAAAAGATTTGTTTAAAAATGCACAGCCAGACATGTAATGGGATAAAATATAGAACAGAATATTGGAAAGTATATATGAGATGAGTCGAGTTTCCATTGATGCACTCTGATTATTATTTTCTAGAGGACTATCTTATTCTTTTTTTATTACTCTCCACTTTTAAAATAAAATATTATTCTTTAAAAAATGTAAAATGAGAAACTGAGTCTAATGCTAACCAACCTTAACATTTGAAGATATGACAAATAAGAACCAGCTTTTATAAAGTAGCGTCGTCACCTTGCCTATGGATTTCATATCTATCTTGCAAAAGTCCAGATTTTTACAATTAGTCCATAATAGCAAAGATAAAAAAATCTCTTTTTTTCTACTGTCTAGTGACCATACATATTTTTGCATCCCAGATTTGTCACCTCTACCTCAGATTGAGCTTTCCCTTTAGATGACAATGAGACAGCGCACAAAAACATTATGCCAGTATTTTTTTCATTTTCAGAGAAATGTGGGGATGATACCGGAAGGATGTTGCAGCAATGGATTATCTCATATAGCTATAAATATGATTATATACACTATGCTTTCAATCTTTTATGAAAGATGCTCAAGATAGGCAGCAAGGGCCAATTTGATTTCATCAAGCAGGGTTTTGAAAGATTATATCTCTTTGCTTTTGATCAAATAGTCATTCTCTGCAGTGAAATAAGTAAAGCATTCCTAATAAGAATTATATGTACAAGTGAAAGATGGTTCTGAATTTAAGCAACTGAAATTGCTAAAGAATTAAGGGACAGAGATAATCTGCTCACTTGACTAATTTGAATAATAACTATTTTGTATTTTTAGTCACTTTTATTCAGATTTGTACTATACCAAAATAGAAATCTTCAGAATTGATTCTTTTTATCCATTTTGTATTTGGCTTTTGGTATGCTTTGGATAGGGGACATTAAAAGGAGTTAAAAATTCAACACTAGGCCTTTCACATTAAAAGATGAGTTCACAAGAAGGGCAAATGTTCAACCTAGCAAGTAATCATTAAAGAAGAATAATGGTCATGGGTTAATCAAAACTGCAATCAAGAAAACTCACAATTAAGAAGAAACAGAAACTTAGAATGTCCACAGGCCTGACTGTTCAAGGTTGGGGAGGGAGCGGAAAATTCTGTCTACATAGGACTAAAGTTGTTAGTTAAAAATTGAGCCAAGAATGTAGAATAAAGAGCTGTTCACGCTGTGTAAGAAAAGGGAATGGGAGAGAATGAGAATGGAAAGCACTGTTGCAGAAAAAAAAATTAGTTAGAGACCAGCAGTACATTCCTAGGACAAAACCTAGGACTGTGAAGAAATGAAGATTTGTATTGATCTAGCTGGGTTGGGAATACTGGCTAAATGAGCTTCTGCATGTATTTTTATCTATTCAAATGGTTCCATTTTTATCCCCAAAAATATTCTCAGCAGCATGCTCTCAGTGTAACTTGTTAGAAATTTGTAAGTAAAAGAGCTGGTACATAATTTTATAGTTAAGATCATCAGCTGTGATCTGGGTGTCAATGATTTAGAAAACCACTTGGCCAAATGTTTAATCCAAGGAGATAATGATTAGCTTGTCTATTATGTTTAATGTGTATTTCTTGTTATAATGAATTAGATTTTGGGGTTTGGGAAATAAATAAACCAATTTGCTTTGTTTAAAATACCTATTCACTAGATTTCATCACAACATTTCCTCTTTGCCATTGGCAATTAATGTCCAGTACAACCAACTTTCTATAGCACTTAGACATGGGAAAATATATATATATTCTTTAAAATAAATAAATGGCAAAATATACTTTATTTGCTTCCGTGGAAGAGCTAGATATACTAGCTCTTATATTTACTGTATATTTTGTGTGTGTGTGTGTCTGTGAATAGATATATGATATATAGATATATCACATCTATCAATATGCAGATGTGAGTCTAATATGATTTTATATTAACTATTTTTCACATGGTTTCTTTATAATTTTGAAATTTGATAATAGATGATAACAATTGAATGAATGCCTATGGAGATCTGCTTCAAAAATCTTTTAAAATAATTGGCACAGATTTCTTGCCCCTTCTCCAATTTTGCATACAATATTGAATGGAACAAGGTTAGAGAGTATAGCATTTGATGTTGTTACCCCAAGCCATATATAAAGAGAGAGAGAGAGAGCACAAATACATATTGCAAATTCTTCACAACAGTCCAAAATCTATGTGATAAACATACTAGATAATACTAAACAGTTTCATATAATGACACTGTGGGAAATAAAGTTACCACATGTATAGTTTTTCTT
The DNA here is from genome assembly GCA_023653725.1 of Bungarus multicinctus. Lineage (NCBI taxonomy): Eukaryota > Metazoa > Chordata > Lepidosauria > Squamata > Elapidae > Bungarus > Bungarus multicinctus. The sequence continues at coordinate 51,388,676 of CM042846.1, read as the reverse complement.
GGAACTGCCCTTCTTTGCTATATACCTGACCTTTTAAATATATGCCATACTTTAATTTTGGCAAGTAGAAGTAAAACAAAATACAGAGTCTTAAAAGAAAACCAAATGGGAAAAGCATGAAAATGCTTACTTATGGAACTATTTTCAGTCTTATATTATCACATTTGCTTAGGTCAGGAGTTATCAACCCTGAGGATGTGCCAGCATGAAATGGACAATAAAATAAAATGTGTTTCAGATTTTAGTATAGACTAAGCCCTAGGCTAAATAAGATACATATGTACGTCTTCTAAGATAGTGGTTGGAAGATTTGATAACATTTAGTTTGATAATTTGAATCAAGTATGTCTGTATTTATTTTTTATATATTTGCAACTTTTGGAAATTGTGGAATTGTGGATTTTTTGCACATTTATTTATTTATTTATTAAACTTTTATACCGCTCCCTCTCCCAAAAAGGGACTCGGGGCGGTGTACAGCCTACTAAAAACACACAATAAATATACAATAAATACAATTAAAAATACATTAAACAATTTGATCCGGCTGTGTCCATCCAAGGGAATCAATTAAAAATTAAAACTAATAAAACCCCAATTAAAATTGAATTAAAACCGAGACACAGTTACTGGGCCAGGCCAGCCTGTTTAAAAAATAGGGTTTTCACTGCGCGCCGGAAGGTCAGGATATCCGTCATAGCCCGTATCTCCGGGGGGAGATCATTCCATAGGGAGGGAGCTCCCACAGAGAAAGCCCGAACTCTCGGGGCCATCAGCCGACAACGGCCAGGCGGCGGTACCCCAAGAAGGGCAACCCTGTGGGAGCGTACTGGGCGGCGGGAGGTTGACGATGGCAGTAGGCGGTCCCGTAAGTACCCAGGTCCCGAGCCATGGAGCACTTTAAATACCATCAGTACCACCTTGAATCGAATCCGGTAGGCCACAGGAAGCCAGTGCAGCCTGCGGAGAAGCGGTGTAACGTGGGAGCTCCGAGGGGCACCCACAATCACCCGCGCAGCTGCATTCTGGACCAACTGTAACCTCCGGAGACTCTTCAAGGGGAGCCCCATGTAGAGAGCATTGCAATAATCCAGGCGGGAGATAACGAGGGCGGAAATGACTGTGCGAAGTGCGCCCAGATCCAGAAAGGGCTGCAACTGGCGGATCAGACGAATCTGATAAAAAGGCCCCTGGCGACGGCCGCAATGTGCTCTTCTAAAGACAGCCGTACATCCAGAAGGATGCCCAGATTACGCGCCCTTTCCACGGGGGTCAAAACCTCTCCCCCCACAGCCAGTGAAGGAACCAGCTGGCTGTATCTGGGCGCAGGAAACCACAGCCACTCGGTTTTGGTCGGGTTGAGACGAAGCCTGTTACGACCCATCCAACTCCGCACGGCCTCCAGGCACCGGGACATCACTTCGACGGCTTCGTTGGGGTGGCCCGGGGTGGAGATGTACAGCTGAGTGTCATCAGCGTACTGATGGAACTCCACCCCGAAGCCACGGATGATCTCGCCCAGCGGCTTCACATAAATGTTAAACAGCAGGGGTGAGAGCACCGACCCCTGAGGCACCCCACACAGTAGGGGCCTCGGGGCCGACCTCTGCCCCCCTGTCAACATGAATTGCGAACGGTCGGAGAGGAAGGAGGTGAACCACCGCAACACGGTGCCCCCCACTCCCAACCCCTCCAATCGCCGCAATAAGATACTGTGGTCGACAGTATCAAAAGCCGCTGAGATATCTAACAGGACCAGGACAGAGGAACAACCCCTGTCCCGAGCCCTCCAGAGATCATCAACCAACGCGACCAAAGCTGTCTCCGTGCTGTGCCCGGGCCTGAAACCCGATTGGAGGGGGTCAAGATAACTCGCTTCATCCAGGTACTGCGGGAACTGACGTGCCACCACACTCTCAACAACCTTCGCAATAAAATGAAGGTTGGAGACAGGACGATAATTAGATAACAATGCTGGGTCCAGGGACGGTTTCTTGAGGAGGGGCTGCACCACCGCCTCTTTCAAGGCAGCAGGCAGCAGCCCCTCTCTCAAGGAAGCGTTTATAATGCCCTGGAACCAGCCTCGTGTCACCTCCCGAGTGGCCAAAACCAGCCAGGAGGGACACGGGTCCAACAAACAGGTGGTGGCATTAAGCCCCCCCAGTATCCTGTCCACGTCCTCCAAAGTAACAGGGTCGAACTCAACCCAGTTGACCTCACCGATATCCACCCCCACCCCCCCGCCCGGAGATACCCAATCGGAGTCCAGCTCAGTCCCGGATCTGAGCGATTTTGTCCTGCAGAAACCTAGAAAACTCCTCAGCCCGCCCCTGCAAGGGGTCCTCCCGCGCTCCCACCTCAAGGAGGGAGCTGGTCACCCTAAACAGGGCGGCTGGGCGGTTTTCTGTGGACGCAATAAGGGTGGAGAGGTAAGACCTCCTCGCCATCCTTATCGCCACTAGATACGTCTTAATATAAGATCGTAGTAGTGTTCGGTCAGATCCGGAGTGGCTAGCCCTCCAATTACTCTCTAGGCGTCTTTTCCGGCGCTTCATCTCCCTTAGCTCCTCAGAAAACCAAGGAGCCACATGGGATCGGCACCGGGTCAGAGGCCGCAAGGGCACGACTCGGTCGAGGGCTCCAGCAGCCATCCTATCCCAGGTGGCAACCAAGCCCTCAACCGAGTCGTGTGTATGAGCTTCGGGGAATGGCCCAAGCTCCGTCAGGAACCTATCAGGGTCCATCAGGCGCCTGGGGCGGTACCATTTTACTGGTCCCGCCTCCCTGCGGTCAGGGGGTGCGGAACGGAAGTCGAGCTTCAGGAGCGAGTGATCCGTCCATGACAGGGGTTCTATAACTATATCCCCTATACCCAGATCACTCTGCCACTGATCAGAGACAAAAACCAAATCCAAGGTGTGACCTCCCACGTGAGTAGGGTCCCGAATTAACTGGGTCAGGCCCAAGGCCGTCATGGAAGCCACGAACTCTTGAGCCACCCCCGAGGCACCGCTGGCAGAAGGCAAGTTGAAATCCCCCATGACCATAAGCCTGGGGGTCCCAACTGCCACGCCAGCTATAACCTCAAGGAGCTCAAGCTGGGCCGCTGCCGCATAGCAGGGAGCCAGGTATGCGACCAGCAGGCCCACCTGAACCCTGGGACCAAACTTCATGAAAAGGAGCTCACACCCGGTCGTCTGAGACACAGTGACTTCCCTCGGATACAGATCTTCCTTAATAACTACCGCAAACCCCCCTCCCCTCCCCTGGGCCCTCGGCCGATGAAAAACCCAAAACCCGGCTGGGCACATCTCCACCAGAGGGACTCCCCCTCCTGGCCCAGCCAGGTTTCGGTGACCCCCATCAGGTCCGCGCCCCCCTCACAAATCAAATCGTGGATGAGAGGGGCCTTATTAACAACGGACCTGGCGTTACATAACATCAGCCAAAGGCCCAGGGCCCAATCGCTCAGACCCCCTGGGGAACGGGAAACGACAAGGGGGTCGGAGCGCGCCACAGCAGACAAACAGCGGGGACGTGCTCCCAATACAGGGTATGGCCCCCTGTAACCGCCAAATCTGCCTCTCCCGCTCACCGTACTAATAGATTCAATTCCACCCTCCCCAGCAACCCTCCCATCCTTAATACAGTGTTATCCGGACCCTGACTCTCCCGGCCACGCCCAACCCATGGCCTGGTCCCAGTCCCCAGCGAGTTGTCCCCCAACCCCCGCCCGGACATTCCTAACCCCTCTAAAAACTTGGCTAAAAATTTATTTAAACATCCCTCCCTCCCACGTTTCCTACAGCCCCACCATCTGTCCGGATCCCAAGATCCGTCCTTGAGATGGGCCTTTGAGAGAGCAGAGGGCCATTCCTGAGACAGGGGGACACATCTCAGGGCCCATAGATCTTTCACAGAGTAAGAAAGTGTCCCGGACTGGATCTTCTCCTTTAGCTGATCAGCCCCGAGTCCAGGCTGACCCCGCCGCCTCCAAATAGATGAAAAACGGAAGAAAGGCCCCCACCGCGGCGGCAGTCCTCCAGCCGCGGGTCCAACCGAGGTGGTAGTTCTCCAATCACAGCTCCCACAACGGTGGCAGTCCTTCAGCCATCCCGGCTCCAATCGCGGCTCCAGTCGTGGAGGCAATCCTCCAACCCCGGCTCCAGCCACGGGAGCAGATCTCCGGCCCTGGCTCCGATAGCGGCAACAGTCCTCCAGCCACCCCGGCTCCAACCACGGTGGCCATCTTCCGACCCCGGCTCCAGCCGCCCGAACCGCGGCGGATAACTCCGACTCCAGCTGGGGCCCTTCCAACGGCCCGAGCCCCAGCCCCAGCGGCAATCCTCCAGCCGCCACGACAACAGTCCTCTAGCCGCCCAGACGGCCGTCCTCCCGCTTCAGCTCCAGCCGCTCGAAACGCGGCGGTAGCTCTGACTTCGGCTGGGGCCCTTACAATGGCCCCAGCCCCAGCTCCGGCAACAAACCTCCAGTCGCCATGGCAACAGTTGCCACGGCGATAATCCTCCAGCCGCTCAGGCGGCCGCGCTACCGCTTCGACTCCAGCCGCCCGAAACGCAGCGGCAACTCCGACTTCAGCTGGGGCCCTTGCAATGGCCCCAGTCCCAGTGACGATCTTCCATCATCGCAGGCCGCCAGGCGCGATCCTCCAGCACCATCTTCCAGCGTTGCGGACCGCCGGCCATTGGCCGCCAGACGCAGCGCCAGACCCGCCGCGCCATGGCCTCGGGGCTGCCCACCCCCCCCACGGGTCTTCTCGCCACCCCTGCCACAGGTGAGGAAGACCCGGGGGGGAACTCAACGCCCTATCCGGGCCGCCGGACGCCAGGCCGCCAGGAGCCAGGCCGCCGGGAGCCGAGCGCGAACCTCCAGCGCCGGGAGCCGAGCGCGAACCTCCAGCGCCGGGAGCCGAGCGCGAACCTCCAGCGCCGGGAGCCGAGCGCGAACCTCCAGCGCCGCCTCCCAATGCCACACCCGCCACGCCATGGCCTTGGGGGCTGCCCACCCCCCCACGGGTCCCCTCGCCACCCCTGCCACAGGTGAGGAGGACCCGGGGGGGGAACTCACCGCCCCATTCGGCCGTCGCGGAGGAGCTCATCCAGCCGACCTCCTCCGGTCGCCATCTTAGCTCTGAATCATATCAACACCTTGAGCTTCATATGGAATGATCAAAATAATTATAATACAGCACTGCACAAAATTTTCAGTTTTATCCCCTTTCTTTCCTTCTTTTCCAATTCAATCATTAAACTATTACTACAGTTATCTGTAACATTTTTGTATGCAATTTATTTTCTTGTTTTGTATACATACATACATACATACATACATACATACATACATACATACATACATTTTAGCTGGGTTGATGTCATAAAACCAAGTAAAAATAACATTATAGCCTTATTTTCTTTTTATTTGCATTTGTACCAGAAGAAGGGGAATATCAGTGAAATGTTATTCAGAGTAATTGTACTCCTGGCAGAACAAATAGTTTATTATTAAATTTTGAGGCTGTTTAGTAGCTGATTCAAATAAAAATTTAAAATATTTCACTTAATAGTTGTTAGACAGAGACTGGACAAGCCAGAGGTAGGAGTCAAATGGGGAATTAGTCTTGAATACTTATGTATGCACAAAAGGGCAAAGTCTGACTCTCCCATTGGATGCTGCTGGATTATATTTAGTCTTACCCACATGTAATTGTCAGTCTGAGAAGACACTGGTGAAGAGGCTGAGCAATAAAACAGCTAATTTAACTCTTCACAATTGGATCTGGTTGTTTGCATGTGACAATATTACTACAAAGCCCAAATGATTTTTCTGTGATTTATCACCCGTAATTATAAATGTCCAAGTCAGAATATTGCATAACTCCGAAATAATAATGAGAAGGATCATTACTGTACAACAGAGCCCTAAATATTTCCAAAGTATTTCACTTGTTCTGAATTGATCATTGCATGGAATGTACAGGTTATTCTTGAGTTACAATCACAGTTGAATCCAAAATTTATCCAATAAAACCTCCCCAATTTGTTAAATTAAATTTGTTTTTAGATCACAAAAAATATACATAATGTTTTATAACGATTGAAAGCCATTTACTTTGTAATAGATAATCAGTACAATGGTAATTTAGTTTTGTATTTCTAGGACAGGAAGTTGCAAAGAAACTTCTTTTATTTTTTCCCTCTAGAAATAGAAATAGACTGAAGTGGTAGGGCAAATGCTCCTGAGCTGGGCAAAATCCCTGGTGATTAGTTAGAATTGTATTCTTTTACTTAGGTGCTCTTGGAAGAGTGGTTTGTTAACAACGGAAGATTGGTTCACTGATTACATAAAATATTGTGATTCCAAAAAGTTCCTTGTGGATTTAAAAAAATATGCTACCTTAAATTATGTATGGTCAATATTAAAAAAAAAAAAAGTGCTCCAAATCCATGTTCTAAACCATTTCTATATGATTATATTATTGACACAAGGACTTGAATTACCCTATTATAATAGCAAAAACATGGCCAGAGACAGACTATGGGCAGATCATAGACTGATTGAAACCAAGTTCCAAATCAAGCTAAAATTGAAAGACAAAGCCAACCAGTTTGCATGATATGGTTGGGATACAAATAGATAGATAAAAGAAATAAATCATGCATGAGTTACCAATTTTAAGGACAGCACCAATAATTCCTTTTAAGTTTGAATTGCTTTCATAAAGAATTAGACAATTGTGGAAAGAAACCACAGAAATAATTATGGATGAATGAATGTGAAAAGAGATTGTTGAAGACCAAATGAGAGAAGTGAATGTCAGAAGATATAAGGAAAATTCACAAGAAGAGAAGTCAAAGCCAAACAAGTTAAAAGAAAAACCTCCAAAAAGAGTTTAACAAAGAAGTGTTCTAAGAAACCAGAAGCAAATATAAAGCAACATTATTAAAGAAATTGAAGATGTAAACAGACCTAGAAAAACAATGTTTTTCCAAAAGATCTCCAAATTCATAGAGATTCCAGTGTTGAGATTGTATGCCAACAGATAGACGGTAACAGATTCCAAGAAATTATAGGCTGGAAGCAGCAAACTTAGATTCTGTACAACAGAGATGTCAACATTCAAGACATCATGGAAGATATTAATTATTGATAAAAAAAATGTTTAGCATTAGTAAATGAAGATAGAGCAATGCTGAAGTCATTACCAAGCCAGAAAGTTTCAGGAATATATGAAAGAGCTACAGAAATATGGGAAACTACAAAAGAAACATTAGTAAAGGTATTAATTAAAATATTCAAACAAATCTGAAGAACTGTAGGAAATTAGCACCCACACCTCTCTTAGAAAAATTGAAATAACCTAGGAAAAACTTTAAAGGCAGAATATTATATCTCCCTGGATGAGAAAAGGAGAAACATGTTTTAAAGACAAAGCAGCTTCCTGCAGCTCCCTGCCCCCCACTTCAGCTCCAGGGTGATGGGATTAAAGATGGCCCTCAGGAAATGATAGGATTACCCATCTCACCACATGTTCTGGGAAGATTGCATTAGCCAGCACTCAGGTGAAGCCATGTGGTCCAGATCAAGCCTACAAAGTTAAGACCCCTGCCCCTGGGAGTCTGACAGCCAATGGGATTCATTTCTTGCACAGGAACAGGAAACACTAAGGTGGAGCCCAACAGAGGTTATATAAGGGTCTCTCAGCTTCTGGACTTCCCTTTTTTCTTTTCTCTTCACCTTGAAGTATGTGATCAGACTTCTCTGGAGCTTCATGTCATGTGGCCCTATACACCATTAAACCTTCCAAGCAGCCTCCATGTTTCCAGTGTCTTTTTCCCCACTTGGAACTTGTTGTGTATTGACTGAAGTTTTCACTCAGGTCCGTGCTTTAAACGGGAAGCACGGACCTCTCCCATTGGTTGATGCCATTTGACAGCCGGCTATAAAAGGAGATGTCAAATGGCATCAGCTGTTGCCGCTCCAGCTGGCTGCCGTGTTAGTGTGGCAGTTGCGGTAACCCTTTATTCATTAATAAAGTTAAAGCTGAACCTTTTGCCTTGGGTGTCTGCCTCAAGTAATTCCACCGCTCCACAATAGAACTGAATCCAGAAGGATATTTCTTTCAATAGAACAACACAGTGGACAACAGATTTACACAGTCTATATTCCAATACTAAGAAAAGACACTTTACAACAGGGGGAATAAACTCAAGGCTCATGGGCCGGATTTGACCCACGGGCTGCTTAAATCTGGCCCACAGGGCTGGTCTGGGAATAGTCAAGGATCAGTCACTAGCAACCAAAATGGGGCAGAGGGGCTGCATCCCATTTTGACTGGCAAAGTGCTGCAGGAGGCTGTCCAGGCCAAAACCAAGCCATGGGGGAGCTATGCACAGCCCCTCCAATGCCCCATTTTGCCCAGAATACTGCAGGAAGTATCTGTCACATCTCTCTCCCTTCCTCCCGTGGAGGAAAACTACAGTGCGGATCTGTAGTTTTGACGCCCCTGCTTTACAGAATCTGCAAACTGATATGTTATCCTTAATTTCAGATGCTAGCAAAGTGATTGTTAGAATTATCCAACACAAATTATAACCATCCATAGAAAAAGATATGTCCGTCTTGGTTTTAGAAAAGCCCAAGGAACAGTTGTGAATGCAGTGAAGTCAATATGTGCTTCATTTATTATAGAAAGATCTTAAGTTGTTTTGGCCATCTCAAATTATAAAATATTCTTAGAAAAAATGGAAATCCCAGAACATTGCAAATGTTGCATTGTCTAAAACGAAATCTATTCATAAGAAGTGAATAGTTTCAGCCTTTTAGGATCAGCTGTTAAGGAATGAGCAGTCCAGAAATATATCAGTTAACGCTTGATGACCTTGGAAAGGAGATTCAGATGTCATGATGTATATATCATATATCTACAAATATCAAAATCATGTAGGTAAATGTTCTCTCTGTGACACTCTGCAATCAAAGGTTGGACTTTAAAAAGATAGAAAAAGTATTCATGATTTTGAACTCTGATATTGAAGAAGAATCCCAAGAATAAATGGATAGCAAGGAAAGATCCCTAAGAATGCTGTGGATATCTAGGAAATAAAACAAATGGACAAAAGAACAGATTTAATCAGAATTCTCCCTTGATGCAAAATCACTAGGCTTACATTATTATATTTTGGATACATTATGTATTGATTCAGTTCTCTTGAGAACTCTCTGTAATGCTGGAAAAATTGAAAGGAAGAGGAAAAGGGGATGGCCAGAAGTAAGATAACTAGACTTGGTTACAGTAAAGATGGTTATATTGGAAGACTGGAAGAGTATATGATGCTAAGAGTTGACATTGACTTGATGGAACATAAACAAATGCACACACACACACACACACACACACACACACACCACTGAGAATAAAATGGGGTGTACTTTCATTGAAATTTGAACTTAATGAAACTAGAACTCTAGTCAGATTTATTTCTTAGTCAATATCAGAAACATATTAACAGAAAGCCCAGTTGCTTTTGTTACGGCAAATTCTGTCATTTTAGTTCTCTTTATGTTATATTTATATCTCTCCAGCCAAAAATCAAGATGGCTAACAGTAAATATAATAATAAAACAATTGCAACCATAAAATTCTGCAATAATATCCATGAAGCTCAGAATGTTGCCATAATATTAAATGCCAATCACACCATGGGACCAGGTTTGTGAAAAAAAGCCATATCTAATCCATGTTCATCTCATTTCTGCACAATCTGCTTAGTTTTAAGCATTTTTTCTTCCAAAAGACGTGTACTATATATCTAAAAGCTTTTCATTTGAAATAAACATAAATCATAAATATAATCATATCTCTCAAATGCATATTTTATATAGAATTTACTTGATTATTATTTATTTACTTTTAAGAAAATGACAGAGGTGACTATTGCCCTTCCCTAAGTAAATTAACCTTCCCCATTCTGGCACCTTCCAATATGTTAAATTTAAATTACAGATTTTTCAAGCATTTGCTGGCTGTGAATTATGGAAAATAAAATCCAGTACAACAGAACAGTACATATTGGAGAAGGCTATAATAGGCTCAGGTTACTTCATATTAGATTTTGCAATGGTTGAATTCCTCAGAGAAGCAGACCTTGAAATTCTACTGAAAGGTTACATGTGTTTGTTAAATTTATATCACACCTTTCATTCAGGAGCTCAAGGGGACATTCATAGCAATTGTTCCTGCCATTTTCTGCAATAGAATAACCCTGTGAGTAGGTTGTGCTGAGAAAGGATAGCCAGTCAAAATAACCCCATGAGTTTCTGTATATGAAGACAAACTTTCCTGGATCTCCCAATTGCTTCCCGATATCTTAACACTACACTACATTGCATCTCATTAAAGAAAGCAATATTCTAAAGGTTCAAAGAAAACACCTGATATTTATTTATTAAATTTATTTATTAAATTTGCATATCACTGCTATCTTCAATGAGTCCTAGTTGTTTACAAAAATAAATATCCTGAGTAAGAAATACTAAAATATTCAAGGAAGTTTTTAAAAAAAAATTAATCTGGAACCACAAGACAAGATAGCCACACCTCATGACTTATAAATGCCTTCTGAAAAAGACCTAACTCATTCCTGGTAAGTGATAAACTATTTTCCAGAGTGAGGCTTTTCCATGAAATAGATGAAAAGAAGCATCTGTGGGCCTGAGCCTCCTTCATCTCACAAAGGTGGGGAATCACAAGCAATTTCTTCTACGAAACATGTATGGAACAAGTTATTTTGAGCTGCAGAATAAACTAACACTTTGTAGTTTAAAATGAGAATTTCAAATTGCATCAGAAAACCTATAGAAAAACAATGCAGGCCCTTCCAAATGAGAGGGACCATGTTCAACGTAATGTGCATGCACAAGCCAATGGGCCCTTGTATTTTATTTTATTTTATTATTTTTCTTTTATTTTGATCATTTTTTTAGACAACTAAAAGATGCATCATGTTTGGATTGCAGCGTAAATTCAGCACCTGAAAAGTAAACACAGATAGCTGAGGCTTTATTTAACTTCTTTATAAACATATAAAGTAAATTTTACAATACCAGTTGTAGATTTCTCCAACATAAAGTAAACTCAAACAGAAACAGACATCAGTTTCACTTTAGTTCAGCGGGCAAGCAAGACACACAGCAAAGGAGAGAAGCAGTTTCATTTTCAATAGACTCAGAGCTTAACATAGCTTCAGAGCTGCAGAGCTTAATATAGAGCCATGCCTAGACTACTTCTAGTTTCAGTTTCCAAACAGTCCTCATTGGCTGACCTTGTTACCATGCTCTATTCCAGTTCATGAATATACTCTGACACATCAACTACAATTTCTAAGTGTTCTTCAAAAGCACCTATTCCATATTAGATAGCAAAAAATGTTTGAGTTTTTATTGCAATACTTTTCCTCATTCCAACTCGGGCTGCAACTGGCACACAAGGCAAATCAAGTTTCCATGACTCTCACCTACTTATCCAGCAGTATAATTTCAGGAGGCATGATCTAGGACAGCGGTTGTCAACTGGTGGGCCGTGAGAAAATTTTGGTGGGCCGCAGAGAAATCTCATCCCCAGAGCACCCCCCACCAAAGCAATTAATCCAGGCTGCACAGAAACACAAGGCTGCTCAGCCCACATGGCCCCCGGGAGCCCTCCCCACCCACTCACTCCTTACCCGGCAAACTTGTCTGCTAAGTTGCTATTTTTCCTTTCTCCGACCATCATCTGTTCTGCCGGGAGATTTAGATTACCTAGGAAATGGTTGGATTTCTTGCTTTCTAGTTAAGCACAGTCAAACTTCCCTTAGGATTGAAGGTTTGTTTGCAAGCAAATTCAGTGCAGACTCCCGGCAAGCAAATTTGAGAGACTGAGCTAGCCGATGGTAGATAGATAGATCACTGAATGATTCTGTGAGCAACTGAATTTGCCTGCTTTGCCTGATTTTGGGTAAAAGTTGCTCTTTTTTAAATAAAAATTCAATATTTACATACATGGTGTGTTGTGAGTTAATTTTGTGAGTTTGCTTGCTAGCAAATTTTATGAGTTTGCTTGTAAGCAAATTTTATGTGACAGACTGAGCTAGCCAATGGTAGATAGATGGATTTATGAATGAAACTGATTCTGTGAGCAACTCAATCTGCCTGCCTGCTTTGTCTGATTTTGGGTAAAAGTTGCTCTTTTTTATAAAAAATTCAATATTTATATAAATATTTATAATATTTACATACAAGCCATGCCTAGCCAATCACATGACCACCAAGCCACATCCATGAATTAGGCCATGCCCACAGAACCAGTTAGTGGTCCCTGGAATCTAAAATTATGAGTTTGGTGGTCCCTGAGGTCCAAAAGGTTGGCGACCCCTGATTTAGGAAGACCTCTGCCCCTCAAGTCACCCAAATTTTATTTATTTTATTTTGTCAAGGGACTATAACCGGTATAAGTATAAACATACTTATGAATACATGAAATGGATACGAATAAGAAAAAAAAGAAACAATAGGACAGGGATAGTAGGCACGTTGATGCGCTTATGTGCGCTATATTCCTAAGATCTCTTAGGAAAGGGGTGAGGTCAATAGTAGACAGTCTAAGGTTAAAGTTTTTGGGGTTTGGGGAAGAATCCACAGAGTCAGGTAGAGTATTCCAGACATTGACCACTCTCTTGCTGAAGTCGTATTTCCTGCAATCAAGTTTGGTGCGATTAAACTAGAGTTTATATCGCGTTTGCTTTTATGTTGTTATGGTTGAAGCTGAAGTATTCATTGACAGGTAGAACATTGCAATGTATGATTTTATATACTATACTTAGATCGGACCGAAGGCGGCGTAGTTCTAGGTTTTCTAGGTCTAGAATTTCAAGTCTGGTAGCATAAGGTATTCTGCAATGAGTAGAGGAGTGGAGAATTCTTCTTGTGAAATATTTCTGGACTTTCTCCACTGAATTAATATCAGATACGTAATGCAGGTTCCAGACTGATGTGCTGTATTCAAGTATTGGTCTAGCAAAAGTTCCTTCAGGGATAATTCTACCCTCAATAACCAACACTGCAGCCTATTGGAAGATTGTTCCCACCCATTCTACCAAAAAAAAAAGAGATAAGCACCTTAAATAAGGCTGCTACATCATAGACTACCAAATATAAGTGTGCAATACAATGCAATTGTATTTTGCCATGGTGCATGCTGAAGCCTGAGTTTTAATCATCTCTCAGGTTTCTTTTACATTTTTGTTCATGCGCTTATCACCTGGACCCCTGGGATCAGCAAACAGAAATGAATAACATCAAAAATATGACTCAGCCTTTATAACTTGTTGGAAGGCATGAAAATCTCCTTCTGCAAAAGAATGGCTAATTGAGTTATGGGAGTACACATTGAGCTCTCAAATAATTTCATTCAAAAACTGACCCAAAAATTTAATTTACTTGGAAGTCCTTTTTACTTATAATTCAATATAAACTTGTACCAGATCAAAAATTTAGACTTTTCTTAACATAAAATAATATTCTTACTTTCAATTATTTGTTAAATAAGGATGTTTTTCTTATCTTTTTTACAGAAATTGCAGTAATTTCTCACCTTTTTTTATGATATACAATTGTTCTGAATACTGGTATTGCTGCTTATATTTGTTGGATTTTAACAATGAACTGCAGTTTTAAAATTGAAATAATATACTCAGATATGTAAAAACCAGTTAATGTTCAGTAGTGTTTCTTATCCTCTTCCTTGAAAAAGCAAATATCATATAAGGAAAAAAATAACATGAAGTCTAACATTAAAAAGTATAAATTCATAAGAAGACAGAGCTAGATCAAGAGCTAGATCAAAGAAGCATTTTAAATGCATCATGAGGCAATATATTTAGAAAAAAAAATTGTAAAAAAGCTAATGAGATTGCAAAAATGGATTCTAGAAATCAATTATTTGCATTTATTTTTAATGTGAATGAGTGTGAATAAGACCAACATCAGAACAAACTTGGGTAAGAGAGTGATGGAATAGATAGCACAGTTAAAGGCAACTAAGAAATAACTGTTGTATTAATTGATAAATTATAAATTGATAAAGAAACAGAAGTAGCATCCAACCAGTAGTAATTGAAGAACTCTTATATATAATTGATAAACCTTTTCTGTAAAGTATCATTGAATCAGACTCTATAATTTTTCTAAATCTTCAGGAAAGCTAAATTATAGCTTTACAGTGTGGATATCATATTGGATCTGATCCAATGAATTCTTCCATGGATTTCTAGTTAAATAATTGTTGCAAAAATTTGCTGAATCAGTAAATTTCCCTCGAAGCTTGGAATTCACTGAAGCAGATCTGCCAGGTCTGTTTATCACTATGCAAAATTGAAGTAACCTTGCACTAAGACAAAATCAGGGCAGGTGAGAACAATATTTCATGAGCAGTGTTGCAGAATATACAGTAAGTTCTCCTGTTTTTGTTTGCAAAGCATAAAGAACACACACTTCTAGACTGAGAGCTATGAAACCCTAGGATCGCAGCATGGAGCATGATCTCCATTCTCCTGCTTGTGTCTCTCTTTGTAAATTGCTTAAAGATTTCCTGTTTTAAAGGAGTTCCACTTTAAAGGAGGAATGACACACATTTCTATCTCTTCCCTAGGCAGAGCATGCCAATTCAGGTGAGGAGCTGTTTTACAGAAATATCCCTCCTTCTAGAGAAAAGAACATAATCAGTTGCCCTATTTGCAATAGCCTCTTGAATATAAAGCATAGTATAATTTTTTTTTTTCATAATTACAAGGTTTGCAGTATCCTTTGGTCTTAGTGGTTTCAGCTTGAGAGAATTGTTGTCCCAATTTGTTCCAATTCTTATTTTTCTTTCTTTCTGGTTTGTTTATAAAGAACAAAATCCAGGATACTGTACTCTGTCACAAAATGAGTAACATCTTTGATGAGTCAAGTCAATGGTAGATGTACAGCCTATGGAAATCTCCCTTGTGGGGGCACTTTGTCATTGCTTTAGATCTTATTACAAGTCAACACCTTTGTCACTTCACAGATTTTCAAGATGTCAGCGACATCGTTTTCTTTGCTCTCACTTGAAATGACTGCATTGTAAATAGAAAACTTGATTCAAAAGCAAAAAGCTGTTATGCTTCCAACATGAAACAATACATGTGCAGAAACTCTCAGCGCAGAGTGAAATTTGCCAAATGCCTCTCAACTCCTATGCATTATTTGGAAGGGCCAGTACGAGCAACTCAAGGAGCCAAGATGTGCCCTCCTGTCAAGAGAGACAAAATAGGTTTCCACTCTGAGATGTGCATTTCCTTCATTTCGTTACTTGCCAGCAGAGACAGATAATCCTTCTGTATGGCTTTTGCTGAGAGATATTATATAGATAAATCAGAGGAATACATAACCCAAAGCTTTATGGAAACTCTGTATCAGAATCATTTTTAGTTCAGCAGTGTGAAACCAAATTTAATTAATAGACTAAGTTTTTTTTTTTACTAACTTGGTTTTTATAAGACTGATTAAAAGATAAAAATGATGCAGTGAGAGCCACTGCCTTTGAGTATGCTTTAGTTTTCATTTGATTAATATAAGGGGCTTGGCACAGGGACTTAATAGTAATGATAAATGTATATTAATGAAGATAATTATAAACACATGAAAATGTGTGCCATGTAAAGAGAAGAAGCTTGCTATTAATGTTGGCAGATGCAATACAGATATCATCTATATTAATAATATTATAAATCCTTATTTTTATGCATGGCTGTATGTTGAAGATATCATTATGGATCATATTCTGTCAGTTCCCATGAGAAAAAGAAAATACTCAATGGCAATATGTAATGGCAAAATGCTATTGTCATGTTTTTATTGATGTCAAGTTCAAATTGAAATCGTTTCTTAAAACTTGTGACAATCACATGGTTATCTGTTTGAATAATAATTAGCATTCTACCTAACTGACAGTAATAAATTAATATTGAAATAATTAGATTCCAAAGCCATATTATTGTTTACTGAACTGATCTCATGTCAAAAGGAATTAAAAATGAGGAGGTCATCATTACTGGGAAGCATAGGGTAAATAATGAAAATGTATTTAGGAATGATAATTTCCCCAACCCCTTTCTACAAATGAACTGATTTATAATGGATTGTATCTAATAGCGGTTGAACTGGATCCAAGAAATACTTCCAATGTAAATTGGTTTTATGCCAAACACAGCTGGTGTCCACATTCCATGTCTGATTGTCCCAACCATTAAGGCCATTATGAAGAAGAAAGGGAAGGCTTCTTCAAAATGACCTCTTAACAGGAATACTGTATATTTGACTTGTCCTTTGAAGATGTAACAAAACTACAATTTCTAGAATTTCCTTAAGACCTTATTCTAAATTAAGTATTCAAAACTCTTTTACTAAATTAAGTACACAAGAGTTTGTCAAATATATTAACAAATGGGGGTTGTAAATAAAGATTTCTGACCAACATATTCATTTTGGATAAGTTTAAATTGTAAGTGACTGTGAACATAAGTGATGCTCGTATAATATGGGGTTCAGATCTGGTCAGGAAAACAGGTGGTCAATGACAGCATAACGTATTTTTGTGCATCCATGAATGAATGGTAATATTTCAGAATTTAAATAGACAAATTGCTTTTTCAAATGTGCACCTAAATTTATTTGATTTTTGGGATTTGGAAACATATATATCCTGCATATAAATCTTATGGCAAAGCAAGTGTGCCAATCAGATAATGGTGGCTAATTAATACCAGTTATGAAGACCTCATCTTTACAAAATAATAAAAGCTCAGTGTTGAAATGTGGAGTACTAATGTTCTCTGTGCTAAGATGTTGGCTTGAAAAAGTTCTATTATATGATTAGATAATATCATCAGTGCTAGTGAATATGGTGTTTGCTCTCTGTTTATATACAGTGTCTTGGCAGTATTGATGGAGGTATGATTTTCATACCTAGAAAATGAACTTTTCTAGTTCCTTCAGTAAGGTATTGTTTTCTATTGTTTTGTGTAGTTTAGTTTAGTTTAGTTTAGTTTACGTTATTGTCGTTGCATTTCATACAACGAAATCAAACACCATCTTGAGTGCACATCATGACCATGAAAATAAACACAAACACACATCCTTCACACTCCACATATTGAACCAAAAATCCGCAAAAACGTACCAACACAGTACTACACAGCAGAATTCAAAAGAGCTACTGCCCTGGGATAGAAGCTGTTTTTCAGCCTATTTGTGCTTGTTTTTAACATTCTGTACCATCTGCCAGATGGTAATAGTTCAAAAAAAGGGTGCCCAGGATGAGATGGGTCTTTGAGAATATTTTGAACTTTCTTAAGGCAGCAGGAGCTATAAAGCTCTTCCAAAGAGGGGAGAGGGCAACCAATGATCTTCTGGGCAATGACGTTAACCCTCTAGAGTACTTTCCTATCTGCCACTGTGCAATTGGCAAACCATACAGAGTTGCAGTAAGTTAAGATACTCTCTATGGTACAGCGGTAGAAGGTCACCAGCAGTTTTTCATTCAGTTGTTTTCTGAGAAGTCTCTGTGCTGTCCCAGCCAGTCTATGGGAATGGGTTAGTTACTTAGGAATTGTGAGCTGTCCCCTTAAGGGAATGCATCCTGGGAAATGTAGTTCATGTCACGTGGCCACATGATTGGCCACTAAATTGACCCTCGAGCGGTTGAAGGAGGTTGCCCTGCATTCTTACCTGCACTCATGGTCTGATAACATCTTTTCCTTCTATTGCTACGAAATGGGTTAGGACATAACCATCTTCCACGTACAAGGCAGATATACAAAGAATTGGTCATTGAAAGAGGAACTTCGTCACAAATGTGAGTTATGAGGATACCTGATGTACCAATAAATGAACTTTATTATGGAAGCTTTGTTGAGTTATCAATCTGTATCTGCACAGCTATAAACATCTTTGTGCTAAAGACAGAACAGTCTCAGTAGTATAATATCTGCTGGGTCCTTTTGACCAGTGCTGCAATGTGAGCACCCCAGGTCAGGTGCCTTTTATGGTAACACTCAGAAACTTAAAACTGGCCACTTGCTCCACTTGGTCTCCATTGATAAGCAAGGGCTGGATATCTGATCTGTTCTTTCTATAGTCCACTATAAACTACTTGTCTGCTTGCTTACTTATTTGTCTGGTGTTAATCTCTACTTATCTGCTTTGGGTGTTGGCTGCTGAAGCTGATGTGTTCTGATCTTTTTGTTTCCTTCTTAGGTTTTTTGTTGTCTTTTTGAAACAGTATGTAAATGTGTGCCAAGATTTCAAAATTGCTTAGTGGTTTTAGATTTAGTTTGGTCTAAGATGTCCAGCTGAAATTATGTTTGGGTCTGTTTATGTCTGTACCCATATTTGTTTAAGATGTCTGAATGCCTTTCTTTTTGTGTCCAAGCATCATCTGTCAATGTGATAGGTAGCTTATGTATTAGCTCCTCCTCAGAGCTCCCATGTTACACCGCTCCTGCGCGAGCTGCATTGGCTCCCTGGGCCTTCCGGATCCAATTCAAGGTGATAGTGATCATCTTTAAAGCGCTCCATGGCTTGGGACCTGGGTACTTATGGGACCACCTGCTGCCACCAATGGCCTCCCGCCTCCCAGTGCGCTCCCATAGGGTCGGGGTTCCGCCGGCTGGGCGATGCCGGTTGGTGGCCCCGAGGGTGCGGGCCTTCTCTGCGGCGGCTCCCTCCCTTTGGAATGACTTTCCCCCAGAGATACGGGCCATCACTGACATTCAGACCTTCCGGCGCGCAGTACAGACCCATTTTTTTCAACAGGCCGGCCTGGCCCAGTAATTAATTGTGGGGTTTTAAATTTGGTATTTTAAATTTTTACCTGTTTTTATACATTTTGATAATTTTATAACTCAGCCATTAATTTAATAATTTTAAATTGCTTTTAACTGTACAATTTTTATATCTTGTTTCTATTTTTATCTGGCTGTACACTGTCCCGAGTCCCTTTTCTGGGAGAGGGGGCGGTATAAATGTCTAATAAATAAATAAATAAATAAATAAATAAATAAATGTATTAATTTAGTTAGTCAATAATATTATGTATCATGCTGTGCACTGGAATGACACTTCCACTTTGAAGAACTCATGATAATGATCCTTGAATCCCTGGCCTATACTTTCGAAAGTACATGCTCTCATTGAGCCACAGCTGCATAAATAGGGAGCATGTTGTTCCTCTGAAAAAATGTTTACTTTTTTACTAAAGATTTAGTAAAAAAAAATCTTTATTTTTTTACTAAACATTTCATTGTTTTTTAATCTGTAAACAGACCCCCCCCCTCTCTCTCACACACACACATACATTCAGGTTTAAATTAATCTTTGATCATATGGAGCCATATTAATCAGATTTTTTACAATATCAGTAAAAGGCTTGTTCATATGCTAAATGTGTATATGACTCTCCATTCAAGGGTTCTATTGCAAGTACACTACAGTCTTTCAATAGAGAAGTAGACTTTGTTCTCTTTGCGTATATTACCATAATCAAACTTGCCCGCAAATCCTATGGGTGCACCTTTTGCATTTAATGCATGTGTGTTGCCTTTAATTTGGTAATGTCAAGATGTTTTTACTTGGCCTCTGCATGTAGGAGAGGATCAAGCAAGTTTCCCAATGTGGCTTGTGGCTGATCCCTATAGCTCTTCTTTTGCAGAAATCCATAGCCTGGCTGAATGTGATATTTTTCAAAAGGCTTTTCTTCACTTTGATCCCTCTGGCACTGAACACAGTTTTCTCATACTACACCAAGGCTTCTGCATCTACAATTCACAGTCTATGATTTTTTTTTATCTTAATTATGTTACTAACATGTCTATGCTTGCATTCTCAGCAGGTAGTGAGACCAGAAATTGTTCCTGAAAGAAAAGCTGAATTGTTTTTTTTTGGTTGTTGTTTTCTTGTTTCTTCTAAACTATCATTACCTATTGTATGAAAGTCAACCTGATAATTCATCATATATTTTAGTCACATCCAGAACTGCAACTTCTGCTTACAATTATATCAGTTTTTCCCAAAGGTCTCAAGTCAGCACACATTTTGAAGGAAGTTTTAAATGCTTTATTTCTTCAAACCTTGTTCACTGTCTTTTTCAGAAGCATGCTTAGATTCACTGGGTTTTCTTTCCCTATTGACAACTGCAAAGTATTTCCTACACATCTAGAATTTTTTTAGAAAAAGATAAGTGGACTTAAAGGTATTTGTGATGTTATGTCTTCTTTGGTTACTGCAATTAGTTCAATTGAATCAATCTTTGTTGGTTTAGATCCTATATGTGTTATAAGCCTACTACCCAAAGGAAGGAAGGAAGGAAGGAAGGTTGGTTTTGAAATAAGATTTTAAAATTAATTAAAAGAATTTTTGCTGTAGTAAAATGTTGTTGTTTAAATTCTTAAAAAAAAACATGAAAGTATGGAACTCTGAAGCTTGAACACTAGAATGAACCAGAAGAATTATCATTAAAGGAAAAGAAAAAATAACTTAAATAAATTTACTAATACAGAATGAAGCAAAACACTGATTTGTATTGTATTGAAGGATATGTATAAACATTGTACCCAGAAATTAATTTTATAAATCTCTGCTGTTATAGTGGTTTTTTTAAAATTATCAAAAGGTAACATAACAATAAGGAAACTTCAATCAAAAAAAAAGATCGCTATGGTGTAAAACCAAAACTAGCTATGTAACAAACTTTAGAAACCAATACAACACCATATGCCGACAGATAAAGGCAGAATGCACAAATTACCACTGCAAGCAAGAGGAAAACTTCCTAGGTACAAAATCCACCTGCGCTTTCTACAATTTTGTTACCACCAAACTTAAAGAATAAAGAACCATCCCACCCCTAAAAGGACCAAATGGGAAAGACTGCAACGATGAAGTTCTTAAGGCTAATCTCTTCAACACATTCTTCAGTCTCTGTAAACAGCAATGGTTCATGCCCCATATTTCCTAGTCGTACCACAACTAACTGTAATGACCTAGTACATATTGATTTTACAGAAGATAATGTAGAAAAGGCACTACAAAACCTAAAACCATCCCTATCTATTGGCCCCAATCGATTATGTGCATACTTCTTAAAAAAGCTCTCCTGTGCCATAGCGGAACCCCTAAGCATTATATATGAGATATCATTCAGAACCAGCTCCTTACCAAACCTATGGTCCTTAGCTACGGTCATCCCTATCTTCAAAAAAGGTGACCCCAGCCTGGTTGAAAACTACAGATCAATTTCACTGTGTTGTGTTACGTGCAAAGTCAGGGAATCAATCATTAACCAATTCATCACTCTCCACTTAGAGTCAAACAATCTTCTCTCCAAAAAACAATTTGGTTTCAGGAAATCCTGCAATCTACAACTCCTACACTGCAAAAACATATGGACTACTCTACTTTGCGAGGGTAAAGCTATAGATGCAATTTACATAGACTTCTGCAAAGCCTTAGATTCAGTGGTACATGACAAACTACTGTTAAAACTAAACTCTTACGGCATTTCCGGATCCCTCCATAAGTAGATTACTGCGTTCCTGTCAAACAGGCAATAAGTAGTAAAAATAGGGAGCACTATATCAAACCCTGGTCCATTTAACAGCAGTATTCCCCAAGGCAGCATTCTAGGACCCACACTCTTTATACTCTATATAAATGACCTTTGTGATCACCTTATAAGCAACTGCATCCTCTTTGCGGATGACATAAAACTATTCAACACCACTGACAATGCTACTACCCTTCAAAGCGACCTTGATTATGTGTCTGAATGGTCAAACATCTGGCAGCTCCAAATTTTGACCAACAAATGTTCTGTCCTACATATTGGTAAAAAAAAAATCAGTACACCAAATACAAACTAGGTGGATATGACCTCAATGATGATCCTCACTCTGTCAAGGACCTTGGAGTTCTCATATCAAATGACCTAAGCACCAGAGCTCACTGTAACAGCATTGCCAAAAAGGCATTAAGAGTTGTAAATCAAATTTTATGAAGCTTCTCGTACGGAAATTTTGAATTGCTATCTAGAGCATACAAAACTTTTGCCAGACCAATACTCAAATACAGCTCATCAGTTTGGAATCCACACTGCATAACAGACATTAATACAATCAAGCGAGTCCAGAAGTATTTCATAAGAAGAGTACTACACTCCTCTGCTCACAACAGAATACCCTATATCACCAGGCTTGAGATTTTGGGCTTGGACTATGCCGCCCTATGGTTAGACTTAAGCGTAGCATACAAAATTATCTATTGCAATGTCTTACCAGTCAATGACTACTTTAGCTTCAACCACAACAATGCAAGAGCACACAATAGATACAAACTCAGTGTAAACCGCTTCAAACTTGATTGCAGAAAGTACGACTTCTGCACCACTGAGTGGTCAATGCCTGGAATGCAGTACCTGTCTCTGTTGTTACATCCTCTAACCCCCACTTCTTTAACCTCAAACTAACCACTATTGACCTCACTCCATTCTTAAGAAGTTTGTAAGGGGTGTGCATAAGTGCACCATCGTGCCTACCATCCCTGTCCTATTGTCTCCATTTATTTGTACCTATTTCCTGTATTTTACTCATGTTTATACTTATATCTATTACTTTGTAAGTGATTGATAAATCAAATAAATAAAATAAAATAAAATAAGTTTTACCAAACAAGACTCAGACAATTGGAAAGTGGATTTATAAATGACAAGCTATAAGAATGATATGGAGTTGTTGTACTGGATATACAAATGAAATCAGTTCATAACTTAATAATTTAATTAATAATTTCTATATACTTATTTTTTATTCTGTTTCTATTTTTTCTTTCTGTTTTGTATTTTCAATTTCTTCTTTGTTTTTTATTTTTAGTTTATTTGCAACTAAAATATCTTTTAACAATAACATTATTATTGAAAACCCAATTTTAAGGAATTGGAAATGTCCTGTTTATTTTTATTAGACTTTATTGCTCAACTCCAGGATGATTGATTTTTGTCAGTAACTATGTGAGTTAAAAAAAATGACATTGATCCCAGCATGGGAAAGTTTTGGCCCCTAGAACATCACTATCAAATCGTTTGTAGAAACAGTTGTAAAGCATCTATGAGACGTTGCACCTTAGGTCAGTTATCCTCTATCTTCTAATCCTTGGAAGTATTTTCTTCAGCAATATGCTCTGAATCCCACCCACTAGCTGCAGCTAATGTTTGATATAAAAATCAGGAGCTTCTTAGGATGGGCAGAAGCTTCCTAACTGACCATAATTTACTTTCTTCCCACAGGTAAGGTCTCTGTTAATTGGAGGAATAATGAAATGCATATATATCTTTCTTTCTTTCCTATTGAATTACACAGGCACACAGAAACTTTAGGACAACCTTTTCTTACTGAAGACATTTCTGGAACATAGTTTAGGAGGATTGCACCAATTGAGTAAGAAATTGCGGGTACTTGCGGGACCGCCTGCTGCCACCATCGGCCTCCCGCCGGCCGGTGCACTCCCACAGGGTTGGCCTCCTCAAGGTGCCGCAGGCTGGCTGATGTCAGTTGGCGGCCCCAAGGGTACGGGTCTTCTCTGTGGGAGCAGAGCATTCCTCCCTTTGGAATGAGCTACCAGCGGAGATGCGAGCCATTACTAACCTAGGGGCCTTCCGACGAGCACTTAAGACCCACCTTTCCAACAGGCCGGTCTGGCATAACGTTATGAGTAGGGTTTTTAATTTGATTTTAATTTTTTTATGGGTTTTATTGGTCTTAGCCATCTATTTAATTAATTTTTAAACTCTTTTTTAACTTTTCTGATTGTATGTTTTTATTGTGGCAGTTCACTGTCCCGAGTCCCTTTTTGGGAGAGGGGCGGTATATAAATCGAAATAATAAATAAATAAATAAACAAACAAACAAACAAATAAATTAAAGCCAACAAAGATTGGATAAAATAATTCATTCTCTAACACATCTTTTTCTGCTTACTCCACTTCTGACACCCTTCTTTTCCTTTATCTCTTGCTTTTTTTGCTTTCTCTTTCCAACAACGTTTTCTACCTCTGTTTTCCTTGTCATTAAACAGGTTGGCAAATGAAAGACAAATTTCTCTTAACAGAGATCTAAACTCAAATGTAATATGGAACTTTTCAAATTAGACTGATGACCACATACAATATAATAGACCAAGGGATGTATGTGTCTCTTGGATTTTGCTGTTCTATGGCAAATATCTCTGATTCCATGACTGCTCACAAAGGCATTGTTTCTATTACAAGGCTATTTAGAAGATGAGTTTCTACTAGGAATGATATCCCTAAGGGGCAAAAATGGAGGGGAGAGTTCATGTTCCTTAATATGCCAGAGGCTGGAATAAAAGGAAAAAGGATAAGATTAATGGATTGCCTCTCTCTTTTAGATATTTATCATTAGAACATAAGTGATCAACACTGACCAGTGAATACAAAGTTCAAACTTTCTTAGTACTTAGATCCAGAAATAGATGTCATGCACCTTTGACAGATTCAAAGAAGCTTTCTTTCTTATGCGATTTAACATCACTAATGTAGAAAGTTTTATCCCTGAAATGAAAGGTGCATTATGTTGATGTCTTTTTTAAAAAAGAAAATGAAGATAAAACCAACCTTTAGCAATCTAGTTCCTTTCTGTTGGTTTCTTTTTTGATGCTCTCTTAAAGATGATCTTTGACCTTTTATATGTTGTCTTTTGTTAAAAAAAAAACCACACAAGCTGCAAAAATAAACTAAAATGCCCTTGATGGAAATATAGCACTATCACCTCTTAAAAACCAAATGGCACCGCTGTTTTTGATTCACAGAAATCTCATGCACCAAGTTATTTCTTTTCTTTTTTTACTACTTTTTCCTAAAATGCCTTGATTTTTACAGATCCATTTTCAGAAAATGCTGCTACTGTCATTAAGGAAATAATGATTGAAAGGGAAAAAAGCGAAGACATTTGCCAACTTTTTAGTTTTCAAAAACTTGCCTGAAGAGAAGTTAAAAAGCAGAAAAAAGGTGGCTGCCCCTAAGGAGACAAGTGGTGTCATATATCATGTCACCCTACACATGCAACAATCATTTTCATGTCATTGTGGCTTATAGCCAAAATCTATTGAGACTAGGTAATGTGTTTGTAAAAGCTATATTGTTAGCTATCAACATATGTGAGTTGGGTATGAGTTTCCTGTAACTGTAACCCTAAAATATATTCCATATAAGTGAGGAACTGAGCCCTCAGGAGTGCATAAAGATATTACACCTGTCTGCAGCTCTTTAAAATAGCCTCTTTGTTTCTTGAGATTAAAGAACAGCCACATCAGGCTGGGAAAAGATGAAGCTGCCTTAAATGTTCCCCAGAGAAGTGACATTTGCACACACACCCAATCTTTAAAACAACTTTTCCTATTTATTTCAAAAGTGCTACATAGACCAAATTTTGATTCTATTGTTATTTGATACTGGCAATAACAAACCTGTAAATAGTAGGAAATATTCAGATGACAAAAGGAGAAGAATATAGGGATTTACACTGCAAACCTTTTACAGACATTTACACTGTCTGGATATTTCCTACTATTTAAAGGTTCTTTGCTTATGGCTCATTGAATTTTATAAGATATACCCATCAGTGTGTCTAGCACTATAAGGTTAGAGGATATTACACTTTCAGGATTTGAGAAAATCAGGGAAGGAAAGTTATTTTCAGGTTCATTAATTACTGCTTTGTCAATACTGTTTGATTTCACAAAGATCAGCATTGCTGGCATCTATTGTAAAGAAAATGTTAAATAATAGAACTCATATACCTTTCAAGGACTTGGACACTGTGTGTTTGAAAAGATGGAAATCAACAAGACTTTCTTTTAAACAAGTGTATATAAGACAAAAGCATAAAATAGTGTTTTCACTATTGGCAAGTTTGAGTATGTACTTCAATCCCCAGAATTGCATAGCTAGCTGAAGTTCGCACATCTTAAAATTTCTAAAACAACTTTTGGGAAGTGAGCCTGACTGGCTTATAAACCAGGTTACGCAAATTGTAGCTTTTAAAATATGCATTATGAGGTTAAAAGCCAAGAAGTCACCAATTTGACAACCAATTTAAGTGGCTATCTGTTAAAATTGTCATTATTTTTCAGCTTCATAAGTATTCCTTGCAATTCAATACCATTCACTTTATGTGTTCGCTGTGCATTTGGAGTTTAAGAGGCAGCATTAGGAGCTATGCACATTGCCAGTTTCCTAAAACCAAGGAGCCTAAATAATCTTAGATGATCCAATTTCTTGCACTCTCTGATTTTCACATCTGTCATTTCTTACCCAATTATGCAGTAAGAAAATAGCTGCATTTATTATTCTGAAGGAACAAAGGATCTCACTTGGAGTGACTGTCTGGGGTCACATAAGTCTTTCTATGTTGCTTTTCTTTCCAATATTTTGAAATATTATTACACTCAAGGCGCAGTGCTAAAGGGTACTTTAGGGGAGAAAAAGAGGAAACATGAGCAAGCAGTTTCACTTCCTACCTACACACTTAGTCCACAAGGCTAAATGATTAGGTGGATATGAAACAATTATTTCTGAAGTCAGCAAGTGACCCAGATTCCCAAGGCAGTTGAAAACTCGTCTCATATGACTTTCATGTAGCCTGATTGTAATTGATTTTAGAGCTTTTCACTTATTTCAGTGCCAAATGTCAAATTAATTCTTCAGCTTCATATGGAAAGTACGGTTACCATAATCTTGAAGCAAGTTAAACAAATGGCAATGTTTTCTGCCCTCACTTTAGAGATCTCTAGTTGTGTTTGTAGTATTCAGCTGCTACAGACCTTCCTAAGAGCACCAGTGACATAATTGACACATAAATGATGATTAACCAGTTGGAGCAATTATGGAAAAGGAATCACACCTCTTAAGTCCACTTTGGCATTTGATGACATCAGAGGAGACTAAATATCTTAGAGGTTACAGTAGTACTTTGCCCTCATATCCTAACTTGCATTTTCAAAAGCTAATAGGAAGTAAGATATGGAATCCAACACTGGGGAGCCTACTCAGATTTTTTAGACTTTGGATACTTTCTCGGGGACTATAAGGTTTCACTTTAGGAGAACGTTCAGGTCAGACCTGTGTTAATTTGATTACCCAGAAGTTAACTTGTTTTTGCAAGTTTTTGCACATCTGCAAGTAAATGTTCACTTAATTTAGGAATATATCTAATACCTGAACAATGCACCTAAGTACATTCAACATAGCAAACATTGCAAACATTCATTGTCCCAAAGGTGCTTTTTCAGGAGGCAACTGGACTTTCTTGGTTTTTTCTTTTGAAGATGTTTTGTTTCTCATCCAAGAAGCTTCTTCAGCTCTGATAGGATAGTAGGAAATGGAAGGATTTATATTCCTTGCAGACAGCTGGTAATTTGCATCCTTTTAGAGCATGGGTGTCAAACTCACTGTGTAATGTTGCGATCACGTAGCATATTGTGATGTTTTTTTCCTTCACTGAGCTAGCTTGCATGTGATGCATCCAACCCGCAGGCCGCCAGTTTGACACCCCTGTTTAGACAGTTGTTGAAGCCCTTGGAGGTTTATCTGTGTCCTCAGGGTCACCTGAATATTGCTTCAGATGACCCTGAGGACACAGATAAATTTCCAAAGGCTTCAACAACCCACTAAAAGGATGCAAATTAACAGTTGTCTACAAGGAATATAAATCCTTTCATTCCCTACTATCCTGTCACAGCTAAAGAAGCTTCTTGGATGAGAAGCAAAACTTCTTCAAAAGAAAGTCCAGTTGGCTCCTGAAAAAGCACCTTTGGTACAACCATGATATTGATGGCTAAGAATCTCTACAGACTTATATCTGTTCATTTAAATTTTATATTTTTAAGGAAGAGAATAATTTCTTACAGTAAATTAATGAGAAATGTAGATATAAGCATACACATAGAGATAAGTAGATTTCTTTTTTTAAAACAAATCAAAACTTCCCATTCATGGGAACTTCCCAATAATAAAATATCAATAAACAACCTGAAGCACAAAAATAAAATTGTAACAGCATGAATGTGATCTTTGGTATATCCAAAGCTACAGGTCTTTGACTGTAGGGTAACACCCAAATGATGGATCCCCATACTTTGAAATTTACACCAGTACTACAGCAGACGCATACACTAGCTGTTACAATATCTATTATCAGGTTTAGAATGAGCTATACTGTATCCACTCTGCAGTTCTCTATATTTCTCTCCTTTTTGAAGTGCCTGAATAAGTTTTCCTGAAGGCTTACACTTCTAACAGTATTTATAAAATGATAGCAATGTTTGCATATTATATTTCCTACTTTCAAAATACTGTTTTGAATGCATTAAGCTCTGAGTTTGAAGTCCACGGATCATATGAGATTAATATACTAGAAGAAACAGTGAGCAGATGCATAAGAAACAGCAACATTAAAAGTACCAGGTTACTGTTATTAAAAGTTCTTTACTTTCAAACTTTCTTTCTGTTCTTTCTTACTTCTGTCTTTTGAAAGCTCATCAGTTTTATATCTTCGAATAGCACTATCCTGCTAGTACATTGTTTATAAGTCTTACAGATGCATCTGATGAAGGAAAAACACCAAGTGACTTTAGTCTTTTCCTGCTCCTGATTCAGAGGTTATTTACTGGAAGGAATTTTTTTCCAGGTAGATATAATTCTGAAAATAGTACATATTAAAATAATGGCTGTGTCATTTTATTGCCATCTAGAGATGCAGATAATTCTTTCCCATTAAAAAGATATACATTTTGTTACTTTAGCAATGTAGGATCAGTGCTCTTCTTTTTCCTGCAGCATTTGGTTTAGCAGAACCATGCCTAGAAACTAATCAGTCCAGAGTAGTGCCCTATCTTCACTGTAGGAGCTACAGGTGCAATGAAGGTTTGTTTAATGTAAAGTGACCTAAAAACTCAGAGCTTGTTTGTCAGTCCAATGAAATAAATAATGCTTATGTTCCATTAAGTTTTTGTGAGTGACTGTTTCATCCTCTGAATATCCCATTTGTACACAATTTACTGGTCATCTGGATGATGCCCATATCATTTAATAGGCAGTACAATAATTGCAGTGTTTTTTCCTGCTTTTTATGCTGGATTTATATGTCTCCAGAAAATTACCTAATTCATGGCATTGTTAAAATGTCCAGAGACTTCAAATGCATTTCCTACTTGACTAATTATTCAATGTCTTTTGTGCTCAAGGCTTTTAGCTGCCTGAACAGTTATATGCCAATGGCAAAACAGATGTTAAATGTTCCATCATATGTGCAAAGCATGAGTCAATGAGTCATTCTATGCATTTCACTCTCTGTTGTTTTTCTCTGAGCTTCAAGTCTTTCTTAATAAAGACATCCAGATATATCTAGCAGCTAGCATCACAAAATGTCTGTCCTTGAATATATTCAAAAGCATCATGGCTATATATCATTTTGCAGATAGGGACAAAGTCATCCCAAAATTGTGCACACAGCACAAAAGCACCTACATACTGACTCTCATCCCAGGATTGCTTCATTTCCTATAATATTCCCTGGAGCTCTCCATATTATTTCTTTTTCCCAGTTAAGTCCTGTCTTTTTGTTTTCCTTTACTGGTACATTCACAATGTATATATTTTTTTTACTGAACATATTTTGGGGGTCATAGAAAGACCTAAGCCATAAGAAAAACAACCAAGGATAAGACTGCAAACCTAGTATTTGTGTGAATACAATCACAAGATCCTTAAACTCATTGATAGTGTAAACACAATGTTGCAGCACTCACACTCTTTCCCAGTTGTCACCAATTATCCAGTTAGTCTTGTTTCTCTCTCTCTCTCTGTCTGTGTGTGTGTGTCTCGCTCTCTCTCTTCCTATCTCCCTCTCCCTCTCCCTCTCTCTCTCTCTCTCTCTCATATTTTACATTTTATGCACATAAAAGAGTGTAAACACTAACATGAAGAGTAAAGGAAGAAATGGAAGAGGGAAAAAGACTACAAAAACCAAGAAAGTAGTTAAGTTTCTGTGGAACCTAAGAGTATTCTGTGGAATCATGATAGAATATACTGTACTTAAAATACCAAACTAGAATAACATTTGAAATAACACTTAAAACACCAGTGTTACTATAAAACTAAGTCTAATAAACAAGGATACTAGTCTTAGAAAAGGCTAGTTTTATTGTAGGTGCCATAAAAGACGTAAT
Source organism: Bungarus multicinctus (assembly GCA_023653725.1). Classification (NCBI taxonomy): domain Eukaryota; kingdom Metazoa; phylum Chordata; class Lepidosauria; order Squamata; family Elapidae; genus Bungarus; species Bungarus multicinctus. Next base: position 51,358,304 of record CM042846.1, on the reverse strand, counting down.
TATCACAAAACTAACAATTCAACAACAAAATAAGCATATATACTTAATCCCAAGGTTCGGATCCTGTGATTCTTTCTCCTATTTATGCTCGCTAAAGAACTATGAAGAGAAGAGGGAAGGATAGTTGACACTTGGTGGGTCAAGTGGTGGGTTTCCAAGTCGGTTACCACCGGTTTGGTGAGCGTAGCTTGGTGGGTGCGCTTTGTGCAGGCACAGAGGCTTTCCTACTCACCTCCTGCAATCCTGCATTTTCCCTGTAGCTGTAGCAGCTGACGCATGGCAATCTGTTGTGATGTGCAAAGCAGCTGTGCTTCAAAAGCAGGGAATAAAGATCAGTGTGGGAACCCAGACGGGTGGATGGGCCCAACAGCAGCTCCTCAGAGACAACCAGTTCAGTTTCTGCCAATCTTCGGCACTATCCAATACATCAGAATTGGGCCAAACCAGTAGAATAGCACCACTGTAGTTGACCCCTGTGCATCATTATAATATCAGGACTGTCTGATTTTTACCCTTTGGATCTGACCATGGCCATCTATCATTCACATTACCTCTTTCTCTATTGCCTCCTTATACCTCTCTCTTGGCCATGGAAATGCCAGGAACTTTAGACTTTAGACTCACATACTCCCAGTCATGGGGTTGTATTGGCTTGTGATTATTTTCTCTCTCCTTCCATCCCAAAGAAATAAGGAGGGACAAGGAATCACAACTTCTTTCCTCCAGAAAGCAAAACTCCAAAGCAGGTGCATCCTGTTGAACAGATTTTCCCACTGCAAAAAATTAAGGAATAGAGAAAAGAGGAATTTTTGTATCTTCTTGTAAAGAGACAGCGAGGTTGCATCTTCCATCCTAATCAGAGCATCACTTACAACTACTCTCAATCCTAAATTCGTACCCACAGCTTTTGGTCAGAGGAATGAAAAAGTATTCCTAAGAACTGTTCTGGTTCACTGGCGGTGAAGACAGCAGCCGGTGCAGACAGCAGCGGAGTCGGACAGTGAGGAAGAAAGAGGATCAGTCAGGGAGTCTGGAGAGGACTTGGACGAGGGTCCTGCATCCGATGCAGGGATGGGGCCAGGACCATCCGGGAGTGGGGTGGTATCTTCAGAGCCTTCAGAGTCTGGCAGCAAAGCAGAGGATCCTAGGAAACCTGTTTCCAGTGGCGTGTGCACAGAGTTGCTAGAAGGCTAGACAGCTGAAACAGAAGGGGTAACTCGGGAGTAAGGCTGGGAGGTAATGGCCCCTACCATAAGGGATAAAAGTCAGACCTCAATGACGAAAGCTTTGCAGGAAGCAAAATAGTTTGATAGATTCCTAGTCCTCCTTGAAGCTCTGTGTACTTTGGTTGGTTTTCTCTGATAATTCGATTGATTTCTGTTATAATTAATTCGGATACTTCTGTTTTTGGCAGCATTCCACAGCACTGAAAGGCGTGTACTTATCTTGGGGAACTCTTTACAAATTAGTTCTGGCTTAGAATGAAAGTAATTCCCAGCATTGCAATAAAATAGATTTTGCTTTTGAAACAAGTTTGTGTTTAATTATGTTTGACGAAGCTTGGGTCAGAACAAGAACAAAGAACAGGCAAGAGGACGTTCCATCTTTTTTTTTTTCCTTCAGTTATTCTCTGCTATTCAAAGATTTTCTTTGCAGCTTCAGGAAGGAGGAACCCACATGCTCATTGAAAGTACAACAACAACAGCAACAGCAACAACAACACTCCCCAAGTCTAGTTCCTTTCTCCTCAGTATTTAAAGAACTGATAGTTGAAAAAAAATATTAAAAATCTATGGAGATTCTCAGTCATCCAGGTCATGGTCATCCCAAAGATACTTTTTCAAGAGGCAACTGGACAGAGCTGAAGAAGATTCTTGGGTGAGAAGTGAAATGTCTTCAAAGAAAGACCAGAAAGCCTGGTCTTTTGAAAAAGCACCTTTAAGACAGAATATTATGATGTTCAATATCAGGCTGTTAAATTTCTATGACTACCAATTGTAAAAGCTGGGCAATGTGGCGATTTGACAGGTCAGATAGCAATTCAGACATTTGGCCTGCTGAACTTCAAGGAGAAAGGGAGACATTGTCAGGTTTTGGAAGCAGTGAGTCAAACTGGCTCCACTGAATACATGGACTGTGAAGCTCAAGCCAATCTGACCCAATAGTATATGAAAATGCAAACAGGAAATCAGAAAAAATAGCAAAGATCATTGATGATCATAGAGGGTGAGAAGAGGAACTGTAATCAGAAATTGGTACAAATCACAGAAACTTGCTATCTGTGTTTTTAGCTCTTAATGGGTCTTTACGGGCTGTCTAAACCTCAGTGTATGGGGAATAATCTAGGAAGAATCCATTAGGATAGTAGGTATGCCTTTTTTGCAGTAGCACTCTGAAAAATATTATCCCTTTGGAGATTAAGATAAATGCTGGTCTTTTGTAAGATACTAAAGACCTGGGGTTCCAAGTGTCTGAAGCCTCTCTCCTAGTTTTAGTGACTGTTGATTTGATATCTTCCTGTGTTCCTATTTATTTTAATTTTTATATTATTAGTTGTAATTGCCTTTAATTTTAATTTTGTTTGCTGCCAAAAGCCACTTGCTGTGATGGACAACTATATAAAATGATGAAATCAATACATTAAATAAATGCCTAAAAGTATCTTATGAAATCAATCCAGGTGTGAAGAATTACTGGATTGACCAAATGTCAGTGCTTAACATCATAACCCCTCTTAATTTTCAAATGCTCCTATCCAAACTCAGCTTTTAAGAATGGGGGAGGGGTACAATCTCATTTCCCAATAGTTCTAGGACATTTAGAGCAGCAGCTTGGGAAAATGCCTCAATTTTTCAAAATGACAGCAGTAAGCAATTGCTTGAGATGGAAGTTAATAAGGCAATCCTGAGGAAAAATCACTGAACTCTCTATGATATAAACCCAAACTGTGTTTGCATCTGCTGGTCAACAGCATAGTTTTGCTGGCTCTTTAGTCAATGGGCTCAGTATTCAAGTCTCTGATGAATAACCATGGGTTAGGAGAAGATATGCTGTCATACTTCTGCAAAACTTCCATACGGTTCAATTAATTTGTCCCATATTTCAGGAGAAGGGTTCTTTTTAAACTGGCTGACTACAGTTAGTTTGTTTTAGCCTACATCCTTTGCAAATGATAGTCAGCTACATATGCTGGCTCAATGTTTACAGTGTTGTAAATGCTGGATCGCATGATTAACTGTCATCCACTTGGCAAAATCATCAACAAGTAGCCCTCAGACTGGCTATAAAGTTTGTGTAATAATCTGTGAGCTGTTCAGTTGCAGAACAGGGTCCAATGTAGAGTGATACAGCTCCTTTGGTCAAATGATCAACCATAAATTCTACCCTGGAGCTATTTATGAAAAAAAAACTGCCAACTTAAGGAGATGTATAATTTGCATTGAGTGATGAAAGTCATAAACACTCCAGAATTTCCATCATACCTGTCAGCCAAGGCCTGGATGAGAAGCTACAATTGTTGTTGCTATGGAATCATGCTCTTGACCAAGAAGTGATGCTGCAGAAGCAGACAGGAGCCTATTCTGACTCATCTGCTCTGCTAATGGGTTTGCTGCTTGGAATAATTAGTCCATCTGAGCCACTTGGATGCTAGTGTAAAAAGATGCTAGTGACTTAGTCCACAATCAATAAACTTGCAAGTATGCTGGTTGCTATGCTTTAGGTCTAGGAACTGAACATTATTTTTCTTCCTATAATAGTAGGTGTAGAAATCTCTGGTTTTATTGTTGGGCTTCAGCCAATCTGTTATTCATATACAAAGGCAAGCAAGCATAAATTCAAGATACTACTTTTGACAAGCTACTTTGATTGCAAATACTAAACAAATAATAATTCGAGCCATCACCTAAAAGCTTACCTCTTTTTGTTTATCTCCATAACTCATCCACTCATCCTTTCTGGTTGGATAGGAATCCTGGAAAGAAATCAAGGTGAATTTGTATTTTTCTCTGAAGGGAGTTGACATCTGAGCAGTGTTGTTATAATGGACTTAATTCTTGGGTTTTCATTTTGATTTTACTATCCCAATAACAGGATAACACTCCAAACCATTTCCATACACTATCTCTTCCCCCAAATAAAAACAAATAACATGTATGAGAATGGAATTTGAGAAATGCAAGATGATGTGGACATAAAGGTATTTCTGAGTACCATCTTATTTATTGCAAGTTCCCTTAACAGCCATGCTCAATGAAAAGGAACCCCTATACCAGTCCCATTTTCTTTATTCTACCTTTGTTCTTTTGCCTGTCTTCTTCTCAACCTCTAAAAAACAGATGTTTTAGACTCAAAAATACCATTATTTTTACATACAGCAGAGTAAGAAATATGACAGGTTTTGAAATGGGGAACATGGCAGAGAGACAAAGAGGAATCAAAATAATGCAGGAAACACTTCTGCAGTACCAAAAATCAGTTTAGTGGCATGCAATCCAATACATTGTTCATTTTTCTAACAAGCACTAGGTAAATGGATATCCATGGAAAACATAACACTGGGATTCTTGCTATATCTGAAGAAAGGGGAGGATAACCCTCAATGCACAAAAGAAAGAAAAAACAGTACAAGTCAAATGACAGATAATGAGAAGTAATGTATTTTGCTAAAGTACTTAATGTATCTATTTTGAAGGAGAAAGATCATAAGAAGGATACCTAAATATGATGTTATGAATTTTCTTAGTTTGGAATTGGTTTCATCATATGCATGAAATAATGTGCTTACTTACATGTGTGTGGATGTTTGCATGTGCAAAAAGAAAAACATGAAAATGTAAACATGAGGCAAGAAGAAAACACTTGTTTATTTATTCAATTTATACAGCGTCCCAAATCAAAACATCATAGTGGTTTACAACAAATTGAAAACCCACTTTAAAACATCAACCTCAAAAATAACACAAAACAATGGAGCACCAACATTTATCTCTATAAAATAACTCTCAGAATCAGATTCACTCAGAAATCTCTACCCCACTCCCTTTGCCTGTGGGCACAGCTAGAACTTCAGCACCTGCCATGAAGCCACACAGATCAGGGTGGTCCAAATTACAGGTGATAAGCTGCCTATAACAATCCACAACACTTGTGTTAAAGCTAAGCCGTATGCAGAATGAGGGCCATCTGCCACATGGCTAGTTAATTTAGGATTGCTAATGTATTTATGCTGTCATAAATTTTTAAATGACTACAGCACTTTTTTGCATGGAAGAGACCATGAAATCCCATAGAACTGCACATTAATACTTTTTAAAAAATGGCCATCAAGCACAGATTGCACCCTTATGTCAAAATATAATAAGCACGATGTTACTACTACCTAACACTTAATTTGTTTCTGCTTTTGTAATACTTCACCCTCACTCAAATGCATTAGTCTTCATCTGAATCCTTGATTTTAAAAGATCCAACAATCATAATGGCTACTTGTGAATGGAAACAGGAAGTCAGTATTGGAAGCATTCAAATAAAAAGAATATTTAAAAAAAAAAAACAGCAAGAAAGAAGGAACCCGGACAGGTTCCAAGGACATATTGGGGAATCATGAATATCAAGCCATCTACTCTCTTATCTTCTTGGAGCTTGCATGTGGTGTTTATGTAACCCTTCAAATTGAGGGTCCCTTAATATGAATAGAAGCCATATGAAATTGTGATATCTTTAAAAAAATTAAATAATGTAGTGTTGGTTTTCCCACTTCTGCCATTTCTAAATTTTAAATGTTGATTGGGCTGACAAAGACATTATTTCCCTGTTCTTATTCTTTGCATTTTATAAGGGATGCTTTGCTTTGTTATAGATGAAGCATCTTTTCATTATGTACAAAGAATGAACATAGGATGGCAAACATGTATAAACTTTTGCTGAGATATGAAGTGGAAGAACAAGTTAAAGATTGCATTATAAAATGGACTAAGAACTTTGTTATAACATACAGATGGATCTGTGGGAAGGAATGTGCATAAAAGGATGGATATTTGTATTGTGTTATAAATTAAGAAAGAATTTCATTTTATATGATATACCATTGGTATATAACACCAGAGAAAATATCTAAGATGTATAAAAGTACATCTATCAAAGATGAAAATGAAGGGACGTTTTACCAGACATGATGAACTTGTGAAAAAAAAAGTTTGGGAACATTTGATGATACAAAGAACTGTGAAAATTAATACTGAGATGAAACCAAAAGTTTTCTTACTGGGGCTTATGGATACTCAATTTAAAAAGACTAATAAAAGATTGATTTGATTAATGGCATAACTACAGCAAGATTATTACATGAACAAAGATGGAGAAATATTGAAATACCCACATGGAAGAGTAGATTGTAAAAATGGCAGAATTAGCAGAAATTGTCAGGGATCGAACAATATCTAATTCAGCTATTCATGGTTATAACAACACAGTCCCAAATAAAGGCTTTTGGATGAATCAGATTCAGGCATATTCATTAGGACTTGGAAAGTGTATTCCATTCATGGAGTTCACTATATAAGAATAAATACCATTGTCAACTTCTTTTCAATTATACAATAACTCACAACTGCAAATAGGTTGCCAAGTGCTCAGATTGCAATCATGTCACTACAGGACACAAGGATAGCCAGAACTCTGTGAACTGGACATGACCACTGTTCATCCAGTACTGTCATAACTTCAAATCATAGTTTATGAAATGGTCATAAATCAAGAACTACCTGTACTGTACAGGAGAGAAAAAGACAGCTGTCAGTCAAACAAACAGGAATAAACAAAGCCAAGGTTTTTTTCCTAGCTTCCAAAACAACTGTTTAACCCCCATGATAATTGCCATCTATTTGGTGCTCCCTGAACTTAGTAGTTTTCTTGCAGATGTTTTGTTATCAAACTAAGTAAAATCATCAGTGCTAGTAGGGAGTGGGGTTGCCCTGAGAGCAGTCCCCATTCTCTACTAGCACTGCTGATGTTACCTAGTTTAATAATGAAACATCTGCAAGTAAACAACCAAGCTCAGAGAACACCAAGACCTGGTTCAACCCTGAGCTATAAATATTCTTTTCTACCTGTATCTGTGATAATTACTTTGTAAGCAGCTCCATATAAAACTGAAATAAGTTGTCTTTTACTAATTCAGTCAAGTGCTTCCCTACCACAATCCGAACAATACTGATGGTTTTTGGTTTTTTGTGTTTTTTGATCTTATAACAAAACATTACAGTGCTGCCACCTTATAATAGAACAAATTAATCCTCAAGGATCCTGATAAATGAACTTTGTAAAAGGCAGAAGGAGGAGAGTTTTCAGTATCATTGATAAAGAACCTGGGACCAACGCTCTTTGGGACAGGCAGCAAACCTTTTGCAGACACCTTAAGGCTCAGCTCTCCATTTCTCTTTGACACTTGTGCCTATCCTCTCACACTTGATTTTTCCACCACCTTGCAGACTGGAAGCCAATTTGCAGCTTTTTAACTATACAAGCCAGGGAATGAGCATTCAATTTGCAAGTTCTTAGATACAAAAGTAGTAACAGGCTATGTCTGTCTGGGATCAAAAATTCACAGGAATAGTGACTGTGAAAGAAAGAGACATCTGTTATTTGGAAGAAAGACTGCAATAGATCTAGACAAAATATTAAAGTGCAGAAACATCACATCGATAATAAAAGCATGCATTCTCAGGACCATGATTTCCTAGTTGTAATACATAGTTGTGAATGGTGGATGTTCAGAAAGATTGAACAAAGAACATTCGATCTTTTGCAAATGGTGCTGAAGAAAATTGCTGAGAATATTTTGGACTAGACGAACAACAAATACTTTTATATTGGATGAAGTAAAACCTGGCTGTTCACTAGGGAGCACTAATAATAAAGCTAATATTTAGATATTATGGATACCTGGCATGAAAGGAACGGTCCCTGAAGAATTGAAGAAAAGCCCCTTCAAAAATAAGGTGGCTAGAGACTATTGATGTCACGAGTATGAGCAAACAAGAGCCCCCCCAAAAGGTGAAATGAAGTAACTAAAGAACAACGAAACAATTCAAAAGAAATGTGTTACTATCTAAAGGTCTTGCTCCAGAGAGCTCTGGTTTCTCCCAAGGCCATTGAACAAATGTGATTGAGAATCATTAATCCAAAACCTGCTCAGCTGTAAAACCCAGATAAAACAGATACAGAGGCTTAAGCAGAAAAGGAACAACAGTCAACTATTTGCAAAAAAAAAATGCATAGCCATGACTAGCTTGTTATCAATTTTGCTATATATCAAGCATTGTCTTCTATAATATTAAGCAATAGGCTATCAAGATATATATGATTGTATAAAATATCTCAGCTTCAAATGAAACACCAACTTCATCTAGGCAGCCATTTCCTGCAAATGAACTCTAAAAGTACAAAGGATCCAAGCAGCCCAGGTATTGTAGGAGTTAAAATAAATATTCAGAACTCATATTTTTATGAATTGCCTTGATTGTCACGGGAAAGGGTTCTTGCTACTTTGCTGTTTCAGTGATGCAAAACAACAGTAAATCTACCCTAATTGGGTTGATGGCTGCCTTATACTATAGGGAGAGCATTCAAGAGACATCTGCAGGAATTTAACATTGTTCTTTGGGCTGCTGAGTGTTCAAACAGATAAATCATGACCTTTTTTAAAAAAAAATCCTGTGAACAAGGTAATTGGGGAAATAACTTCCTTTTCTGTTTCCAGGGACTCCCTCCCCAATGTTATGTTCCTCCTTCTTTGCCATAAACGTCCTTTCTTTTCTTCCAAAGCTATACATACCTATTCTACTTAATTGAAACAAAACTGCTCAGCTTGATCTCCTGCTTTCAAAGCTCAGATTTAAATAGGGCATTGCTAGAAGGTAACGGCTTTCACTGTTTAGAGCTGATGATGAATAAGCTGCACTATTGTTCATTTTCATTATAAACAGAAAAAGCATAGCCAGAACAGGGTAATATTCTATTTCCTAACATCAAACAGTGTGACTCAGAGCTAGATTGCCTAAATGTTTTTGGAGGTATCAAAGATAAAGTGAGCTTGTTAAGTTACTGATGGGTGAATAAAACATTATTTTCTTGTTTCTAATTATGTAGCAGCAAAAAGGTTCTTAAGCATATTTTTAAGTAGCTGTGTTTGGCATTTACTGACCAATTTGCCAATCTTGTTGAAATTCCACTACCATTATTGGCAACAACTGCCAATAAAAACAAACTATGGGGTTTGTAGTCCAGCAACAGTTGGAGGCAGGTTCTTTAATCTGCACTAAGGAGTACAGTGCAGCAGCCCAGCCTTTTGCATAGTCTCCAATTAAATACATAAGAACCTTATAACAACTCACTGTGGCCACAGATATGAACTTTAGCATTTCCTCTTTTAACATTAGTGCAGTCTTGACTCACAATTCCTGCACAAGATGGCTTTTTTCACAAGCAAAATTGGTGTGCTTAGTTAAACCCATTCTTGAATCAGGAGGCCCTTCTGACAATCACATGCCCCTCACAAAAGGACTACATATTGCAATGCATTCTCCATGAAGCTACCTGTTAGACTCAAGCCTAGAATCAAAGACAAAGAGATCCATTTAAGCCCATTCTTTATTTGCTTACACTTAATAGAAAGAGTCTTGCCAAGCTAATTTTATAAACTATTAGATAGTTCCTGACAGATTCTGCAGGGTGGTTACCCTGAATCTCTTTCCATCTTCCCCATTCAGTCAGGGACCGCACAGTCTTTTGATCCAGGTCTCGTTTTGGGAAAGTTCTGAGTTGGCAAAATCCTTTCCCTTTGTTGCTGCAGATGCACATTTTATCACATTGCCTTGAGAATCACTTGGAAGCTACAACTGCCCCAGAAAGCAAGTGCATGGGCAGTAATGAGCATGACACTGTGAGCCCACAGGACACCTCTGCTCCATGCGTTGCACTGGTTGCCAATTGGGTTCCAGGTATAATTCAAGGTTCTGGTTATCACCTATGAAGCCCTTCATGACATAGGATCTAGTTATTTAAGGCACCATTTATCCCCAATAATTTCTTGTCCAGTAAGATTTGGTAGGTTGTGTGTGCGTGCTTTGGCTCTCCTTAGTTAAACAATGACGCCTATCAGGAGATGCACATTCTCTGTCACACCACCTGCCCTTGAGATAGTTTTGTCCAGAGTTCGGTATGGTTCCCACCTTGGTGAAGTTCCAAAAGGCATTGAAAAATTGGCTAATCTCCCAGACCTTGGACAAATGGTAGCTGAGCCCTTTTGAGACTTCTATACCTCTTCATAAATTTTTGTTTTTTGGTTTTTTCCAATTTTGTATTAGACAAAGCATCCAGAGTTGGTTGGAGCAAGGTGTTCTTTAAATCTGTGAAATAATAATCAATAAAATGCATAAAGACAATGGTTTGGTCCATACATAGTTGTAAACTGTCATTTGGTTTAAATATGGTTTGTTAAGCAAAACACAAACTTTACATAATTTAGTTTTAATTACACATAAACTAAATAGTACATTATGATTAAAACAAAAGCCATTGTGGTTTATACAATCCCATGGGTTTATACAATACAATGAAATGCATCCAAATTTAGTATATTGTAAGACACATATAATGGTGATTCCAGTCTGCTTCTTGCTGGTTTGCTATGTGGATCTTTTAATTTATCTATGGGTTTTTTTTTAATGAGTTCTGAATTCAAGTTTAGAAGCAGGAGAAGAAAAGCAGAATGAGGCAATGAACAAAAAAGTATTCGAGCAATGAAGACTCAGATTCACACCTCAGTAAAAAGCTTTTCAAACACACATTCTTCAAATAAGCTCTAAACTTCCCAGCCAATGAGTGTTTCTGATTAGAAATATGGGAATTATACTCCTATCATACATGGAGGATATCAAGCTGGAGAAACTGACTGTAAAGCCTTGTACAAAACATACTTTTTATATTATGTACACTTGTTAGAGTCTATCAGAAGCAGAGGTGGTATTCAACAGGTTCTGACCAGTTCTGGAGAACCGGTAGTGGAAATTTTGAGTTGTTCAGAAAACTAGCAAATACCACTCTGACTGGAGATTTTACAGTGTCCTTCCCCTGCCATGTCCACCAAGCCACGCCCATAGAACCGATAATAAAAAAAATTGAATCCCACCACTGAGCAGAAGGCCATAGATAAGCTGATATTCTTCACTGTCAGGGATTCTAAAATTAGCAGGATTAAGTGGAGAAGTTCTTCAGAGAGTCTGGAGTATAATATGAGTAAGGGAACAAGTAGGCTTGATGCTTCTCTTTGCAAAGAGCCTTGCAGCACAGTTGTAGTCTGCATGTTTGGCATTCCAGTTTAATAAGCAAGTTCTTTTTTTTAAAAAAAAAAAAAGCAAAGTACAGTAATGCAAAAGATTTCTGCAGATTTGCTGGCAAGCTACTGCCAGCTAAAGCAGACAGAGCTGAGCTGGGTGGACACATATTAAATCTGTACACCACAGGGACTCATGGTTTGTTTTAACAAGGGTTTGTTGTACTAGTCATAGCAATTTAGTTCTGACATACCATAAATCCTTATGCTGCGGTTTACAAATCATAATCGTTGGGCTTCCACATTATGCTAAATCAATAAACCACATTATATCTTAAGACATGCAAAAACCGCTAGAAACATTGTGGATGCAGTATGCCTCTGTAGTGCATGGACAGCAGATCAACTGTGCTGGCTGGGAATGCTGTGAGTTAGTTTTTCACTATTCAAACCAGTTGTGAACTGTCTGTTCTTTCTACCCTCCTCTGACAGCTCCATTCTGCTCTTAGCAAGCATTTCTTAAATAGAGCACAATTCCTGAAGAACAAGGAACAAATCGTATGAGAAAAAGTATATATGAAAAGATAATACATGAGTGGAAACACCAGCATCTTTGTCTGCTAAAATAACTTGATTAAATGCAGATTTTTATCAGAGTAATGCAGGACCTTGTATTTAAAGATCTATTGTTCTTTTCCTTCACTGATATGTGTATAATGGGCCTTCTTTTTTTCTCCCAGAAAGGTTACTCTATTCACAGCAAGCTATGTAGTTGAATACCCTTAATTAGGCAATGTGTCTTCTTAACACCCACTATTACCTTTTCCACACTGAGTGGGAATTGCCCATCACAGGAATGTATGAATAACAATCTAAGTTAACTTTTTTTAAATATAGTAAATGCACAGATATACATGACACTTTCTCTTGCAAGTGTTCCAGATTTCCCCTTTCTTTTATTTCTTACTCCATTATTACTATGAACTCTACCTCTTAGACAGAGAATCTATCATTTTGCCTTAAAACAAAGCTAAACAAACCAAACAAAACCCTAAATCAAACTCCCTTTATGGGTAGAGTATTTACCAATTATTATTTGATTATATGATAATTAGTTGTTGGGGAGTACAGAATTTTTAATTAGGCAGCTATTTACAAATTAATATACCACCTCAGTCCCTGACTTAAGGCTGTTTATAATACCATAAGAAGTACAATAAGATAACTGAACAAACTAAAAGAAAATAGAAATTATAAACATATGACAATTGAAATGCATACAATCACCCATTAAATTAATAATCCCATAAAGTCCCTGGACAACATATAACCCAGCCTAGTCTAGAGCATCCCAATGGCTCAGCAGAAGATCAAAGCCTCCTAGACAACCAAAGGATAAAGAACATTCTAAACATAAAAGGAAGAAGGTGTGGTAGAGAAATTCTCACGTCTCTATTATCGCAGTGAAGCATCATTAATATCCAGGAAAGACTACTGGTAATACTGGGTTCCAGGCGGTTCACCCCACTAACTAACCACTTATTTGCAGGACTGTCTGTCCCCTATAGTATCAGCCAGTCCCACCTGTTCTAGAAGTATGGGCACAATTCAGGTCTCTTCTTGAAGAAATCATCTGGTGGGACTGAGCTCTGGAATGATGCTCCCCACCCTATACAATTGGCCACAATCTCGTTGGTAATTGGAAAGACTCTAAATGTTTTATCAGACGTTAGCGTTGAGTTCCTACCTAGAAAACCTACTACTATGAAATTGGCTTCCCAATTGACATTTTTGTGGTTGTTTTTAAATGTACTGTTTTGTTATTGTTTACCTGTTTGTTGATTGCATGCCACCTGAACTTACACTTGTTTGATCTGGGAAGATATGTATATTTCTTTAAATAAATTAACTAATAAATCATAAATTTCTCACACATCTGGTGGTTCTCATGCATGTTCTGTGATAAGCACAGAATTCTTCCAATTGGGATTCTTCTATAGAAAAGAACTTTTTGCATTTATCATGAAGTAAAGACCTGTTACATATATACTAAATGATCCTTGTCAGGGATAGCAGTTTGAGAGACAGTTTGGTCTAGTGGTAAGGTACCATGCTAGAAAAGCAGAAGAGAGTGAGTTCAAATCTTGCCAACCAGGCAGGACAGCCAGCTGGGCCAGGAGGCGGCCAAACCCACCTCACAGGATTGTTGTTGTGGAGAAAATAGGAGGAAGAAGGCATGCTGGATATGATCGTTGCCTTAGGTTATTTGTAAATAGAAATAATTAAAATGTCAATAACATGACATTTTCAGAAGATATTGGACAACCATCTGTCTGAAATGGTATAGGGTTTCCTTCTTGAGGAGAGGATTGGACTAGATGACCTCCAAGGTCCCTTCCAACTGTTATTCTATTATTCTGTCATTTTCAGTAATTATCTGAATAAGAACAAATGCTCAGGAAGTTAGTCAGGTAAGTTGCTATCATGCTTGTTAATTGAACGTTATATGTCAATGAATGCTATATGTCAGTATGAATCCTTAACAATTGCTGACATCAGGGTTAACATTAGCAGGGCATATGGGTAGAAACTGTTTTATTTGAGTTTGCAAATCTATATTTTATGTGAAGGACTGCTACATTTAGGGCATAAAAGAATGCTTCCTCTCTTGATTTGATCCTATGCAGATATTGAATCTGGCAAAGGTCACCGTGAAACTGCTTTTCCCATTGCACATATCAGTCTTGAAATTTCTAAGCTATATTTCAAGGCTCAACCTATGCTGTCAAATATAATATCATGTTGACTATTGACATCTTGAAAAGTTTTAAAGATGTCTAGAGAACCCTGTAGCTTTACTTTAGTTTGTAGTTGAAATGTAATTGATAGTTTTCAAAATTTTGCCAGCAGTGCAGTCAAAATGAAAAACTGGGAATCCATTGAGATTTCAAAACTCAAACTTCTGTCAACTTGATTGTGTTTTTTCCCATGAGAATCATATCAGTCAACCTCTTATGGGTATCACTGAAGTAGAAACAAATGGGCATAGATTTCAAAACACAGGACCCTCTTGTTGCACAAAGTGCCTTCAGCATAATTTTGAACTCTTATGTCATATATAGAGTGACCCTCATCTAATATTGTGTACAAAGTAACCACAAAGATATGCTACAACCCTCAACAAAAATTTCATTACTGGAAAAAATTGACATTCCACCATTCAGTATTAAACTGAGAGTGTGGACAGCATAGTAGACATATATACCTTTTTCTTATACAATCACATATAATTGTAGATTCCATAATTGTGGTCTTGGCTTTACAGTTTTGATAGAAAATAGTTTTCAAATGTTTTTCAGATGTTATATATCAAACCAGCCACTGACTGATATCTACAAAAAGTCTAGTAGCATTAAGATAAAAGATTAGTTAGGATTTCCCCTGTCCAGTTGTGTTGGTCTCTGGGGAATCTTAATTCTTAAGCCAAGGGAGCCAGTATTGTCTCAAGACATTTATGTGGTGATGTGGACAGCATGACTATATGTCGGGGTGCACGGAACACTGTTACTTTCACACCAAAATGGTACTTATTTTTTTTTCCAAAAAGTTTTTAATTTTTTAATGTTTACACATCTCTTTACATGGGCAATGTGGTTCCAGATTATAACAGTGGTACATAATCATACTTTCATTTCCACCAATCTTATATATCTTATATCATTGTCCATTTCACTCATCTCTAAATAAGTTTCCATTTCATATTTCAATTCATTAATTCAATATCATTTCATCCACATATGGATTCCCAGTTCTTTATCTCATATTATTTCCATTTTCAGCTTACCATCTATTTTATTCAACATTACACATGATTATTATCCTAAAGTTTTCCTAGGCCAATTACATAATCGACAATCTAGAAAGAATAAAAATCAATATATTTAGGATCCACCTGGCATATCCCTTCAATCTATCTAATTTAATAATTCATTCCCCAGTTTAAACACATTAACATTAAATAATCAACTATATATTTTAAAACATATATATTTTAAGGTGTTGCCCTGAAGTTGCTAAAATAACTTTTTAATATATCTCATTTTTAATCCTCCAATATAAGGGTTCATAACAGCATAATTCACATACAATTATATATATATATATATATATATATATATATATATACTTAGTGTTACAACACCCTGTTAAGCCCCAATTAAGGGAGAAAGCATACTGCTTTCTTTTCTGTCTTTCGGCTCATCACCAGAGACCATACCGACAGAAAGCTATTTGTTTCGTTGTCTTTAGTTTATATGTGTGTAAGGTTTTTGAGCTGATAATTTTTTAAATAATAAATAAGGGAGACTAGGATAGATCTATTTCAAGCTAGTTAGCTCTCTTCAGCTAGCCATACCCTTACTGGGATTCGAACCAGGGAAGTATTACATGTGAGGCAGTTGTAATTGCCACTACACCACTGGCTCTCTCCTTATCAGCAGAGGCAGGGGAATAAGTATATACTTAGTGTTACAACACCCTGTTAAGCCCCAATTAAGGGAGAAAGCATACTGCTTTCTTTTCTGTCTTTCGGCTCATCACCAGAGACCATACCGACAGAAAGCTATTTGTTTCGTTGTCTTTTCTTTACATGTGTGTAAGGTTTTTAAGCTGATAATTTTAAATAATAAATAAGGGAGACTAGTATAGATCTATTTCGAGCTAGTTAGCTCTCTTCAGCTAGCCATACCCTTACTGGGATTCGAAACAGGGAAGTATTACATGTGAGGCAGTTGTAATTGCCACTACACGGAGCCAGGTAGTGTAGTGGCAATTACAACTGCCTCACATGTAATACTTCCCTGGTTCGAATCCCAGTAAGGGTATGGCTAGCTGACGAGAGCTAAATAGCTCAAAATAGATCTATCCTAGTCTCCCTTGTTTAATTCTTTATCAGCTCAAAAACCTAACACACATATAAACAAAAAGACAATGAAACAAATAGCTCTCTATCTGGATGGTCTCTGGTGATGAGCCAAAAGACAGAAAAGGACAGCAGTATGCTTCCTCCCTTAATTGGGGCTTACCAGGGTGTTGTAACACAAGTATATACTCATATCCCTGTCTCAGCTGATCTGGAGGAGAACCAGTGGTCTAATTGGAGGAGAATCAGTGGCTATTGGGGGGGGAAATTTTGCCCCCCACAGAGAGGGCCCGCAACCTGGGAGTCCTCCTGGATGTACGGCTGTCGCTTGAACATCACGTTGCGGCCGTCTCCAGGGGGGCGTTTCATCAGATCCGTCGGATCTACCGGTTGCGGCCCTTTCTGGATCGGGACGCCTTGCGCACGGTCACTCAGGCCCTTGTCACCTCTCGTCTGGACTATTGTAATGCCCTCTACATGGGGCTCCCTGCGGGGAGCACCCGGAGACTCCAGCTGGCTGCAAAATGCAGCCGCGCGGGTGATCATGGGGGCGTCGCATAGCGCCCATGTGACTCCTCTCCTGCGCGAGCTGCATTGGTTGCCAGTGGCTTTCCGGGTTCGCTTTAAGGTTCTAGTTTTGACCTTTAGGGTGACCCATGGCATGGGACCAGGTTACCTGCAGGACCGCATTCTACCAGTGATCTCCAGCAGGCCGGTGCGTTCACATAGAGAGGGTCTGCTCCGGGTGCCGTCGGCCGCTATGTGTCGTCTGGCGGCGCCGAGGAGTAGGGCCTTCTCTGTGGGGCCCCCGCCCTCTGGAATACTCTGCCACCAGAGCTTCGTACAGGCACGGACCTGAGGGCCTTCAGGTGCGCGTTGAAGACCTGGCTCTTCGAGCAGGCTGGCCTGGGCTGAGATGGTTTTAATTGGTCTCCATATTATTCTTAATTTTAAATTGGGGTTTTAAGGGGGGGGGGCTTTTTACTTTTATTAACCAGCCAACATCAAATTTAATACTTTTTTAACTTTTGTATTGTTTGTGGGGTTTTAGACGGGCTGTGCACCGCCCTGAGTCCCTCGGGAGAAGGGCGGTATATAAATTGAAATAATAAATAAATAAATAAATAATGGCAATTACAACTGCCTAACATATAATACTTCCCTGGTTCAAATCCCAGTAAGGGTATGGCTAGCTGACAAGCGAAATAGATGTATCCTAGTCTCCCTTGTTTAATTATTTATCAGTTCAAAAACCTAACACACATGTTTTCTTATGTTTTTGCGGTTATTTATATGTATGATATTTAGGTTTCTTCAGGTATTTTCCCATGTAATATTTGTGCTTTTATTACAGCGATGTTTCGGCAGAATCTCATCTGCCATCCTCAGACTTGTGTATTAGGTTCTTTTTAAATACCATACATATGTATATATGTATGTATGTATGTATGTATGTGTATATATATATATATATATATATATATATATATATATATATATATATATATATGGATCTTTGGTTCTTCGGGTTTTCTCCCGCGTAGACTTGGAAATATCTAAGCGACGTTTCGATGAAGTCTCATTCATAATCTTCAGGCTTGTGTCTTCAGCCTTGTGTTTCTCAGAGTGATGTGAGCTTGCAGCTGCTTCTTCCTTTTAACTACTAGTGGGAGTGTGACTTGATTGGGTGGGGGCTTGGCTGTGTTCTGATTGGGTGGGGGTATGTTCTCATTAGTTGGGGGTTTGGCTGTGTTCTGATTGGTGCGGAGTTGGCTGTGTTCTGATTGGCTGGGGGTGTGTTCTGTTTCTGGTGGGGGTTTGGTTGTACTCCAAAAAACAAATATATATATATATATATATATATATATATATATATATAATATATATATATATATATATATATATATATATATATATATATATATATAAAATCCTAAAATAATTTCCAGCAATTTTAAACTAAGTGCTAATATACATTCCTATGTGGAATCCCCCTTATACAATCCCTAACCCTTATCTCTAAATCTCGTAACTTTATCATTCCTTTTAATTTTGGCTAGGTTTCCCTTTTCTAAGTTTCCCCAATCTTCCTTCTTTTTCCCTTCTAATATTGTTTTTATTTCCCTCTGCCTGTCAGCCACGTTTCCCGCCACACACACTTTTTCAGTTCTCTTTTTGGGGGGGTTTCTTACATATTTCCTTCTTCTTCTTAATCTTGAGTGTCTTATCTCTTTTGTTTATTGTCTCCAATGTCAATGTCTCTGTTTTAAGTCCTTTTATATCCTTTGTCAATGGTCCTTGTTCTTCATGCTCATCAAGGCTGTTATTTTCATCGTCTTTGAGCTTCCTTTGATTCTTCCGTGAACTGTGACGCCATTACTTTACTCAGCATTAATTCCACCAGTTCTAAGTGGTACTTATTTATCTACTTGCATTTGCATGCTTTCAAACTGCTAGATGGACAGAAGCTGAGGCAAGTAATATGAGCTCATCCCATTTCACAGCACTTAGGTCTTGAACCCAGGTGTTCAGTTTTCCAACTGACAAGCTCAACATCTTTAACCACTGAACCATTGTACCCCCTACATAGTAACATTACATAATAGCATTACACTCAGGCCTGCACTTATAGTGCTGTCTATACATTCATATCAAACCAGCCAACTGAGCTGAGCTTCCTTAATAGCAGTTACATATGTCAAATTACTTTCCCCCCACTTATCTACTTTTCTTTCAAAGAACAGAAGAATAAAAACAGAAGCTTAATACATTAGTATTTTGCCAAACATTTTAAAATAAATGCATTGCCATTATGTTAACCTATATAAAGTTAAGAAGGGTGTTAATTACTACCGTCTGGCAATCTCTTTCTTGCTTTCCTTAGCTTCCTGTCAAAGCCATTCCCTCATTGTTCCTCTTCTTTATTCAGGTGATCTTCTTCACCTAGTTCTTTGCCTGGTTGGAACCAGAACCTCTTGGAACCAACACACCTGAAGCCAGGTGTGGTTTGAGAAACAAGGAATAAACTCCCTTCCATTCTTCTTCCCAGAAATCTCCAGTTCTTTCTTCACCATTGCCAACAAAGCAACAGATTTTCTTTCCCTATTAAAAAAAATGCTCTCTCTGAGAATGTTGACTATCTCATCTACTGTTAGCTTCTGTTATCAGCTAGAAAGAACTGACTATATATTTGCAAACTCATATGTCATATCATATTCAGGTAGTCCATTCTATTCTTCATATTCAACACCTTACTCTATATAGTCATATTTTGCAAGGTTGATAAATAGGAGAAAAAGTCTACCAGATCCATCTGAGCACGTCCTCTAAAGGCCAGGTTAAAAACAGCCAAAATAAGTGGGACATTGCTGTCTTTGGGCATTCCCATCTAGATTCTGTGACTGTATTCTGTTAGCACCAGATCTCTGGAATATGCAGCTCCAGGGGTGGGCATTTCAGGCTTCATGTGTCACAAAACCAAGCAGTTCTGTTAGGATATGTGTAGAGTAACCCTTGTATAAAAAGGATATGCACACGGAAACGGTTTATGAGAATAGTTATGAATAAATATACAGCCACACAGAGTTGAACAAGTTATATTAATGTTTACTTGAAGAAATAGCACAGTCCAGTAAACAGTCTATGTCATACATGTTTTTATCAGTCCAGAAATATCCAGTTATAAAGTCTTCTTACCGGTTTCAAGTCTTTTACAGCAGACAAATATCAAATACATAATACAACAGATAATCTTCGATATCAACAGAATATCAAAATAAATAGAGTTAGTCAGTTTCGGTCCGTAGTCAGTCAAGAGAGATCATCAGTGGAAAAAAAAGAGAGAATGAAACCATGATCTATAGCTCCCTCTTATGGCAACTTGTAGCATAATTAACCAACCAGAACACAGAATAATACATTACAGTATTTTTCCTTAAAGCTACAAACATATATATTTGTAGTTTATATATTGTCAACCCAACTATGTTATTTACATATATATAACAAGTTCTACCAGCCACTCAGCCATTTTCTTGGTCCCTGGTTACAAAAAAACAAACATGCTCAGCAATATATTTGGTCCAAACCTCCAAGCTCAGAGAGCACCAAGGACTCCAAAATCAACTGTGAACCTCACATATTCTTTTCTATTGCCTGTTTAGTCCAAAGTTTAAGAACAGAGTCCATCTCATTTGACTTCTATACCAGTTCTGCTTACACATGAAGTCTTAGTGCTTGCATATACAAAAATTGTTAAGCGACAAAAAGTAGATTTTACCTGCCCTCCTTTGAATTGGATCAATGGGGTACATTTAAAATAATGAAACAGTTTAAATCAATATTCAGCATTGAGAGTTGCTAAAATGGCCTCCGTGTGAAATATCTGAGAATCCAGGGAGGCATGAGAATTGCTGTTGGCAGCTATCCTGACCTCTTCAACAATTGAATGTACTTTTAGTTAACAGTACTCTGGATGTGCTTTTATGTCCATTTGGTCTGTAGAAAAATATTCTACAACAAACATTCTGTGAATAATCTGCTTTATTTTGTTCCTAACCAACTAATTTGTAATTTCAAAACACCCAAGCCGATTCTAGGCAGCTTTTTCTCTTCACTTTCTCTCTAACTTTCTCTTCCTGCTACATTATCAGCTTTCACTTCAATGTTCGTCTACAAATTTTGTCTTCTTAGATTTCTAGTTCAAGTTATTGCTTTAAAAATTGTCCTGATTGAATCTCCTTGGTTTTAATTTCTTTCAAATCCAACTGTTAGGAACAGAGGGATTATTCAATTCCCTAAAGCTTGGGAGGGAGTTATGCAAAGCACAGAAAGAGAAATCAAAAGCTAGATAAAGACATGAGAAAAGAAAAGGAAATACATTACAACTAATTCACACCAAAATTTAAAAAAACTCTCTTTCCATCCCTTTCTCTCATACCAACCATCTTGTTTCTGCAAAATTTGTACTCTTGTTCATATATCACTTTTATTCTTTAAACTTCACACAGGTATCTTTTCCAGCAATCATCAGCTTCACATAACTATGACTTACCATCTCTTTCACCCTCTCATTCTTCTTTGCAAGTTGATTCTTGGTCATTCTTTCTAAACACCAAATCACAATATATTCCTTTTGTATTTACTGCTTAACTTTTCCTATTAAGTCCAGACTTTCTAGCTGAGGTCAGCTTATCACACACACTTACAGTATTTTAATCCATATCAATATGTAGGGTTTGAAAAAATATGTAACAAAAATAAATAATTCAAATTGAGCACAATTAAACAAACATTTGATTGAACAAAGGCAGCTTTGAATTAGAGTATTTGAAATTTTCTTGACAGGGTTATAGAGGGGGAATTCCCTCTTAGTTCTCTTTCTTTTCTATACTTTCCTTCATCCTGTAGAGATTCAATTGCATATTGGGAAGTGAGGGATGGTAAAGAGAGACAGCTATAGGCCTCCAAAAATTAGACTTGCAGGACCTGTTGAGCATATCTTTATTTCAAGAAACAAAAATAAAGGTAGACCAGGTAGTGATCTAGGCCAACAGAAATGAAGAGAAATGTAAGGACTGACTGCTTTGAGCATAACAAAATTCTAACTTAAGTTCAATTTAAGATGTTATTGGAGTGCTGTCTTCTTTCATCTACAAATGTTTTTACTTTCTCACAGGAATGTCAGAAGATGCTTCTACCCCACTCATTTATCTATTACAGTAATATTGACACTCATTAGCAACTGACATTCAGGATTTCTGACAATTTCTTCTAGCTCTACATGGATTGGCTAGAATTAAAACTGAGACCTTCCAGATACAAAACATATGCCGTCCCTTGCAGGAAGTTTTTGAAGAAATGACAACAAAAGTTTTCAGTATGAAGTATAGGACACTGGTCATCAAAGGAACTCTTTTGAATGCAATAATTTTGTGACTCCAACTACTTCCCAATATTTTTTCTTTATATAGTAGATCAATAGATTTATCAATTTTGTAGCAACTATGTTGACATACTGACTATGGCCAAAAAAAACAGAGGCTATGTTTTCATGTACAAGATACTTCATTCATGTCAGGCTTCCAAAGTAAAAAAACAGGAATACCAAATGCAGACTAAGACATTTTGCTACAAAAACAATAGCACTTCATGATTCTAGAGAAGAGGAGGAAGAGGGAGAAGAAGAATATAAGGGTGTTATCCAGGTACAGGTGAATGGCACTTGAGTATTGAGCTCCAAATTCTTCATACATGGCACATACAATACACTACTTAAAAACAGCTGCAAGCAGTGGAGAAAGACACTTATGTATCATCCTGGTACCCTGGTTAAATGGATCTTACTGATCTAATAATAGAAGAAGCTTCTTGCTTGTAGAATTTGCACAGACACAGCTTTGGGCATTTTATTTCATTAAAACAGAAATAATCAGTTAAGTATGGGACATGACGTCTTCCCTGGTATGTGCATTTAGTTGACCTAAATCCCAGGAGAAGGAATGTAGCACTTTGTGTTCAGTGTAGCTCATAGTTAATTTCACAAAAGGACAAATTCTTACCGCCTCTGTAGTTAAAATCCAAAGGTGTCAGACAAAGATTCAAAGCTATGTGGTATTTTGGGAGGTTATTTTCTCACACTTTGGGAATAAATTTGGACCCAAGAGAGTATCAGGCTCTCAATGCAGTAGCATTTAAAAAAGGGAGAGCAACTCTCAATCACATTAAAATTGGCCAAAGTACAGTCACTTATCTTGTGAGTTTTTATCTGCTTTGGGTAATGTCAGTCTGATCTGACAAGTGCTGTGTGCATTTGTCATCTTTGATGCTGGGAGAAAACTTTGGAGAAGTTTGAAATGTAAGGAAGAAGAGAAAAGAAGGAAATCTGCAAATCATGAATGCAAAATTTTGATTTGGGTGACGATTTGTCATAGGGAAGCTTTAGGGAGCCTGTTTAATAATGTGGCATTGAAAGCCAGGAGTTGGGAGCTATCACTACTAATCTATCTTGTACTGGTGTTAGGCTGAAGTGTGAAAACTCAATGATTTTTATAAATCTGGGGGACAAAATACCTCCCATGGATTGGCTTTTACTTCTTAAGACCAAACACATTGGAGAATTAAGTTTATTAATGAAATGACAACATTCTTTCTTAAAAAAGAAAGAAAAAAGGCCAGCCACAATTTCAAGCTGTTTCTCAGCTACTTTTAGCTACAGAAAAGATAGTTATAATACAGAATGATATACTAGTGTCTATCAGAGGAAAGCAAGAGAGAAATATTATAAATAAATAAAGTGATTAAGCCACTTCTAAGACTGAGGTAGAGAGAGATATTTTATTATTTTGTTTTATTTTAGAATTATTTTGCCTTTTTTCCAGGAATTCATAGCAGCACCACAAAGTTTTTCCTTCAATTTTTCATATAAGATTCCTGTGAAATAGGTTAGATTTTGAGAAAGTGACTGGCTCAAAATCACTTCAGTTTTCATGTCTAAGAGTAGAATTCAGTTATGGTCTCTTCAGTTCCAGTCCAACATGCTAACCATGATTATTTTTTCCCTGAAATACTGTGTTATAATAACTTGGTAAATTTATTCAGAAATTGGGATGGATACTCACATTCCAACAGAGAGCCATTTCTTTTGTCACTATGATTTCCTTCTATTTCAGATAATGGAATTGTATAGTATTATGTGCCAAATTATTTAAGATTCAGTTATGTCATGTCCCATTCCAAAGTAGTGCTTTTAATTAACTATCTGAATGCTCATGCTTATGAAAATTGATTTGAAAAGAAATATATTCTAAGCAAAAGACAGTGCCCTGAGTCTAATCTCAACTCCAATATTGACCATATCCATTTATTTAGTTGTTTCCAAGTTAAGGAATGTACTCTTATTAAATGCATTAGCAAGCATTTAGGAAACCTATAAATATTTTTATTTGGTCAAGATTTTAAACTGTTAATTGGGTTTAATATTAATAGCATTAGCTTTTAATTTTCTGTGTCATGTTTTAACTTATAGCAAGAACTTGGTTTTTTTGAGCAGGAAAGTAAAGGATGAAATAAATAATAAACATTGATAATTATAAATGAGCTTATGTTTTGTTTTAGACATTTATAAAAAGCTTTAATTGTATTTTTATTAGCCAAATCTTTTTCATAACTTGGTATAAAGTCATATCTGAATGTAGTAGGCCGACATATATAATACAATACACATACTTTCTATACATTTTAATATGTGTCCAACATCTCATATAATAACTCAATTCACAGAGTATCAGGATATGACTGACAAACTAATTAGCCTAACTAATAGCAATAGCAATAGCACTTAGACTTACATACCACTTTATAGTACTTTACAGCCCTCTCAAAGCAGTTTACAGAGTCAGCATATTACCCCAACTATTTGGGTCCTCATTTTACCCTCCTTGGAAGGATGGAAGGCCAAGTCAACCTTGAGCCTAGTGGGATTCGATCTGCCAAATTGCAGTGGGAGTAGCTTGCAGTACTGCACCACTGCGCCACCAAGGCACCATAATGCTTAGGTAACTGCAATTTGTAATTATGATTGCAGGTATTATCCTACCTTTATTATGAAAACAATCATTTGAAACCTGTTTGCAAACTATGGTTTATAGTATTATGGGATTACTTATAAATTAATCAAACATTAACTACAATTGTACTGTCTGTTTTAGTTTGAAACCTTCTGGAAATTTGAGCTTTATAAATCAGCAAAATAAATCATTGTTTGTTAGGCATGAAGTTTATTAGGCATGAAGTTGCAATGCCTGTGAGATTATCATCAATCCTTTCAACATTTTACACAGTTCCATTCAGAATAGTCTTATGGAAGAAGTTGCTAATTCCTCAAAGGCCTACTGGGTTGTAGAGACTTTGTTCAGTTTTTCCTGAATTTCAGAACTAATATGTTTCAATATTCCTGTGATGATACAACATGTGCTACTTAGTTTGCACTCCTTTCCACATTTTTGGGTGAAATAATTGTTTTAACTGTTTCCTAAAGGGTTAATTATTGCAAAGAGTGTCTAAATCTGCAGAATGATAAAAATAAACATACAGAAGAGTTAAAAGAAAGACAGACATTATATATCCAAGTACAATCTTTTCCCCAGATAGCATTTTAGCAAAAATAAAAGGTTGTCTGGACAGCCTCATGATTCATCTCCATTGCCATCTGTTAGGAGAAATGAACCATCTTCGCTCATTAAATCATAACGATTCTCTTTTATAAATTTGTGTCGACCTATTGACCTGAAGCCTAATCACTCAGATAAAGACATAGCATAGTGATGACGGATGCTTTTAAACCTACTTTCTGCTTAGCTTTACATCAGTGTTCAGGAATGTTATTATCCTGTTTTCCATGCTATATTTAAGGCAATTAATATTTCAATCATCCAGTAAGCCAGCAAAAGCATCAGATCTCCACTTCTAACATATTGGGAAGCTTGATATCTAAAAAACATTGGGGAAAGGGAGAATCTATTTTTTAATTCGCATACAAAGTTGAAAAAATATCAATGTTTGTAATCATAGATTCAAATGAATTGAGTAAGGGATAGGGAGAGAGAAGAAACTGGAAAATATTAAGTTTATTAAGCTGATAATCTTATTGTAAAGATCAGTCCTACTTGGATTTAAGTTGGAATTTCAGCATTTTCCGAATGTGAAACCTCAAGAGCCAAATAGGAACATTTCTATAGTTCAAAGTACCAAATTCTATCATTTTGAGAAATTCCACACGTGTACAGTTGAATAGTAATTATGATTTAATAAATGGTTCATTGTTTGATCAGCTGTAACACCATACTACAGAAGAAATTATATGTGAAAGAGTATGGACATTGTTTAGTCCCATTTGAGATTTCAAACTCAAAAATTCTGGAATAGCAAATTCAGGACAAAAATATCTCCAACCAATGGAAGATTATTTTTTTTTCAGGAAACTGCACATAGTTGCTTGTAAGTTAACAATATTAAACAACAACATTCAAAATTATCTTCTGAAACTAATTAATTAGAAATGAGTGGGGAGAAAAAACTTGACAGTGCAGTTCCATTTCCTCATCCTTAATCTGTTGCTTTGTAATATGCAGACAACTCAGAATCTGAAGCCATAACAGAGTTTTAACTTTTATCTCTTCTTCCCCTTCTTTCTATCCTGTTTGGGTAATCTAAATAGTTTCTCTTTCACTGTTTCCAGTGAGATGGAAACATTTTTTCAAAACAAAATAAGGGGCTCAGAAAACCATATTCTGCTTTCTGTATTACTTTCATTGTATTACTGTACTACTCTAGCTGTCGACCAGCAGAATATTTCAGGTCAGGGGCCAAAGTCAACTGAAACCAGAGAGTTTTTGTAACTCAGAGTAATCAGAGATTACTTTGTCAAGTGCACCAAATGCTATCTTCAGCTGATTCAGTAACCCCCATACCAAAACTGTTGTCTGTCACATTTCTGAGCAAACCCTCAATATATTCCACATTAGAACAGTGACAATTCACAACAGTAGTATTTGATGATAAGTGGATCCTCCTTGTTATGAGGGGGGGAAACTTTTAATTAAAAACAGTGAGGTGCTTCCTGCTAACAATAGGCCTTTGAAGCGTTAAAACCTGTCATCAGCCACCTTTCAATGTATATTAAGTTAATAGCACCTTGGATAAAGAGAAATGAAAAATACATGTCACCAAGTCAAAGAAAAATTGCATAATTACAGACAATTAACAATTATGAATCATCAGTTTTTTTTCCACTGGGAAATATTTCCTCTATTTCTATATTTAGGACTCATGTTCTTTATTCTGTGTCTATATAAGTGGCTAATGAAGCTACAGTTATAAAGGCTGTTTTTTTCCAGAAGTCAGAAAAGGAAATATTTCCGGTTTTAGAGATTCATGAAAGCTTTTAGATTTAAATATCTTTTTTATTTTGAAAATACACTACTGACTTCTCTATCTCTCCACCCACACCCTGGAACAGCATCTCCTGCCTTTGAGATATGGATGACGCCTAGTTTCCTGGGGTTCTGGAAAGCCCTCAACATCTGGCTCTGTTCCCAGTCCTGGAGTTTCTGAATATATTTGTGGATCCCTTTTCATATGTGTACTGTTTATTGTCCTAGTTATTTTAATCTAGGCTGCCTATATATGTGTGTTTAAACTAGTTTTTTTAAAAAAAATTGTAAACTGCCCAGAATATAATAGACTGGGTAGCCATTAAAAAAATAATAAATTGAATTACTACTTGCATGATATTTTCAACAGTAGATTTAGACATTGTTTTCAATATTATTGCATAGGCATATGGTATTGTGTGAAATGAAGGGCTGAATTCAAGCTACTTTATACATTATGATTTGAATACAGTGACCATACATACTTTATTATAAAAGAAAGCCCTTTATTTCTTTAGACTTCTTTCTTTCACAAAAATTCACTTTTGTTTTTTATTTTGGTTGTTTAATTTGTACAGTACAAATGGTACTTCAGATGGAGGGACATGATGCAGACTCTGTCAGTTAAAGCATTTCAGTGGACAGTATCTAAGAGAAGAGACTTTTATGCCATTAACCTCATCCTATGAAATATTTTTTCCCATGAAGTGAGGTTGGTCCCCATTCTGCTCATTTTCTGGACGAGTGAAAAATATGGCTCCAATATGGAGTATTGAGATTTAAGAGTGACATGCAATCCTGGGGGTAGCTAGTATGATGCAACTTCTCTGTCTTTTTAACTTTATTTCTGCGTGGATTTTGTATCTTTTTTTTTACTTTAAAACCAGCCAGTCACTTAGATGATGAGATAAGAGATATATAAATTTTATTAATAGATAAATAGAATGTGGAGTCTATCACATTCTAAAAAACTTCTTCAATTCAGTTCTTCTGAACTCAAGAAGTTTCTTGGATGAGAAGTAAAACATCTTCAAGGAACAATAAAGTCCAGTTACCTTTTGAAAAGGCATCTTTGGGACAGCCAAGAGAATACGGTTTTTGTGATTGGTTCATTAAGTGATTATCATAAAGGATGTCTCCTTTCCTGGCATTCCATAAAGCCCTTGTAACCTGTTCTCCCCTGGCCTGGAGTTTGAGGTGTTTGTGGAGCACCTCTTATACCTGTAGGTGTTATCATTTGGGTACCTGTAGATGTGAATTTATGTGTACATTTAATATTTTTTATTGTTTCTGGATTTTATAAGTCACCCAGAATCTAACAGTGTGGGCAGCTACAATACATTTAACAAATTATATTACATTAAATTATATTATTGGTATGATACTGATATAAAGCCAGTAATGCATATCTTCTTGTACCACTCAATTAAAAAATCAAGGCTGCTTGCTAAATTCTTCTGATGACAATCAAAATATCAAGCTATATTTAGAATTGAATTAAAAATAATAAAGCAGCTTATTTGCAATGTTTTATGATGTTTGTGCATCTAGGCTACGGGTATCAAACTCAGGCTCAGGGCCCGGATCCGGCCCCTGGGGTGCTTAGATCTGGCCTGCAGAGTCACACTGGAAACAGTGAAGGACTGGCCTGCCATGCCTCTGCCAGTGAAAATGGGACCTGGTGGGCACATGTGGCCTACCTGAGCTCCGTTTTCACTGGCAGAGGCTGCAGGAGGCCGTCGCAGCTGAAAACGGAGCTCAGGAGCTCTTTTTCACTGGCAGAGTGGGCCACCACAGGCACCCTTAATATTAGTGATGTCAAGGTGGCCATGCCCATCCCGGCCACACCCACCCTGACCCCCAAGGTCAAACACACCCTGATGTGGTCCTCAATGAAATCAGGATTGAAATTCCTGATCTAGGCAATTCTAAATGTCTAGAATTATCAATTTCATTAGCCTGTCCATCTAGCCATAAAAAATTGGGGATGAGAATTTCACTTAAAGGCATGTGTAGGGTTCCAAATTAATGTAAGTCAGCCTAGAATAATAGCAAAGACTTGGTTAGGTCTTGGTTAAGACTCGCTCAATAAAAAGATTAACCCCTTGGCTTAACTGGTACTTGTATGGTTTAATGCATAAGAATTTATATGAGGTTTCTATATAAGTCTGACTAGTTATTTATCATCAAAGATACTTTTTAGATTTGCTATTTAAGAGCAAATTTTTGCTTAAACATTTTTTTTCAAATCTGCCAGTACTTAAAAAATAACTTTTTGGCTTCAAGACTAAAATCAAGAGAGGCAACCAAAATGACTGACACAAACCTCTGCTCATATATTCTTCCTGTTCTAGACCCATGGCTAAATATCAGCCAATTAAATATTATTTTGATCTATATGCAAAATCTATGCAAAGCAAATGATGCAAACAGGCTTCTAGTTTTATATCTGCATATTTTAGTCCACTTTTGAAACTCAACATAAAACCAATATATTTAAGTTAAGTGTAAATATATTCCTATGTTTCTAATTAGTAAAATAGTTAAATATTTAGAATTACAGAAATGGTGTTTGATATTATAGCAATAGCACTTAGACTTATGTACCACTTTACAGTGCTTTATAGCCTTCTCTAAGTGATTTACAGAGTCAGCATATTGCTCCCAACAATATAGGTCCTCATTTTACCAACCTCAGAAGGATGGAAGGCTGAGTCAATCTTGAGCCTGGTGAGATTTGAACTGTCAAATTGCAGGCAGCCAGCAGGCAGCAGAACTAGGCTTCAGTACTGCATTCTAACCACTGTGTGGTTCTTCCAAAATTGCACTTCACCAACTATGAGGGTTCATATTTATCATATCTGGAATAGAATGTGTTTCTGGTCATAACAT
Organism: Bungarus multicinctus; assembly: GCA_023653725.1. Taxonomy (NCBI): domain Eukaryota; kingdom Metazoa; phylum Chordata; class Lepidosauria; order Squamata; family Elapidae; genus Bungarus; species Bungarus multicinctus. Next base: position 51,328,225 of record CM042846.1, on the reverse strand, counting down.
AGTACAGGCAAAATAGCAGAAATCTATAAATGTTTTATTGAAAGGAAAGTACAATGCCTTAGCTATTTGTTTTTCTAGTTTTAGGATATAATGAAAACTGGTATAAAAAAACCTGGAGGTATATTAGTACCGTAGCTATATATACCAAAAAATATTATCTACCAAGCAGAATATATACCTTAAAGAAAAAGAGTTTAAGTTTTAAATTTAATCCTCTCCTGACCTTGGTTTTTTTTTTTAAGATTCAAGTAATTAACAGCTCTCCCACACAGATTCTTAGTGAAAATTTGGTTTTCTTTTGAAATTTGGTTACATACTTTTGTAACACACCACAAGAAATTAAACAAGAACTTGTCTCCCGTTGAATCATTCCTGTATTTGTTTCTCAATTTTAATGTTTTATTTTGTTGATAAATCGTATTGTAAGGTATCTCAATTACTCAATAAGTAGTCTAGAATGTTATTTTTTAATATTGAACAGTTGCTCATTTTTATTAAGGCAGCTATAGTATTAAATTTGCTTTGCTTTAATAGTAGGGTTAAAATACCTACCTGAACTAACAATTAAAGACAAACTATGCCCTTTCATTACCTGGAATAATGAGCCATTTACATGTGATAGAGAAAGAAGAACCTGCCAGAAAACTTCAATAAATGCAAGACACTAAGACAACATTGTTTTTTTTTCTCCTCCATTTTAGGCAAATGTATTTTTATCTTGTTTTTTTAAAAGCAAGACATGTATTTAAAAGCAGATTTAATTTCTACAGAGTATCAAGAATATGACATCAATATGTATAATTATCTTTCTTTTCATCAGATGCTCTGGTACATTTTATTGGGCTAAACAATAGAAGGCTGTTTCCTTTCTGAAATTACTCAGGCAGCCACTTATTTGCATGTAGCAGTATGCAAAACTTACCTAAGCACTTGTTACTTGTTTTGTGTAAAGCATTTTTGCCTGGAACTTCCTCCCAACGTTTACACAATTTGATTATTTATTTACTTAATTATCTATCTATCTATCTATCCAGTGGTGTGATGCTGCTGGTTTGCACCAATTCTAGTGAACCGGTAGTGCCAGTGAACAGTTGGCCACACCCACCTGCCCCCACCCTTCCTTTCCTTTATTTCCTTAGTTTTGAGCTCAGTTGATTCACACATCAGAGCGGATTGCCGCACCTCGGCTTGTTGGTTTTTGACTGCTGAGCACACACACAAAGCACTCTCTCATAGAAACAGTAGTAAAAGGCTGCATCCCACCACTGAATCTATCTATTTATCTATCATCTATAATTCGTATATCGCCTATCGAAGTTATAATACCCATCCATCTTAGAAATAAGTTACTCTGATCAAAGTTCAAAAAATTGTAAAGCAGCATTATAAAACAGGATTTTCTCCCCAGGTGGGTTGTCCAATACATCTATGGGCTACATATACAGTAATGCTAGTCAGGAACATTCACAATTGATGAGTGGGAGTAAGAGAGACTTTACAGTGTCCTCTCATACCACCTATCTTGTTCCAGGAACAATGTGTTTTGTAATATGTAACATTCTTTTTACCAATCTTCCAGCTCCAAACTTCTACTTCACATTTTTTTGTAACTTGGAATTAACAATCTGTTCCTCTGTCAAACTGCATGCTCATTGGTAGTGTTGCAGAGGAAAAAAATAGAAGATAATTCTCCCTGATGCAAAAAAAAAAAAGAGCACAAAAGGGTTTCTTGGATCTAAAATAAAATTCAGATAGGAAGAAATTGTGAAGAAAAATAACAACAGCAAAGCCAAGTGATAAATCCATCGCCAGCCTGAGTAAACAAAAATGGAAATATTGCATTGCTGTATTTTATGTATACTAGAAAGCCTGGAGAATCCAACAATTGCTATTGCCTAGCAAAATACATGGAGCATTATCCACATTGTGGCTATAATGGGGAGGTGGACAGTGGGAAGGAAATTGTATGTGATTCTACTTGCATGGTATTTAAATTTGTTTTATCAGAGATATACACACATAAGGTTTCAAAATATAAAAGTTCTAATCATCATCATGTCTTTTATCTTCGTACCATGTAATTCAAAAATTATTAATGTCACTAGCCTTTCCAGCATCCAGCAAGAGACTATGGAATTATCCATAAACCTTTATTACAGTCTTTATGGAATAAGATTCAAACATTGAATCCATTCATATTTGTAATTAAGTCCTATAAATCATATTAAATATGGAAAGAGATATCAAGGGGATTACACACTTTCATTTATCTATTTTTCTTAATGTGCAAGAACAGCACCTTATCTAAATGGATATATATGCAGTAGTGCAGTTATCCATTTTTCTGAATATATGTACTGTATGAAATTGTTTGAATTTGTCTGGATTCATTTCTATCAAGTCTGAATTTTATATATACCTTTCAAGAATGTAAACACATAATGATTTTGTAAAACTTTAAAAAGTATTAATATTGGTGTGCCATGAATGATACAATGTACTATTTGATAAGAATAGAATAATGATAACTTTCAATTTAGTCCCTTGTATTAATTTGATTATACATAATTTATAATTGCAACTGCTAGCACAAAGTTTATTTAGTCATTCCCAAATCCTTCCTTGCCAGTTTCAAAATATATGGCAAGAGTTGTTTGGCTTCACAATGCAATTCAATTAGTGGTCATCTGTTTTCATAGACATAAAGCTAGAACATTTAACTGTATTTTTAACTCAAGACGGAAGGATCCTTTAAAACACCACTGATATGAGTTTACCAGTAAAAGATAACTACAATAGGTTTCCAGCCTGAACCATCTGACATCCTATAATTTTATATCTTCTATCTAGGACAGGGGTTCCCAACCAGGGATGCGAGACAATATTACAGGGGGTGCGAAAACTTGGGTTTAGAAGTTTCAAAATTGTAGTGTATATGCATAATTATATGCATATAATTATTTACTTTTGTAAGGGGTGCGAGAATATATCAGAAGTGTTCTATGGTGTGGGGTATAGAAAAGTTCAGGAACCCCTGATCTAGGATCTCCTTCTTGAGAAAAAGATGCTTTGGATCTACATCATTGTAACACAGAACTTTTAATAAATGTTTTTACTGTACTTCAGTGTCAGGATGCAAACTGGGAAGGTAATGGCTTTTCACAGTGTTTCTTAACCTTGTCAACTTTAAGATGTGCAGATTTCAACTCCCAGAATTCCCCAGCCAGACAACTCTGAACGTTCATCTTAAAGTTGAGATTGAGAAACATTGGTTAATAAGTAGACCCACACTGATACAGAAATGCAACATAAGCCTATCTCAAATATAATATCCAATGTGCTGAATTTGCTTAATATCAAATTTTATAAATAATGAACAAGAAGTCAGTTTAATTAGACAGGATCAATTTCCTCAGCCTGTGTGCTTATGGGACCAAAAAACTCTATTCTTGGGTAAGTATCATATTATCCAACAATATTTGCCAGTGTATTAGTACATAATGTAAAAAATAAGTTGAAGCAGGCTGAAAATTATAGAAAGCTGTGTGTTACTGCCTAATTTCATGATTTCATACATAACAATAACGCTATAAAAAATAGTTCTCTCTGTTAGATATATTTAGATTCTGGACTCATAGGTTTTATAAACAGTGGGAGATCTTTAAATGGTAATGTACATAGCTGCATAACTGAAAATATACTAGGCTACCAGTCCTGCAACATTTGCAAGCTCTTCTATCAAACAGGGCTACTGAGATCTGGGAAATCACTTCAGCTGGTCATTTGCTCACAAGAAGAATCTATGTATAGATGACTACAAAAAGGGCATCCTACTTATTTCATTGGTATTTGTTCTTTCAAGTAGAAAACTGAGAGTGGCAGCTCTTTATTCTTAGGATACTTCCACACCGTCTTTGCAGTGTTCCAAATGAAATAAAGATCAGATGTTTGTGCACTGTTATCTGTAGCCATTTTGCTGATTTATTTGTGTCTCAGCTGTGTAATCCAAAACAGCAAAATTGATCAATCAATCAAAATATGTTTACAGCAACCTGTGCTGGGGGGAGGGGTGCTGCAATGACATCACTAGGTGTCCATGAAACCTTAAAGAAATGTTATGATTTAAATATTGAGTTAAGTCTTGGAGGTCTGTGGCCCTGGTTTGCAACCACAAAAGGTAATTTAAAGGGGTCTATGAAAAGGTTGTGAACCACTGATTTATAGTAATAAAGCTCTGCAAAGGTTATGGGCAATCTCTTTATTCATTGGCTGGGTTACTCACTTCAACTTCAGACTTCTGAATGCTCATAGGTCTGAGAAAAGGAAAGAGGAAAAATGGCTTGATGACTTCACAGTTCTCCCTGTATGAAAACTGCTTGGATTTGTTTGTTTATAACAACTGAAAAATTTCACACCCCTTTGCTGGTTTAAGACACAGCTATGATCTGTGATGTTTTGACTGTGTAGGCCCTTGTAGCTCTGTTTTGTGAATTCTAACACAGGAAGCAGAAGAAACTGATAGAATTCTGACTTTCTTTCCATCTCCTTCTACATGAGCCTTTAAAGTGAAGACATTCTGAGACTTTCATCTGATGTAGTCTGTAGGTGAAATATGTGCTCTGACACTCAAGTTACTGCTGAGTACCAGTTGCTACGTATTATAAATGAGGCTGATGCTACAGAACAACTATTATAGCTAAAGTTCCAGACACATATCCTCTCATTGTGAACAATATGTAGCTAGTCAACATGATGGCATGGTAGAACATAAAACACTAGTTTATCATGAACAGGCTTTGTGACCTAGAAGGTATTTTAAGTGTCTGTTTCATTCAGTTGGATATTTATTGGCTCTCAGCTAAGCTTGTTTTGCATAGGGTGGGGAAGGTAAAAGGGAAGGAGGCAGGGCTTAAGACACAAAAGAGAAGATATGCCTTCTGAGAAACCCAGTGGGATTCTCTTTTGCTTAGTCTACTTTAACAGTACTACATTTCCTGCTGTGTATGCAAAAACCAAAATAGAACAAAAACAAAACTGAGCTAACGAACATGATAACTGTGCACTTTAAAACAACACCTTCTTTGAACTCTTGAAAGCACTGTAAACAAAATTCTGCAATTGATATTGCAAAACACTGCTAACATATAATCCTAAACTACAAATCCTTAAGTACTTGTGTCAGGAAATGTGCAATGTGGTTGGACTCCTATATATTAACTTAAGAACATTAAACAGAAAATAAAGAAGGAAAACATTGTTGAAAAGTAATTAAAATATTTTTACATAGGCTCCTCCATCCTCATTTCACTTTAGCTAAGCAAATGCCCAGAGCACTTATTGTACCTCATAATTTTTTTAAGAGGCCTAATGTTTCCAATGGGCACAGAAGACACACAGATAAAATAACTGGACCTGAAATGAATCATGAGAAATTCATTTTCTGCATCAAACAGACGATTCCCCATTCCTTTAATTTTGCTAGCATTTCTTAGGAATAGTCAAACTGAATTTAAAAACCAGGACAAAAATTGCCTGTCAAAATTCTCCACTGATTTAAGGACAGGGAAATTGGGTATCTCATTTCTTTATATTTCTCTGAAGAACTGAGATAATATTTCTCAAGGGAATTTAACTGAAGCATTGGGAGCCAGAAGAGCTACAAAACATTGGAAAAATAGTACCATATGTGAAAGACAATGATACCCTCCCCCCCACACACACACACATAAACATTTTAGTTGCTTTTCTCTAAATAAAAGCAAGAAACAGTTTGAATTTCTTCCCTTGAAAGAATTTCAGAAATTCTCTCTCATCAGAACTTTTAGGGAAATGGGAACCCAACATTAAACTCTACAGCTAATACCTTCATAAAACTTTGTACCTTAAAATAAACTGTTAAAGATAGGTTTACAAATTATATGTGTGCACATACATTTTCTCACCACAAGAAACTTTTTTTTTAAAAAAAATAAGCAATTGGATTTTTAAAATTCAAGCTCATGTAACCAGTTTTAAATAGTCAAAAGTTCAGTGGCCTGACTAACCAGTTAATGAAGGTGTCTAATTGTTGAGAAGGACATGCTAGGAAAAGATAGCCTAATAAAAATAATATCATCAGTGATGCTAAGTACCAGCAACAGTTGTAATTAGTGGAAATTATACATAAACACAGCTGGAAAAAGATATTCATGCTGTGCATGGTTGAGGACACAAGCATTTGTATACTGGTATTTAAATGTAACCTTCCATTTTATGTAATATATCCAAGCCTTTGAGAGAAGACCTCAGACATGAAGCAGGGGTGGTAACATCTGTGGTCCAAGGCTTGTAATGACTGAATTCCAGATGTTTAGCTACAATAACTTATATTTCTCTTATTGCTATATTTATATTTTATATTATACTCTGATATAATCCAATGTTACAAATTACATTTGAGAAAAACCCTTTTCTGTTTAAAACAATAGTGTTAATAGTTTTATATAAACATGTTCTAAGATTTGGAGATACTTCAGCAAATTTGTCAGTGTTCTAACTGAAAATTAGGAAATCAGAAAATTCAGCAGAAACCTTTGGTAAATTTCTATTGGAAAGCATTGTACATTTTCTTCCTGGACTTTACAAATAGTGTAATGTTAGAAATTCATAATTTTTTAATAGCTGTCAGTTCTGTTTCCAGTCAAAACTTCTGAAACTTAAAAATCTACTTCTTTGGATCAGTGTTATTAAAAGTGTGGCAACTATCACAAGTTAAAATGTTGACATAGTAGCAACGATAATTTAGGAATATGTTAGTGAAAGACCTTTTTAACTCATATTTTTAGTTACATTAACAAAGCAATTGCTAATTTATTACTTATATAAAGGCATTTTTAGACCGAAGTATTTTTTCATGTTTCATTCCTTAATGTTACAAATATGTGTTGGTGGATATGATATGTGAATTGGTGTGTGTATGTGAATATATTTTAAAACCCCAGTCTATTTGGGTTTTTTGAGTTGTTCCTTTTAGATTTTCTTTTTATTCAGTTATACTTTCTGTTTCAATGTTTTGTTATATATGTATCTCCACAATATGTGTGCATTGGATCAATCCCAAATAGAACAAAATCTAAGGACTTATTGCAATTTCTCCATGCAGTTGGGGAGACAATATCCCACATGGCTTATGATTGTATAGAAGAATCTACTTTATAAATTTTTATAGCTGAAATGACAAACAAAATTGGCAATACAAGAAAGAAGATTCATACCAAGAGTCTCCAAGCTTAGCAACTTTAACACTTGTGGACTTCAACTCCCTGAATTCTGGCAGGAGAATTCTGGGAGTTGAAGTCCACAAGTCTTGAAGTTGCCAAGTTTGGAGACCTCTGGTTTATACTGTTAGGTTCTAAAAAGCCTTTTAAAAAGTAGTATTTTTCATTTAATTTTTATTGCCATTTATTTTAGTATTGTTAATTGGAATATTCCTTAATTGTTTTCAGCAAACTGTAGTATAGAAAATACTTAATATAAACCAGATGAGAATTTCTTGGGGAGACTCATACATGTTCTGAAGAAGTCAACTGAACATCCCATCCCCTCACAATGCAGAACTTAATCAATTATGATCAATTTTGTGGTGGTCTTGCTTTTTCCTCAATTTTCCCTCAAGAAGAAAATTAAATGCTGGGATTTAAATCTCCAAATCATATTTCTCATCCATTTGTAAACGTTTAAATAGGTCTAATCTTCCTAATGCAAAATGTTGGAAGATTGATTGAAACTTATAAGGAGATATTAAGTCCTTTAACTGTTATTAGATAATACGTAATATATTTTACTCTACTTAGCTATCCATTTGTTAATCAGGTGACAATGTGGGTGACAATGTTCTGAAATCAGTTTGAACTTTAAGATATTCATTAGGTGGTACTATCATTAGCTACACAGCTCAGAGAAACAGGAAAAGGCGAGGGAATTTTGATAAGAATTCTGGAAATACACATTTCTGAAAAACAAATGGCAGGAAGAAATTTTTCAGACACATCCATACATTAATATAGTGGAAATCCATGAAAGCAGCAGGGGGAACAATTGACAGTTTGCATCCATTATTGGCAAACAAATATTAAATGTGTTGTAATGTTATGATGCATGTTTCTACTTTTTTGTTTGTTTTTTGTGAATAGTTTATGGCTGATAGATAAATAATATCTATAATAATTACATAGTCCAGGTTTTCTGACTAAAGAAGCAATCCCTCATACATAAAGCATTGAAGTATTGCTATATATAATCTAAATTACACAAAAAATATAATTTGCTTTTATTTGTTCTATTTTTATTTCTTTTATTTTATACTTTTTATTAATAAAACATAAATTGCTTTTATTTGTTCAGAGAAGGTGTCTGTTATTCATCAAAGTCTATTAAATACAAACATATCATTAAAACATTTTTCATCAATTATACATGACATCATTACATAAATTGCCATAGAAAGTTGGCATGTTGCATATGAGGTCCATTTAATTAAGGTCTGTTCAATTAAGGTTTTTCATTGCATTTCTGCTTCAACCCTTCATAAGGTAGTGAGAAACCAGATGGCCCAATATTTCCCAAAATATAACACATAATTCCTATTCAGGGTTTTGATTAGCCAAGCATAGACTTTTCTAGGTTTTTTCCATTCTATTATTTTTTTTCTATTTCTGTTTCTCTTCTACGATTACTCAGAATGCTGTGTCCATTGAATTCCTTTAGCATTCTACAGGTTGCTTTAGAGGGACAGGGAACTCACATTGTTATTTTGTTTCTGATCCTTTAATAAACTTTACAGATATTCAAATTTTGGACAGTATGGTAAATTTCTAATTTGCTGATGTATTCCTGTTGCATGCAAGATGTATTGTATATATCGATATTAGGAAATATTCAGCTAATAGTGTATGGAAGATAAGTGTTACCAGGCTGATATTTGGTCTAACATGGTAATCAGATATATTCTTATTTTCATTTTAAAAAATGGAGTTTCTCTTCTATGTTGTAGCTCTTGCATAGCATACATCAAAGAATGGAGAAACTATAACCGCAACTCCCATCACTCCTTACACTAGATTCTACAGACTATGTCTGATAAAAATGTATCAACAATGGTTACCTAAAATTCTACAGTCTGTATGGTTCTTCTAAATCCTTAAAACAACTGCCAAAGGTCAGTTCAATGTTATCTAGTTATCAAAAGATGAGTTTTAATTTGTATTTCCAACTATTCATGAATCAGTCAAGCTCTTTCAATCCATTTCACATGGTGGTTATGAAGATAGAATGTGGAGTTAAGAACTAGGCAAATTGCTCTGAACTTCAATTATTGTGATTGTACTTAATCATTAATGCTTGAACTGCTTTATTTTTAAATGTGGTTAAAAACAAGTTTTGCACAGGTTTGGTACAAGTCATCTAAAAAACAAGATGATCACAATATGTTATACTATAAAATATTGGGAATTTGCACCAATGAATTTAAAAGAAAACGATTAAGCTTCCACTGAAATTACTGGAAATATCATAGGTAATTGGTTTGCAAAATGATTAACTAACAACAATTGGATCAGTTTTGTTCTGCTGAGATAACAAAGGGATGACTTATTAGAATAACAGTTTCTTCTTAGCCTAAGTGGACATTCCAAAATGGGAGTAAATATTGAGAACAATTAGAAGTGAGTCAGGTAACTTAAGTACACAGTTTTTTTCAATATTGCTATACTTCTGTTTCTTTTTTTCAACATTAGAATTGTTCCAATGCAAAAGGCAACATTAGAATTTATTAATAAGGCTATCTGAATTCTACTCTGTATTCTCAGCCCAAATCCCCAAATTACAAGTAAATTATTTGTGTTTCAAAAATCATGGAAGTTCAATTTTTTAAAAAAATTCATTTATTCTTCTTAAATATTAAGTTACTTTTGTCTATGCTTAATTTTTCATTAAAGAATATGATACTGCAGAAATGAAATCTAGATTCTGAAACAATAATTGTTGGTGAATGCTGAGTCATGGTTCTTTTGGAGTGTTAATTTACAGTAGACGTAAAGCTGAGAAGGAAGGAAGGGATCTGTAAATATATCAAGAAATTCTTGTTGATATTCAATTGTGAGTACATAGTAAGTGTAATTCAAGGGGCTGGTAATTAGCCTGAGAGCCTATCTGTCTCCCATACTTTCTGCCTCACCAATTTGATGCACTCTAGATTCTTTTGATTCAGCAATGATATCTATCGGGCACCAGGAGCACAACTTCTATGTTATTATTACATTCTTCCAGAAAATGAATCAAGACACTGCTCCAAATTCCAAACGTTATGCAAACGGTTCCTAAGCAAATTAATATAAAATAGCTATTAATGGTATTCCACAAAAATAGTATTGCCTCTAGGATAGGCTTCTAGGATAGGGAAGCTATAGCTTTCCAAGTATCTTAGCAGTTTGATTGCCATAGTCAGTGGTGAAGAATATGAGGAGATGTAGTTGGCTAACAACCAAAAAGCTACAGGTTTCATATCTCTAGGTTAAAAACTGAGGCATCTCTAGAGTAAAACTGTGCTTTATGCTTGTAACACTCTGGCCAAAATATGCCCAAATTGGACCAGTAGAGTTCTTAGCAATAGCAAACATGTTGCATGCAACACAGGTATGATTATGGCTGGTCTATTCATTCTTTTGATTACTAAAAGGTGTTATCTGATTGAACCTTCATTGAACAAAGCCAAGATGGGCAACAGAAGTCAATACTTATAAGATTATTTGGGAGCAACTGTCCTTCTTTTATCTTTTTTATGCTTTTAGGGTTTTTTGCTTATTATTTTTGGTTCTTTTTACATAATGATGTAAAATATAGGTGGGTGTATTTACATTTTATGTGTAGATAAAATTAACTGAAATGGAAGAAAATTCTTGCTTGTTGTTCTTACCAAGTAAAGCAAATTTCTCTACTAAAATAGAAGAATGTTTTGTTCCCTTGCAAATGTTTACAATCTATTAGAAATGTGTATCACCACTTCTCAAGCTATTAAGCTTGAAGGACAGACAGTAGAAATAAACACTTCACTAGAATCTGAGAGTTAAGAAAAGCAGAGGATTAAGGTTTGAATAGACTGTGTAGCCAATACGTTACTATGGGATTCCTCACTTCTCCTTGAGAACTTTGGAAACAGAGGGAAAAAACTTGTCTTTTAGGGAAAACTTTCTTGTTCCAAACTGTTGTTAGAAGTTAAGTTGGAAGTTATATAAGAGCTATATGCTTATGTACTCTAATAGATACAAAACAGAAGTCGTGACCTCTTTTATTCAACCATTTTCAGGTTGTAGAGAAGATAAATCATTTTTTTCAAGGCAAAACCTATATTTGAAACAATATATATTTATATTTTCCTACCCATTACTGAAAATCTGGATAATTGCTAATGTATTTCCTTCTCTGTTTATTAGTAGGCATTAATATTAAGTATATAATGTATAATGGCACCCTTAAAACTCATTCTATTTTTGCCAATGTCCTTTGTTTGGCTCCTTTCAACTTAACATGATTGTATTTGAGAAACTTCAAAGCACTTTTTAAAGGATGAAAAGGTCAAAAGTCTTTGTTCTCATATCAAGGGGTAGTCCCACTTTGTAGGGCTAGGTAAACATCCTTCTTCTGAGGCAAACATTTAAGCATACAGATTGACTCCTTTCATTACAGTTTTCTTTTTCAACTATCCTTTCCACTGGGAATACATGTATAGTACCCATAATTTCTCAGAAGAAGAGATCTGTAGGCAATCCTTAGAGATCAAAGAACTGACTTGGGAAATCACAAGAGAGATTCATAGGATTAAGATAAGCAGCAGAGTTACTAATAAAACTTCTCAATACAATGTTTACTATTATCTCAGAAATATACCAATACATCTTACTGGCCAGTCCCTCCACGAAAGAAGAAACAGGCACAAATCTGACATCAGAAGTGACAATAGCCAACAATTAGTGTGATAACATTATAATTCACTGACTTCAGGGTGGTCAAAACCTGAAATAGAATTCACACAATTTAATATTAATTAAGCCAGATTAATTCAGAGACTAAGGGTTCACTTCACAATTAATGTGCTAATGCGGACATTAACGCCAGTGTAACGCTTTTCACTTTGTAAATGGTCATTATTAATAGCTAATTTTTATAATCTATCCTCTCATGTTTCATTTTATTCTAACTTCTTTTTCATTTTTCACCTCTCCAGCCAACTATAGTTTTATACTTCGTACTCCTCAGGTAGGGTAATACTCCATGGACATTTTAACAAATGAACTTTTTTCTTCATTATCACATTAAAGAAGTTCATACTGTAATAAAAGTGCAATAAACCCACCTCCCTACTGTTTTCAAGAAAACAATATGAAGCAATTGATCTCTGTTTCAGAAACATTTTGCCATTTTCCTTTGTAGGGAAAGGAAACAGAGGCATTTAATTAAAAGCAAGGATGATCAATGCTAAAATAATGGCAATGAGGAAAAAGTAGTAATCTTAATCAGTGTTACTGGTGCATTTGTTGCTTCAAAATACAATTTATGTGCCTAAAAAAATTGAAGTAACAAATGACACAAAGCCTTGAGTATTGTAAAATTAGCTACTGTTTTCTTTACACTGATGGACGGGTAAAGTATAGTGATCATTTCACTAAAACTGTTTTGCTTCACTTTGGTTATCAGCATATTGCAATTGGAAATCAAATGATGCAAATTCCTGGTTTTCTTCTGATATTTATGAAATGGGATATAAAATGCAAACATCAGAATGGGCTGCAGATCTAAGCAATTGAAGGGATCTCTTTTGATTCAACACAAGCAGTTATTTTTTAAAAAAATCAGTATGGGCTCTATTCTAGAGCTCTGTTCTAAAGATTTCTCTCCATCCCACCCACCTTTCCTTCACACCTCCCCTCCCTCCCCACCCTCCCTTCCTCCCTCCCTGTCTCTTTCTCTCCCCTTTGGTGTGTGTGTGTCTGTGTCTGTGTTTAAGGCAGGGGTAGAGAAAATGGTATTCTTCTCATGACTTGGACTACATTTTCTATAATCCTTTTCAATGGTCTTTGATAGCTGGGCCTGATAGTTCAAAACCACTGGATGAAATTCCTGTTTTAGGGAACTGTTCTGCTTTTTTTATTCAGAAGGATCATTAATATATGATGCTTACATTCAGATCAAGTTTGTCTTGCTTTTGATCAAAATGTAGTGATTTTGGTTAATGTTATTTTCATAAAAGTGTATGTCAGTCATGCTTACCATCTGAATGCACAGCTTGAGATACTGGATGCCTGATTAAAAGAAATGGTTATTTACAATCAGTTCAATAATCAGCAGCCCCAACTTAGTCCAGAAACAACAGTATGGTATAATAAGCTGATAAGTAAACTTATCAGCTAGAGAATCTGATTGCGTCTTTCCAGCTATTGCCTCTCTACAATGTTTAACAAGACTCTTTAAAAACATCTTTCTTCTTTCTTGACGCAAAGTCATCCATGGTAACACTCCCACAAGTGTTCTGCTTAACAGATTTGTCTGTTTATCTGCCATATATTCTTTACCATTACAATGATTTTGCAGTGCTTTATCCATATATGACCTCCAAGTCATATACTGAAGGCTTTTTTCCTGACTTTTAATAATCCCTTTCCCATAATCTGCATATTACAAACATGCCTGGAATGTGCCAGGTTGAATAAGTTGTTCTACTTTAAACCACTGGAGTGAAAGAATTTAACAGTCCCTAAACTGTTAAATAATAAATACAAGGGTCTTTTGAACGCTGGTAATGAATAAGTTCTGTAATTATTCTTCAAAAGGACCTTGTAATGTTTTGCTACTATTTGTTCCTGTTTTGTGTCTATGCGACTTCTGAGAGTCTAGGGGAAAGATTAGTCTACGTACTTGTGTATTATAAACACATTACCTACTCAGTTAAGGACAGTCTAGACAGGGATTGTAACTAATACAGTGTCAACATCTGTCTTCTAATTTCCAAACAATGTATATTCCTGCAAAAGAGGCCTCTGTTTTTTAACCCATGTTGATAATTCTTCAGAGCATTTCTTTTGATGATGGTTTTGAATGAACATGACTACAACAAAGTGGCAAACAATATTCTGTTACATGGTTTTCTATCATTCTGTGGCTCCTATTTAAAAGGCAAACATGGTTTTATTAATATTGATCCTAGTCTTGATAAGGGATGAAACTCCCCACAGCTTTCTCCAAGTTAAAAATGCTGTGGGCTTTTAGAGTAAAGAGCTTTGCTATGATTGCCCTGAGTGAATCAGAAATATTTTAAATGTCCTCTTTTTGGCTGGCATTTTTTATCATTATTTCAAGGCATTCACTTGCACATTCTCTCATTTTAAAATAATTTTTCCTGATGAAGATATGCCGGAAGCATTTTATGTGCTGATAGAATTTCTCTTTCGCTTTTGCCTTGTTTTTTTTTTTTCAAAAGGAAAAAAAGCAGATGAATTGATAAAGTGGGTTAAGTAAGGACAAGGCAGTAGCAATTTTCTATAGAAAGAAATGGGGCTACATCTAAAAAACCGCGAGTTCTTACAGCTGTAAAATAAGTATCTTTTTTCCTGAACACAGAGACACAGAATTTTACAATTTTTTATCTTTTAGTTTCTACCTTGGTTATCTCAACTTAAGCGATTTCTCAATTTAATTCTTCAAAGCTTTTATTGTCTTTATATATTATTAAATCCCAACAACTCTGGATGACTCACAAATAAAAGTATTTTTTAAAATATAAAATGTTGTGAGCTCTAGAATAGGTGTTTTAGAGAATGTTAGTGTGTATTTCCACTTAGATTTCTACCTCACTGAAATAAAAGCTTTCTGCCAACCCAGCATATTATCTACATAGAATGGAGAGCAACACCTGGTATCAGGCAGCAAACTATTTGACCCCAGTCTTGACTTCCATAACTTTGCTATATTGTGATACATCAAGTCTCTGGGTTAAGGACAACCCAGAGTTAAGGGCAGAGTCTATGTAGTTAAACACATAATAGTTTGAGTTCATTGCACAATACTACTTTGTCAGACTATATTCATTAATTGGCAGAGACATGGTTAACAAAGTTAGCAAAGGAGTAAGCATGGCAACAGACCAGCCAATGGGAGCTGACAGCCTAGGTGTGGTTTGGCTCTGTATGCTTTGCTGAGAATTGAAAGAGAAACTAGATTTGCTTGCTTGCAAAATATCTGCTCTGAGCTGCTGCTTCTTGTGTTTTTGTTTATGTTATGTTGAAAGAATCTACAAATGGTCTTGTAAACTTTAATCATATAATATGTTTATAAAGAAGTTAATGATCCTGCTGAATCAGTCATCTGTGTGTTTTCTGGACTGGAATTTCTGCTGCAAACTCTAACATACTTGTCAGTAGTGGGATTCAAAAATTTTTACTACCAGTTCTGTAGGCATCGGCTTGGAGGCATGGCAGAGGAAGGATAATGGAATATCTCCATTCCCTCCTCAGCCCACTAACCTGCTTTCCAGCTCCGTTCTCCTGTGCTGGGCAACAAAAGAAGACCCAGCCAATCAGCTGGGACTTGGGAGGGAGAGAATAGATGGGGGCAGAGCCAATCAGAGATGGTATTTGCCGATTCTCTGGAATTACTCAAAATTTCCAGTACCGGTTCTCCAGAACTTGTCAGAACTTGCTGAATACCACCTCTGATACTTGTGTATTGCTCTACTTTGTACAGCATTAAGCAATAATAAAGTATTAGGAATACATACAAATTTGACTTAAGGTCAGACATTGGAAATGGAACATGTTTTAAATGGGGGACTACCTATATATGCATCGTTTCATCAGGATGTCTGTCCAGTTGAATCATAAGCATTTATTCAGGTTCAGTGAGATTTACTGCAAGATTGCATGCTGTCTTGCCCAAGGCTGACAGTCTCTGCTGGAGTTTGCAGTCATGAAGTTTGGTCAGAGAAGAACAATCTGTACTCTGTCAGGAGTCAAAGCCAGGAAGTCTCACAAACTGAACAGGTGAAATCAGAAACTAGTAACATTAATAAAAGAAGCCTCACAAGATCATTAACATGACACCACAGGCAGAGCAAGTAGAAGAGTAAAAGCCAAAGAGACTAAGATAAGGGACACAATATGTGACGATTCCAGCAACTCGGTATTGACAAGGTTATTTAAATCAGAATTTCCTTTGCCATTCTCCTGTTGCAGTTTATTTGAATAGCATTAGTTTCACAATATGTTTCTTTTTTGCTCTGAGCTAAATGCAGGCAGGTTTCACCTCCATCAGTTCTAAACTCTCTGTTTGTTCTTTTGGGCTCAAGAACATTCCAGATCTTTCTTCTAGGTAAGAGACATCCTGGGAGGAACTTTTTTAGCTGTTCTCAAATCAGATTGCAAAGTGCAAAATGATTAATCCCATGAGTAAGAAAAAAAAATGTCACAAAGCTACTGCAGGCTGCCTGGTATGGAGGATTACAGTTCTTATAACTGCTGGCAATGGGTCATATTGGCCAGAGATTATGGCTGCTGTACTTAAACCATCAGAAAAGTACTTGCTAGTCTACCTAGAGCTTAGAACCTGGTTTTAGCATGTTAACCTCATATAGGGCAAGAACTCAAGAAATAATGGAGGATCCAAAGTAATATGGAAATCATAAATATAAAGTAAGTTATATTTTAAGTATAGTACAACTAATCTTTTGCTCCCATTCATTTGCTCCCATGTATATGTAGACATGCTATTTAAATACACACACACACACACACACACACACACACACACACACACACACACAGTGGCTTCCCCCAGAACAGAATAACTAATTAAAGATTAATCAGCTTTTACATTAAACAACATTTGGGTTTTAACCATATGCAAAGTCATTTGTTATCAGTAAATACATGATAAATGCATAGTGGTATTACCATGTGGTTCATCATTTTCCTTAGTGTATGTGTGTGTTTGTAGACCCAAAATAGGCAATTCTTCTTTTCTCATCTGCAAATACTTCTACTTTTCTTCTGAGGTCTCCTTAAAGTTCTTTTTGAATTTCTTTTTAAGCTTTTTTTTTAATTTTCCTTAGGACCTGCATATTTTATTACATTCAGTTTTAACTCTTTTACTTATGTGTGTGTGTGTGTGTGTGTGTGTGTTTGTATCTCCATTTGTGTATTTTTTGTTCAGTGAGACCCACGAAGGTTTGGTTTTCCAAAATTCACTTTGAATTTAGATCACAACAGTAGGTAGCCTCTGACTCACTCCAATATAAAACAGGTTCTTTTGCAAATCAAGTTTTGTCTTACATCTGGTGCATATTCTTATTTTAAGCACCTTTTCTTAATGCCCTATTTGTACAGATTTTAAATTACTTTTGGAGGCAATTGTATTCACCCTCTAGTAGAAATTAATTTAGCCTGATAGATTGACATTTTTCTAAGTCTCATCAGAACTATCTGGCATAGAATTGAGAGGGAAGATGAGACTTGAAAAACGGAATGGGCCAATAAGTCTATGGCATCCACATCCAATTGCACTTGGTGGCTGCAATTCAGAATGGAAGAAAGTTCCAAATATTCTTCAAAAGCAGCCCATATAGCATGTGCATACAATAATAAAATCCAATAGGACAATTTGTATTCCATCATAATTGGTTCTGGATCCATATGAAGGAATGATATGAGATCATTTTGTGACCTGAGTCAGTTATATTGCCTGTTTTCAGTTTATTTGAGACTAGAGAAGGCTGGTCTTTCCTTTTAAGCAAAACCAACTTTTGTATACTGGCCTATATGCAAGGAAAAGGGAAAAATAAATAAAGCTTGTCAATTCCAAATCTGGATTCTTTCACTGGTCTATGCACAAGAATAGATACAAATATCTTCAAGCAACCAATCCAGTTTGGTTGTTTTAAAGCAACATTTAAATTTTTCAGCACTTCTTTCTGATGATATTATTTGAAAATAGATATGAGGAAACATTTGTTCACATAACATGTAATCAGTAGAGAAATAGGCTGCAATGAAAAGGAAACTACAGAAAGTAGTCTCAGAAACGAGCTACAGTACAATATACAAATAAATGAAGGACAGACATATCAGTAGTTACCAGTCTTGCTGACTGAGTGCTATGTCCAGAAGGGTAATCAGACAACACACTAGGTACACAGAAGCAACAATGGGAGAGATTTTTGGGCTTCCTGGTTGCATTTCATGGCTATCATGTGAGATGGATTGTTAGACAGATTGACTGACTATTCTCATGTTCTTGATCACTTCTCAGATTTTTGTGTGCAGCATAGTGATGGTAACAAAATAGTTTGAATGATCTATTTCATTTAATTCTTTATAGCTTCCCATCTTAATAGCATGGAGAGTCGATAGAATTGCAGAATAACATTTTAATTTTAAATCTTCAGGTCTGTTGCAGTTCAAGGTAGGACACTGATTGATTGATGTGTTTTGTACTCACCTATTAGTCAGCCAGAAAGAATAAGGATTAGCAATGGTTTTCTCAGAATTTTTAGGCCAACAAAAATGAAAATAATTGCAGGTTAGTTTTAAACTGACTTGGAAAGGTTTGGAAATAAAAGAAGGAAAACCAGTGGCATACTCAGAGTGTGGCAGTGAAGGCAGACTGGTATGGATGCAGACATTAAGGGGTGAACTGTCTGAGGAAATTATCCAGAGCAGTATTTCTCAACCTCAACAACTTTAAGATGTGTGGACTTTAATTACCAGAGTTGATGGCTGCAGAATTCTGGGAATTGAAGTCCACTCATCTTAAAGTTGCTGAGGTTGAGAAACACCAATCCCGAAGATCAACAACAGATGAACAGTTGGATCAGCTGCTGGTTGAGAGTTATTTGGTACAGCAACAGACAGGGAGCAGGACAGACTTTGATGGTGTGGTTGGGCAGCCTGAAGTTGCTGCTTGGCCCTCTGATCTCTTCAGGGTGCCAAATATGCTAAACATACCACTGCAAAGGAATAGAAATCCTAGCTTAATGTAAGCCCTCAATCAAGCTGTCCAGACAGAGGATATTTCACTAGTTTTAGGATGTTAAGATGTATCATTGGCAACCCATATCACATCCGCTTGCTTAGGAATACTCTTTAGCTAATATCAATGATGTTTCAATTCTATCAAACCCAAACCTATACACTGTTTAAAATGAACCATATTGTAACCAGAAACATTTTCAGTTTGTTTATTCTCACACAATCTGTTTCTGACTTTGAAAAGTCTAAGGATTAAACACAAAACAGTGCAAGTCAATACTCCAATCTTCATATTTTAATAATCTGAAAATTATATGGGTTTAATTGATGCATGCCAACTGTTACCTTTAAAAAAAGTGGTAACTGGAACAATTTTATTTTGCATTATCAGTCCTGGTATGAAAAAGTGTTATCAACCTCAGAATTAAAAAATAATTTACTTCTTAAACATCTATATTTATGTTTGCCTGCAAAAGTTATACTTATAGCAACTCTCATATTTACAAAAATGTTCACACAAAAAAATCATCTTAGGTTGTAAAAAATTATGTTGTGTCTTCAATTTTCTCCTGAAAATATTTTTCAACATCAAAGATATCCATCCCCCCCCCCCCCCCCGACACCAAATGTAAGGAAGAAATGAGAATGAAGGAAGTCACTCACGTGATCATAGCTCTGACACATTTAAAGTCAGATCACACTAAGGTCAAGTCAATCACCAAATTACATTTGTCTTGTTTGCCTAGCATACGAAGGTGTTAACAGAATAATAGGTTTACCACTGATACAAGTAACAGTTATTTTATGATGATTCTGATTAGTGGATTACAGTCAATGAGGTAGAAGAATGTATGAACTTGCAGTAATTTCTGGATTGGATTCTAAAATCAAAATATTGAATAACAGATGGTGATGTTTCAGGGAGATTCTGTTTGATTATATGTCTAAGTGATCTTCAGTGAAACTCTTCTCAGTGTTACAGGCCCACATTTCTGACTGCATTGTTGGACTACACCAGTGGTGGGATTCAAAAATTTTTACTACCGGTTCTGTGGGCGTGGCTTGGTGGGCATGGAAGGGGAAGGATACTGTAAAGTCTCCAGTCAGAGGTGGTATTTGCCGGTTCTCCGGACTACTCAAAATTTCCGCTATCAGTTCTCCAGAACTGGTCAGAACCTGCTGAATACCACCTCTGGACTACACTCAGTGGGGAGATTCAATTTTTTTTATGACCAGTTCTATGGGCATGGCTTGGTGGGCATGGCAGGGAAAGATGCTGTAAAATCTCCAGTCAGAGGTGGTATTTGCCGGTTCTCTGAACTACTCAAAATTTCCGCTACCTCCAGAACTGGTCAGAACCTGCTGAATACTACTTCTGACTATACTTTCCTTGAACTTTTTCGAGCCATATAATATTGTACTTCTTCCTTTCTTTTCTCCCTCCCTCCCTCTCTCTCTCCCTTTCACTTTCTCCCATCCAACAAAGAAGGCAAAGAAAAAAATCACTTCTGAGGAAAAACAAACTTTCCAAGAAAAATGCATGGACTAGTTCAGCAGTCATTATGAATTAAAAACTGGCACACACACACACACACACGTGTGCACCTGCATGCACACACACACACACACACACACACAAGATTGGATATCATGTTAAGCTGTCCTGTCTATGATGAGTTTACAATCCCAATATATTTTTAGCTTGCATTTTCCCATCATGACTTGTAAAGCCACGTTGTTTTTAATCAAAGGTAATTATGATTCCAAACATTTCAACATTTTCATTTTATAACACCAATCCCTCATAGGCCACTATGATGGAATCAACTTTGTCATCAGGGCAAAACAGTAGTAACTATACAAGCATAACAGGATAAAAGAGAAAAGTTGTTTGCTCTTTAAATAGAGGGGAATGCTACATGGGTGTGAATTTCTTTGTAGATTACCTTTTCCCCTCCAGAGAAACCAAAGAAACAAAGAGGAGTCTAATTTTATTTGTTGGATTTAATAGGTTATCTTCGTATAATTTAAAGTAAACAATTTGCTTATTTTTAAAAAAACAAAACAAAATATAAATGAATAAATATAAATATTCATGTCAATGGAAATTTAAAAGTAAACTAACCTGCCCCTCTCCCCGCAAAAAAATTAAAGCCACATCTTATGTAAATTATCAAAGAGACTCTGTGGAATGTATGAATAAATATATAGTTTTGTTTTGTTGCTGATATTTTAATTACGAGTATCTCTATTAGTGCTGCTGAATTGCAGCTTTCTGTATATATATTTTGCTACATTGTTCCACTCTATACCCACCCAACCAAAATGAAGGGAAAGAAATGAAAGCATACTTGTAGAAACCACTGGGGTTTGCAACAGAATGTCTAGTTTTTCACAAATAAGTGTTAGTAAACTCTATATTCCATTCAAAGGAAAGTATCACAAAAAAGTCCTTAATTGTCTAAATTAAAAGTCTAAAGAAAAGCAACCTCAGGAACTTGTGATCTAGAATGCAGAAGTTAGAAGCTGTGATCAGTTTATTTCTACTGATTATTGCTCACTAAAACTGTCTTTTTATATAAGTATCCTTGAAAAAAAAAACCAGCCAAAGATCACAGTTTAAGCAATCCAAGTTTCTACTGCATCTTTTTACGAAAGCACTTTCTGTGTTTTCCAGTTAAATAAATGTTAGGATTTAATTACATTCATTTCCAAATATTTAGTTTTTAAATGCTTTGTCCAGTCCAACAGTCAAATAATCAAAATAATAGAATTGTCAGAATAGGAGAATATATGAATGTAATTATCAAGTTACTTTTTCCAAAGCAGTCACCCTCATAATTATTACAGCCATTTTGTGTAATTTCCACCTTGGCCCGTTATTAGCAAGGAAGCACAAGTCTGTTTACTGCTGTTTGCTACTAATGCATCCAGTCTCTTTTGCTATTCTGTATTTGAAACCTTAGGCATTCGATGTCTATAATTGTATGAGTGTTTCTTTTAAGTCACTTGATGCATTTACATTTTTGGTGCCCACTTATAAATGTTTCTGAGGAGCATAAATGGTTTTTGCTTTGAGACTTTTCACAAAGTAAACAGAAGCAGACATTTCTATATATGCCAACTTGCCAAATAATTTAGTTTACCTCTTATGGCAACCACAAGGCATGAATAAATATTGGGAGTGGCACCAAACAAGGTGCTTGGACATTCCCCTAGCCAATATTTACTTAATTTAGTTACTTAACAATTTGCTTAATTGTTTCCAGTTCCTAGTCTATCATTCAAAAGACATTATGTCTATTTTGTCTTTTATTTAACACCACAGAAGGAGGACATTCATGTAGTTACAGAGCAAAGATCTTCAGTCTCTAACATTCCTGTAAAGTTCCACTATTGCACAATACAAGCTTTCTCTAATTCTTTGTTGATTAACTTTTATTATCTTTATGGCAGGAAGAGAAAGGAAGACAAACTTCTCCCCCACCCCCAGCCACTTTAAGGAACTATCTTGTAAAGATACTAAGATGATTTTCCAGTGTCAGAAAGACACTCTGTGCTTGCTAGTGGTTATTATTTTGGATATAATAAAACAGGTACTATCTGCCATCAGTCAGAGTTGCCTTTCTCTAAGCATAATATAATTATTGTCATATTTCCCTTGGTTTATCCATCACCCAGGACCAGATCACTTTGCATTTAGGAGAATTCAGTCCAAAAGTAGGAAGGTGGTCTGAGATTTTAGATTTATTAAGTCACATCCACAGATGGGTAATTCTTGGCAGTGGCTACTAAATTGCTGGCTGTTTAAAGCCTATTTCCCTCAGTGTTTTTCAGATTTATGCAAATTAGGCCTTCTTGCTTTACATTGGAATCTCCTCCATACATCATTTAGGGAACAATGACCAATAAGTATTGTAATGTCCTCTACACTAAATTCTCTAAAACAATAGAAGAAACTATTTCCAACAACAAGCTAAGTAGGTTAAGCAAGTGAAACAAATCACATTATCACAATATCCCAAACTGTAAGGATTATTTCACATATTACAAACAACCCTACATGGATATAAAATCAATATTAATAGATGCTATACTGAATGCTGGAACATAAACTAACTTTATGCCTTGGAATTTCCAGCTAAAGAATTAGTAAATGAAAAACTGACCTGCACAAAAGCAACTTTCTGAGTTCCTAAATCATAAATATATAATACCAGTCCTATCACTGCATGTGAATTCATGTACAGCACCATGTCTAAAGCTAAATATAGATTGTAAATTCATTACATTATCATTTACATCATAATTCAAATTCAAAATCATGAAATGCATTTTAATAAGTTGCATGATAATTACAATATACAAAAAAAGTTTTTTTTTATAATATAGGTATCTAAGAAAAGCTGCCACATGCCACCGAAGGTAGGTCAGACCAAAGGCTATCATTCTAATAAGAAAATGTTGTATGGTATGTAAACAAAAATTGGTGCCCATATCTGTGTGATAAGAGAGAGAGATGATGGATATATGGATGGAAGGATGAGAGCATGAATGATAGGAGAAAGAGAAAGATTTCCCATGTGGGCAGGACCTGGCAGTCTCCTAAAAATATCACAGGAGACAAATCATATTATCTCATCCATTTTTCCTGGCAATTAATATTCAGGAATATTCATGTTACCCAGAATTTTATCCTCCATATATTTGTTTAGTTCCCTTTTATGGCTGTCCAATTTAGTCGCTATATTTGCATCTCATCATTACAATTTCCTTATTTTAACTATATGCTATATGAAGAACATGCAAATCAAATCAAGCAAACTTAGAAAACAGACAACTAATGGTCAAAATTGGGAGCGTCCTATCAAATTCTGTACCTGTCAACAGTGATGTCCCCCAAGGCAGTGTCCTAGGACCAACTATCTTCATATTCTATATAAATGACCTCTGTGATCATATTAAGAGCAACTGCGTCCTCTTCGCTGATGATGTAAAGCTATTCAACACCACAGACAATACTGCTAGCCTTCAAAAAGACCTCGACTATGTATCAGAATGGTCAAACAAATGGCAACTTCAAATCTCAACAAACAAATGCTCTTATTTATTTATTTATTTATTATTTATTTATTTATTAAATTTCTATACCGCCCCTCTCCCAAAAAAGAGACTCAGGGACGGTGTACAGCCAACTAAAAACAAAAACAATATATACAATTAAAACACATTAAAAACAATTACATTAGAGGCCGAATATACAATTTGAGAATATAAAACTAATAAAAAATTTAAAATTTAAAAATTTAAAATACCAAGTTTTAAAAACTCCAAAAATCGTTACTGGGCCAGGCTGGCCTGTTGAAAAAACAGGGTCTTTACTGCACGCCGGAAGATCTGAATGTCGGTAATGGCCCGTATCTCCGGGGGCAAATCGTTCCAAAGGGAGGGAGCCCCCACAGAGAAGGTCCGCACCCTCGGGGCCGCCAAGTGGCAATGACCAGGCGGCGGAACCCCAAGGAGGCCAACCCTGTGGGAGCGCACTGGGCGGCGGGAGGCTGTTGATGGCAGCAGGCGGTCCCATAAGTACCCAGGTCCCGAGCCATGGAGTGCTTTAAAAATGATCAATACCACCTTGAATTGGATCCAGAAGGCCACAGGAAGCCAATGCAGCATGCGCAGGAGCAGTGTTACATGGGAGCTCCGAGGGGCTCCCAAGATCACCCGCGCAGCCACATTCTGGACCACTGCAGCCTCCGGACACTCTTCAAGGGGAGCCCGATGTAGAGAGCATTGCAATAGTCCAAGCAGGAGGTGACAAGGGCAGAAATGACTGTGCGAAGTGCGTCCAGATCCAGAAAGGGCCGCAACTGGTAAATCAGACGAATCTGACAAAAGGCCCCCCTGGCGACGGCCGTAATGTGATCTTCTAAAGATAGCCGTATGTCCAGGAGGACACCCAGATTGCGAGCCCTTTCCATGGGGGCCAAAATTTCTCCCCTCACGGCCAGCAACGGAGTAAGCTGGCTGTATCTGGCGCAGGAAACCACAGCCACTCAGTTTTGGTCGGGTTGAGACGAAGTCTGTTAAGACCCATCCAACTCCACACGGCCTCCAGGCACTGGGTCATCACTTCGAGGGCTTCGTTGGGGTGGCCCAGTGTAGAGATGTACAGCTGAGTGTCATCAGCGTACTGATGGAACTCCACCCCGAAACCATGGATGATCTCACCCAGCGGCTTCACATAAATGTTGAACAGCAGGGGCGAGAGCACAGACCCCTGAGGCACCCCACATAATAGGGGCCTCGGGGTCTGTGCTCTCGCCCCCCTGTCAACACAAATTGCAAGCGGTCAGAGAGGAAGGAGGAGAACCACCGTAAAATGGTGCCTCCCACTTCCAATCCCCCCAACCGCCGCAATAGGATACTGTGGTCGACAGTATCAAAAGCCACTGAGAGATCTAACAGGACCAAGACAGAGGAACAACCCCTATCTCGGGCCTTCCAGAGATCATCCACCAACGCGACCAACGCCGTCTCCGTGCTGTGCCCGGGCCTGAAACCCGATTGGAGGGGGTCTAGATATACCGCTTCATCCAGGTACTGAGGGAGCTGACGTGCCACCACACTCTCAAAAACCTTCGCCACAAAACGAAGGTTGGAGACCGGACGATAATTCGACAATAATGCTGGATCCAGGGATGATTTCTTGAGGAGGAGCCGCACCACCGCCTCTTTCAAGGCGGCGGGTAAAAGCCCCTCTCTCAAGGAAGCGTTATCTTACATATTGACAAAAAAATCAGAAAATAAAATACAGGCTGAATAGTGAAGACTTTGTTGATGATCCAAACTCTGTCAAGGACCTTGGAGTACTTATCTTTAATTATCTAAGTGCTACAGCCCACTGTAACTACATAGCCAAAAAGGCATTAAGAGTTGTAACCTAATCCTGCGTAGCTTTTTCTCTGGTAATATCACACTACTAACTAGAGCATACAAAACATTTGCTAGACCAATACTTGAATACAGCTCATCAGCCTGGAACCCGCATTACGTATCTGATATTAATACAGTTGAGAAAGTCCAGAAATATTTCACAAGAAAAGTTCTCCACTCCTCTACTCGTTGCAGAATACCTTATGCACCCAGACTTGAAATTCTAGACCTAGAAAACATAGAACTACGCCGCCTTCGGTCCGATCTAAGTATAGTACATAAAATCATACATTGCAATGTCTTACCTGTCAATGAATACTTATAGCTTCAGCTATAACACTACAAGAGCACACAATAGATACAAACTCAAGATTAATCGCACCAAACTTGATTGCAGGAAATACGACTTCAGCTACAGAGTGATCAATGTCTGGAATACTCTACCTGACTCTGTGGTTTCTTCCCCAACCCTAAAAACTTTAACCTTAGACTTTCTACTATTGACCTCACCCCTTTCCTAAGAGGTCTGTAGGGGACGTGCAAAAGCGCATCAACGTACCTATTGTATCTGTCTTATTGTTTCTTTTATTTTTCTTATATGTATCCATGTATTCATAACTATGTTTTTACTTATACCTATTATCTTGTAAGCAATTGACAACTCAAATAAAATAAAATAAATGTCTCTATTCCTTCATTGAGATTTCCAAGATAAAAGTTGTTAATAAGGGTAAGCAAAATAAGCACTGACCCAAACTCTAAAATACCATCAGGTAGGATAAGCTAATTAAAAGATTATCACTGCACAGGGTTTAGAATTTACAAATTAACTGAAAGGGAGCATAGGCAAATATCTGATCACTGAATCCTTCCAAGTTGCGACACTAAAATTAAAAAGTCAAAGAAATGTGCCTACAATCCAATGTGAATAAACTTTAGCTTTTCTGATATAACTCATTTTATAAAATAAAGAAGAGATTTGAAGAAAGCTATTGGTTTACTTCACATTTTAATACCTAATTACTTAATTTGTACTTCCAGCCTATTACACATACTGAAGTGATAATATCCTTTGGTACTCATATTGCTCCTGCTGTAATGCAGTTCTTTGATTAAAATTTAAATAGATCCATGTGGTTGAGAATAAAATACAAAATGTATTATATTATCTAAAGAATTCTGAGAAATGAATTTGTTAAAGTTGCATATAAAATATTTGCATTAGGAGAAGTGTAAAGGAAAAGGTATGAATATATACAAGGACTTTTTAAAAATACAATGCAAATTGATGTAAAAGTGAATAGAATAAAGTTAAGAGGAGGATATAAAAATATGATATAAAAATAACAGGGTTGATTTGTGTTTTTTCTATAGAAATATTAAGTCTAGATTGTTTAAACAAACTCCATTTTGTTTTCAAAAGTTTTCTAGATCATTTTAAAATATAAAATTCCTTGTTTTTATTTATTATTATTTATTACTGAGCTTATATCTCACTTTTCTATTAAACATTCAAAAATACAAAAATGTAAAGAAACAAACACAGGTCACAAAATATTAAAAATTATATCAAACTAAAAGATCAATCATTAAAATAATTAACAATCAAAAGTTCATTGAAAAAGGTAAGTTTTTTACTCTTGTCTTATGATTAAAAAGTTCTTTCAGGTAAGGGACAGTGTTTCCCAATAGAGATCTTTGGAGTGTTTTCTTCAATTAGGCAGAAACATTCAAAGAAACATCATACTATTTCTGAATTACGAGGTCAATCCAAACTGGTCAGTTTTATCAGACAGGAAGAACAATGTTTGAATAAGCAAGAAGTAGCCCTCTTGTCTCTACACACCCCACCCATTCCTTGGATATCTATAAATTGAAAAGAATTCCTGTAACCTATTCTAGCAAAGGGAGATTAACCTATTGGCCATTTTCAATGCAAAACAAAGATAATTCATTTTGGTGAGCCTTAGATTGTTCCAGCCATCCTCCCATTTTTCCCCTTGGAAAAAATGCCACACAGTTTAGAAAATCATCACCAGCTTGTTTTATGGAGATATAAAGGAAACTTATAAATAAATGTCTTTTCACTGCACCTAATAATGTGTAATAACTTAAAATGGTTGTGCCAAACATGCTTTTTTCAAAAGGCAACTGGACTTTTTTTCCCCTGAAGATTTCACTTCTCATTCAAGAAGCATCCTCAGCTTCCAGTTGCCTTTTCCAAAAGTCACCTCTAGGATAACCGTTAGGTGACCTGGATGACTGAGAATCTCTGTAAATACTTCAAATGGTTCTTCAGAGAGCCTTAGTTTGGCTCTTCAGATAGCCTTAGTTTGTGTTCAGTCTAATTCATCATGGGCATGTCTACATCCACTCTTCCAGTCTTCTAACTCTAAGTTTCATTGCTCCTAACTTCCTTAGTTAACTTCTCAACTAAGAGATGACAAGTTCCAATAGAAAAAAAGAGCATTCTTGGTAGTAATAATGTCAGCTTCCTGGGCCATCTGCGGTGCTACAGGTCAGCCAGGACTTCAACAATATTGCTGACAGATAAAAAGATTCCCCAACTATCTTCAAAAAAATCATTTGGATCCATAAGATGTCTGGCTGGGAACTTAGGTCAGTTAATTTTAATAGGTTTTCTAGTCTTGCAGAGATGCGTAGCACATACCATGTAAGATATCAGTTGGGCAGCTCCATGATTGTCAGGAACAACATGAAATCCTGAGCAACTCCTGACTGAACAATCTCAGCATGGACACTGAAATTGTCTAGGTCAATAAATCGTGCATAACCACATACTAAGTATTACTTTGGCTACTTCAGGATATATTCAAGATGAATCTGTACCACAGCAAAACAGTACATTATTTTTACACTGTTAGAGACCAAGCACCACCAGCCTACACAGCAGTAAAAACTCAGCATTAGCAGGTTGTCAAGTGGCATTTCTGATCATACAGACTACAGACATACTACCTTCCAACTATAGCCTGCTACATCACAGGATATCTTGGTGGGCAATGCTGCGAGAAATTAGCTCCCTGTTCTTTCGTTAGCCACGGCTCTGTAATATATGTGACATTACCACTTAATTCAAGATTAAATTGAGGATAATAGATATTTTACCAGTATCTGATCTGCCATTAAAAAACAGGAACCTCTTTTGCTGTCATCTAGAATTCCTTGATTAGTCTGTAGTCTGAAAGAAAGGGAGGCCAAGTGACTAGTCTATTTTGCTTTCCCTGGAAGAGTGAAACTATATAACTTTCCTTGTATGTGATCATTTTAATCCTTGTTCCTATATCCTACTCTTTCACTAACCAGGTAATTTATACCAAAACAAGTAATGTACTTCTTATCATAAGATGGCCAGTACCGTTATCTTCTGGCAACTATTTTGGGGCCAAATGTAGCTCTAAGGACTCAAGTTTACAATTCATGAACTAGAGGTTTTATAGTGAGAGCTATCATATTTTTGGTCATTTCCAACAATTTAATTAGGGGCATGTGATTATCCTGTAAATCAAACATGGTTAGCTTTTTTGTGTTTTCAAATCCTACACCAAATGATTGAAAGGTTTAGAATAGAACAGACATGTCAATCGCAGGTCTCTGTTGAAAAAGCTGCAGACTTCAATAGTATGTTTCTCACGACACTAGAGTGACTCTTCTATGAGAAAAGGTTCATGAAACTCCCAAACAAATCCACCAGACTTAGAGGCCAAATTAATTTACTGATGAAATCAATACTTTCTTCTAGGCTTGGACTGCCCTAATTTCAGGCATGCCTGCAAACTTACTAGCAATTTAAGACTGCACTCCATGACTAAAAGAGATAAGCAGCTGGGCTTTCTTCTGACTAAGCATGTGTTAGACGGTGCTGTTGTAAGCTTTGTTTTGAAATTATGCTTATACAGTCATTTTGATTTTTTTAATCTATAGATAGAGGGTATATCTCTCTACCACTACCAGGAAAACTCCATTAAAAATTCAGGAAGGACTTCTTTGAAGGATGATAATGGGAAATGAATTGCTTAATTGTAAGGACTTGTAGATATCCAGAAGGTAAATGACAGACGTAAAACTCCTGTTGCCAGCAGGGAAGAAAGGTCTGGCAGAAAACAAAACTCCCAACCTGATCATATTCAGAGTCAAGCAGTGCTTCAGCCATAAACAGGAATTAATCTTTCTTTATTTAGCCATTGTGAACAAAGGAACTTAAAGTCAAGAACAATATTAAAATGACCAGGCTTGTGAACAGCTTGCTGATCCTTGCAACTATGTTCTTGACAGCTAAAGTTCATAATGATTGGATCAGATTTAAAGAGGGAAGCATATTTTTCTTCTTTCTAATGGAGTGTAGTAAGATGATCCTTAGTATTATATTAAATAAATTCTAGGAGAAAGAAGAAACAAAGACAATGAGTGCCTAATATTCTCTGTGTATTAGAAGCTGGTAGGATGCCATCTAGGGAACTGACACCAACAGCTTTTCACCTGAAGATATAGGCAGACAGCCATTAAAATGCTCTCCATCAGTCCGTATATCAGCAGAAAAGAATGTGGACATAAAGTTTGTTGCCCCAATTGCCAAACTCTATTTTTTCACAATAAAAAGAGCCTGCTGGTTAATGGTGGCCTTACTATTTTAGCACATAACAGGTTAAGAAAAGCAGTTGGTGGATTCTCCTGATTTTGTTTCCCTTTCCACCAAGCATCACATGCTGACAAGAAAACAACCCCCTATAAACTCCCTAGCATGGAGTGGGTCAAGGTTGGGTGAATGTGGACAGATAGTGGGAATAGTGACATAATTCAAGTTGTCTAACAACCAGCCACTAGTTGAAAGTACATTGTGCCTGTAACTTGTCAGTCAAGCTATTTCCAAGGACTCATTAAAACTGTATCAGAAAATAACCCAGCTGAAGAGAGGAAGGGTGATGGGTGAAGCGAGGAGTAAATTCTGTCCTTGACTGGTGCTGCAAGGAAATGCAATGATGTCAACAGATATTGCTGTGACCAACAGCCCTGAAAATAGCCTACAGATAGCCATAGAGCTGGAATGGAATAACGCAAACGCCCTCTGCTCAGAAATACAATTATTAAAAAAATAGTTTGGCCATGGTAAAACTTCTTGTTTGAGGAAGCAGTGGAAAAGCCATGATGCATTGAGTAGAAATTGAATCAGGAACACATATCTGGCAGGAGCCAGTGCTCTTCCCTGGTTTAAAACTGATTTTCTGGGTAGCATAGGTCTAGTTCTCTTTAGCATTAAATACATATATTTCAGTTCAACAAGCATTTCAGAAAATGTTGGCCTGGCATTACATGGCAGATGACCTCTGTAAAAGTCTTCCAATTTCTCCTGAAACTATGGTCACAGAGAATAGTTCACAGAGACCAGAGGGAAGAAGCATATCTAAAAGAAGCTGCAGTTTGGCAGGTCCTTTGGTAGCCCTTTGGGAGGGTTAGGGGTGGGGGTAGGGGTAGAAAGGGGCAATGGGTAAGCCCATTCCATCTGAATTGCTATCAGCTCTGATCAACTACAAGAAGAGATAGATAGGTAGACAGAAAGAGAAAGAGAAAGATCCCAGCTTTCTTTGAAGTGACTGGATGATCTTTATTGAATCATTGATCATTTTAGGCTACTCTATAAATAGAACCAATATGTCCTATATCAAGGTTACCTCTTTCCTGAATTTTTGAACAACTTCTCTCATGTTCCCTTTGTCTTTGGAGCTACCACCTGATGTTGGTGTTGTGATTTAAAATGAAACATGTTTGGAAGGTTCCAGAATCTCTCCATTCTTGCACTGCAATTGCAGAGAAGAAGTAGTACATTGTTGTCTGTTTGCAATTGGGAGAAATTGGAATTTGTGCTTGCAGAAAAAAAATCACAGCAAGAAGAATGAAGCATCATCCATGGGCCAGAGGAAGAGCAGCTTCAGAAAATTAACTCCTTCCTCACCATCAACTGCTTCAGATGATATATTTTGTATGTGTGTATTGGATTTCTTGTATCATTGAAATCATCTTAAATAAAATATTGAGATGGGCATTTGGCAATGCTTCTTTTACCAACTGAAGGGTGGGGATGGCAAATGTTGCTTCACACATCACAGCACCATCATACAAATTATATAGTTTTACCATTTTCACAATATCTGAGTTCATTATGGTTTGTTTCAGACCTCCGTACACTGTGTGTATATTATAAACTGAGGAAGGGCAGACAACATGAAGAAGGTATCTGGCATAATCACTGGACTGTCAAAACTAAGCAATCAACCTTCTAAATTCCAGTTCAGAAGCTTCTAAATTCCAGTTCAGAAGATTAAGATAAAAGATAAGAAATTAGGAGTAAACAGTTGGGAAGCATTCCAGTGAAATTCAACTGTTTATTTCCTAAGAAGCTAAAGCAAAATTATTTTTAAAAGGTATGTAACATTTACTGGTACTAGCAGTAAGGCTGAGATTTCTTAGGAGACAGTTTGGGAAAATCTGGTTTTGTTTGTTGTTTTGGTGGGTTTCCCTTCATGCTGCCTTCCCTTCTCTCCATTCCACTAAACCTTTGGAAAATCAAAATGACTATTTGAAAAGGCAGATGCCGTCCATCCCTGCAGTTGACATTTAGATGCATTGAACCTAGTTATTTTTCAGGTTTATATGAATTAAGTCCTTAAATGAGTCCTTTAATTGTTCTTTTGGTGTGGCGGGGGGGGGGCAGGTTTCATCCCTATTCACACCACTACCTTTCAGGATTTTTGGCAAGTGCTAATGAGTTTCTTGAACCCAAGTGTAAAGAAAAACCTATTTGGCCAGCTGTGATTATAGGAATTTAGAAGGTTCTCCTCCCTGGACTATTACTCAACTCTAGTAATTGTCTTCATGGATTTTTTAAAAGAGTTTTTCCCTATGAAATCTGTCAGCCTTTCACTCTTTGTTTTGTCATCTCAGCAGAATATTGGGGGGGGAATCCCCCCCTCAAAAAAAGAACAATGAAAGGACTCATTTAAGGACTTAATTCATATAAATCTGAAACAAAACTAGGTTCAATGCATCTAAATGTCAGGGATGGACAGGATCTGTATTTTTTAATAGTCATTTTGATTTTCCAAAAGTTTAGTGGAATGGAAAGAAGGGAAGAGCAGCATGAGGTTTAACCCATCAAAACAACAGACAAAACCAGATTTTCTCAAACAGTCTCCTGAAAAATCTCAGCCTTACCGTTTCCCTTATTAACACTACATCATATTTCATCTTGTGGTCCTCAGTTTCTAAGCTCTATTAAAAAAAACAAAACTATTGTCCCTGATGGCTGAAATATTGTCCAATATTGGTAAATGAACAGTGAAGCCATTTTTAAAAAATGAAAGGTGTTGTGAAGATGCCACCATGAATTTATTCTTTACATATTTACATTGTTGAAAGAAATATCCTTCTGGGTTCAGTTCCAAGTGGGGAAAAAGACACTGGAAAAATGGAGGCTGCTTGGAAGCTTTAATGGTTACAGAGCCACATGGCCTGAAGCTCCAGAGAAGAATGATCACATGCTTCAATGTGAGAAGAGAAGGGGAAAAAAGGGCTGAGCTGCTGAGAGTGCCTGGGTTTTATACCCTCTGTTGGGATTTGAATTGGAGCTTGTATTCTAATTAGTTGTCAGACTCCCAGGGGCAACTCTGTAGGCTGTCCTGAGTTCCAGGCTTGGTCTAGCCTTGCTGGGTGATTATGCCCTTAAAAGGGCTTTTGGTAATTGCTATAGCTTTTACCTGGAGTTCCTTCTTATGTAAAGTAGGCCTTAATGGCCCACCCATTAACAAAGGTGGGGGTGAGATTCTGCTTCTGAGGTGAGTTTCTGCTTCTTGAGTGCCAATTTTTTTTTTTAAGAGAAATATTCTGCCTTTTTAATATTTCCTAGGCTATTTCGATTTTTCTAGGAGAGGGGTGGATGCTAACTTCCTACAATATCTAAAAAAGAAAATAATTTTATCCATTCTTCCCCTTCTCACAAAAAAAGCTGTTTCTTACATTAATTCCATAAAATAGTGCAAAAATAGCAGCATGGTTTGTATTTTCATTTGCTAGAATTACCTAATAGAAGTGATTCCCACAATCATTTCTACTGTTTATTTTATGGAGGTACTGTCTGGCTTTGGTTTCATTCCACAAGCAATTTGGTATTTTTGTTTGTAAGTGCTTTTATGTATTTATGATATTCCTGCCTTTTTTGCCCTGACACTCTACATCTTGGCACTGTGACAGTATGCCAGCAAATTTCTTATTACACAATAATTAATTTTATTCTGATTAATTTGAAGTATTGGCAATGTATTGTCCAAGCATAAAACTGAATTATAAGGATAAATGGAGGATAGATCAGTTTTGAATAAAAATGTCATTGTTTCATTCTTTATTGACATTTCAATAAAGTAGAAAATGTTGTTCCATTGGTCTATAGCAGCATGCTACTTTATATGAGTGAAACAATATACAATATTTTGAGAATACATTTTGGTAATAGATAAATCATAAGTTTGCATGCTGTGTTAAACCACAATTGGCTTAGCCATCCATGTTGAATAAGCCATAGAAAGCTAAATCCATATATCATGCTAGATCTTACAACTGTTGTATAAATTACAATAGCCAGATTCACATCACAATAATTTAAAAAATGAATTTGGCATACGATGCTTTTCAAACACATTAAGTCTTACTGTCATGCCCCTGTCGGAGTCTGAATCCAAGGAGGAAGACAAACAGCTGACAGGGAGTGGGAATGTGCTTCCGTTGGCTATGGGGAAGGGCAAAGTCCGGCTAGGCAGAGCAGGAGACATTGAGAACAAGGGAGAGGGAGTTCAGAGGAAGACTCAGACCACCCCCTCTTCACCCTAGGGCACGCAGGGAGGAATGAAGAAGAGAGCAATGTGGGTTGCATGGCTTACAAGAGAGGATCCCCTTCATTAGCCATAGCTGGGAAGAGAGTTTAAAAGAAATGTAGCTGCTAGGAGCAAACATGAGCTTATCTTGTGTTGACTTTGGTTATCTGTGTTCCTGTCTTCCCGATTGTGTTGAGTTATTGCCATGCCTTCATCTTGCTCCTGCCCTGCCGGACTAATTACCCCATTTTGCCTTGATTGGACTTATAGTTACAGTTTTTGTTGACCACATTTTGGACTTGATTCTCTGCAGCCAAAGGCTGCTCCTGGGAGAGTTTTTCTACAGCCAGAAGGTAACCAGGACATTGGGTACAAAGTTGGAGCTAATAAAGGACTCCTACTGATTATCTGACTGTATTGCCTTTGTGTCACATCCAGGGGTGGGATACTACCCGTTCGCACCTATTCGCTAGAACCAGTTAACATTCTAAGCATTCAGAGAACCAGTTGTTAGAAGAAATTATTGGCCTAATCCTGTAAGGAAGACAGGAAGGAAACATTCTGGTGTTGCTTACAGAAACTGCCTCTCCGTTAACCCTTACTACATTCTTGGCAGGACTAGCCTTCCTGTCTCAGGAACGTCTCTGGAGTTTTTTTCCCCTCCTTTGCTGGTACTTTGCTTGTGTGGAGTGACCATTCAAAGTTACAATGGCACTGAAAAAAGTGACTTATGACCATTTTTCACACTTACGACTGTTGGAGCATCCCCACAGTCATGAGAGGCTAGGCGAGGAGATGCGTCCCTCAATGTGAGTGATATTGAGTTGGCCACGCCCAGCCAATAACATGACCATCAAGCCATGTCCACCCAGTCACATGACCACCAAGCCACACCCACCACCTAAGCCACACCCACAGAATTGGTTGTTAAAAATTTGAATCCCACCCCTGCTCACACCCCAGGTCATCACATTTACAATGAAGTAATTATTGAATTAGATTATAATAGTTCTAATGGCCACTTGAAGACATGGATTTAATTGCTTCATAGTTCCTAGCCAACAGGATCAAATACTGTATGACTGAGAATTATGGGAGCTGAAAGCCAAATATATCTGAGTAGTAATGCTGAGGATGGCTTATCTATTTTATCTTTGTTTGCACATTCTCAGTATGATTCCATATTTGTTGCAACAGAGTAACAAGAAATAATAACTCTAAAGTTCCCTAGCTAGAAAGCCAAAGAGCAAAGGAACCACTGATACATTATGAGTAGGAACTGGGTCCAGGTCTACCAAATGCTTCTATGCTTTGTAATGCATTTTCCTAAATCTAAATTTCTAAGCCTGCTTGGCTATAGTTTCACAAACATCATGTTTTCCTATGAAATACTTTATAATAAACACTTATTTAAAATATCAGCCCTTCAGAAAAGAGTAGCTTCTCTTATTCTCTTTGCTCATAGATGGCAATACAGTGGTTCCTGCATATTCTGATTAAAGTATCTCTAAATTCTATCTATCAGTATCATTTTGGTATGGGAAAGCCCTTCTAAGGGGTACATCAAATAAGGATTTGTCAATAATGTCATCTTCACAACCACAGAGGTAAAAAAGAAGAAAAATATCTATCCACTCCTACAATATCAGAAACTTGACTAATCCGCTTGAACTAAGTTGGATTCACTTCTTCACATACAAGTGCTAATAAGTAGATTAAAAGTGTGACTTCTTTTGCTATTGTGTACAGTGACAATGGATCACCCTTGTAATTTGGCTGTGATCTACTTCTTGAGCTAAGGCAGGCTCCTACATAACTAAAATTTATGAGAGCTGATTCAGCAATGGAGTGAATATCCCCTTCCATGGTATAGGTCCAGAATTCATAGCCAAAGGTTACATCCAAAGTGAAACAGAAACTTTCCTTTTCATTGTTGGTTGTAAATGGTATCTAAAATATATTACTAAATCCTTGAACACACACTGACACATACCCACATTTATTAAATTTAGAACACGGATTCCTCTCTATCCTTTGGAGTATTCCACAGCAAATACATAGTCTATTGTTGGAAATAAACCATAGCATAAGGGATTATTGGAATAAGTGGCAATATAAGTTAGAAAGCAAAATAATTAATGTTCCAAAATTGCTTGGAGCAGTCCATGCATTCCTTTCAATGCTATTAATAATTAGAGTAAATTCAACAAAAGTTTAAAGGTAGGGCTTTGTGATGCATGGAAGAAAATTAGAATATACAGTAAGCTATCTGGCAAATACTATTTACATTTCAATATCAAAATCCTTCCTGGCACATTGGTTTTCAGAATAAAACTGTTCAGTACTCAACCATAGCTCAAGCTTATCAACAGAAGCAATCATTACAAAAATTGAATTTCAATGTAATAGGGCATACAATATGATATCTGGTTTATCACTTACGGTAATAAAGAGTAAATGAGGTACAAATACATAAAAAATAAGGTACTGTACTGACATTAGTCATTGGGAAGCTTAGTTTGCTGCTGATTATGTATCTTCTTTTAAATAAATGTTTTGCACAACTCCCTCTCCATTGCAGCTTCTTCTCAAGGTGTTGTAAAAACCAGGCAACCCTAAAGCATATTTATACAGATTAAATGGTTTCTAATACTCTAAAGAGCACTTAATCTGCATGAATCTTCTTCATGTTGCTACGTGCCTCTACATCTTAACCTCGGCACTTTTTATACTATGTGATAAAAGTTTTTTTTTCCTTAGCAAATTAAACAAAAGTCCCCTAAAGTAATAATTCACCTGCTAAACAATTTAAAATCCAACCACTCAGAGGAACCCTGGCCACCTTCCTCATTAACAGTTGTTTAGAAACTGAGAGTTATCTTTCCTTGATCTGCTGAGGCTTTGGAAAAGTAAAGCATGCAGGACCTTCTGTTTGGAGTTTGGACCATTTTGTACAATCTTTAGGAATATGACTAGAAGAAATTAAGATATAATATAATTCTGTAGAGAACAGGGTTATCTTAAAAGCATGGAGTTGCATAATAAAAATGAGAGCAATGGCAATGAAGAACAAGCCACACTTTATTGTTTGCTTTTCTGGCAAACAATAACCAGAATCCAATTATATTTTGTTTTATGTCTTTAAAGGGTAAAAGATAAATTTTATTTATTTCTTTATCTATTTAATTTGACATCACTCAGACTAAGATGCAATCCATAGGGCCATCTCACCAGTGCCATTGGAACTGAGGAAGGTGGCAACAAATAGGTCCCACTCTTATTCAATTTCTGTATCACTCCTTCATAGACCATCTCCACAACACAGATTTTTCGTCCTCCAAAATTTGCTGGAAGATACATCTCTATTCTACTTTATGTAGAAGATACAGCAATTCTTTTAAGAACACCTATGGACCTTAAAAGAACATTGAGATCACTAACCCAGTGTTGCAGAGAAGATCAGATAGAATACAACTTTAATAAACCAAAATTTGCTAAAATTTGCATTTGCTAAAAGGCTCAAGAGCCACTCCTGGAAGATGGATGACCACAAGATTGAACAGGTCTTCTATTTCCCAGTAGCTCTTCACTTTGCTAATCACAGAAAACCCCACAGGGACTGTATTGCTGAAAATTCACAGAGGATTTGCCATCCTAAAATTCCTCAAGATAAAAGGGAGCCGCTATATTCCTGCAGTACTCAAATTGTTCAATGTCAAGCACAACTTCTTTACTGTGGACAGCTGTGGCCATTTTCCAATTTTGTGCCATTATTCAATCCAAATATTTAAGATTCGCTTTTCAAATACCAAAGTATGTCTCTAATCTATCCTGAGACAAGAGACATGCCTCATGAAAATGAAGACTAAGGTGTGGATGACTCCATTTTTGGCTCGAACTATCCTTTTTTTTTTTCCTTTAATCTGACCCATTAAATATGAGAAATGACTTTAAGGCCACATGGAAATAAGTAGCAACAACTAAAATTTCATCCTTGTGCTTTTTTCCTGGTTTTCTACTCAGCATGGGATATGATAGGCCAAAGCACTCTTTAAATAGCAGTCACAGAGTGCCATTTGAAGCTAGCCAGACCTCAAAAATTTATTGCCGGTGAATTCAACAGGTATTTTGCCTCCCATGGCATACTTAATTAACTTCAAACTGCCTAGCCAGCAGAAGGCCTTTATTCTGACACATTGTCGAAGCCTCCCTACAATCATCCTTAAAGGCTGCTATGGGAAGATTCCCTACCTGGAGCGACAATGCTCCTCTGACTCGGGATACACAGATATAACAGAACATATACTCCTCCAGTGCCTATATTATAGAGGCATTTGTACTGCTATCATCTTGTTGTTATTGCATAAATACCTAGGACACATAGGACTATTGTATAACTTGTTCCTGTTCTTAGATATTATTCCTGCTACAACATATAATGTTGCCAGATTCTGCACAACAATATAAAAAATCCATCACATGATGATCTGTATTATAAACTAGCATCAATGGGCATCTAGTTCATTATTCTATAGAGTGTTCTGTACTGTGATAGTCATATTTTGCCATATACTAACATTTATGTTCCCCTATGCTCATCTAATGCTCTTATACCTTCTTTTAAATTCCTTTTATACTTTTCTTTTTTATATATAATTCTGTTGTTTTTAGCTTTTTATTATTTTTGTAGTATTTTTTATGTTTTTCTTAATTGACTGCACCTTTCCCTCCTTATGCTGGCCTTTGACCATAGTAAAGATTTGAATGATTATCTAATTTATGCATACATATATTTTCTGAACTTCTGTCAAAGGCACAATGGTAATTCAGAATGTTTGTGACT
The DNA here is from genome assembly GCA_023653725.1 of Bungarus multicinctus. NCBI lineage: Eukaryota > Metazoa > Chordata > Lepidosauria > Squamata > Elapidae > Bungarus > Bungarus multicinctus. The sequence goes on along the minus strand of CM042846.1, from coordinate 51,288,515 downwards.
AAAGAAAAATGGAGAAAAGAACAGCAATATCAACCACAGAAACTTGCAAGGGTTCATATTATTTTTCTTCTGCGTCAGATTCCCAATAAATCTGTCACATCCTGAATCTGGATTTAGTGCAGCTGTGGGCTGAAGAATTATAGATTTTGGAATTCAACATTTCTTTCCACCACAGGATTGGCCAATGCCAGCTTAGGACATAATAATTGCAAAGTAGGAACAAGGTTAGGGTCCCACGACCCACTATCCACTTCATCAATTAATCTTCAACATAATGACCCCTCTTTGATGGTGTCCAGCCATTGTGCTCTTTGGTGGACTAGTTTCCTTTTACCACTAACTTTTCCTAATACAATTGCTTTTTCTAGTGAATTCCACTACATGACATGGCCAAAATAAGTGAGACATAGTTTGGAATTTTTCCTTCCAGTGACATACCTAGTGTTATGTCCAGTACTTGCTTGTTGGTCACCTTTGCTGTCCAAGGTTACCTTTGCTGTACGCAGAAGCCTTTTCCAGCACCATAGCTCAAACAAGATGAAATTTCTCCCTGTCTTGCCTTTTTAAGGTCCAATTTTCACAACCATAACTTCTCCATATATTCCCTTAAATAAAAGCAAAATGCAGAGCCATCTACATTCAAGTAATAGATAATAGATAATCAGAGTTGGAAGGAATCTTGTAGGTCATCTCAATTTGAACCATAATCTTCCTTCAGACTTTCCCATGCAATCAAGGAAGGTCAGAATGAGGTTAGGGTTAAGGTTAATGGACTAATGAACATAGGAATTACTGAGAATATATTTCAATAATCTGTGCAGACAAAAATAGGACTTTCTACTTCAGTCATAATTTTCAACCAACCCTGATTTTATTTTTTTTCCCTGATGTTTAAATTAATGAGTTTCCCAAATCAATGGCTTAACAGCAGGGAAGAGAAGAATAGAAGAAACAAGAAGCGTTCCACTGTCACTTTGCTGCTAACAGTCTGTGAAGTCAGTAAGGAAAGGAAGCAATGCCAAGCAGAGTGCATAATACCAGTGTTTAAGAAAGAAATTGAATGTATGCACACTCACTATAGATGATTTCTGTTGCTGTGGTGGCAGCAGTTGAAAGCCTGATGCAATACAGTATGATCCATTTTGCAAATCTGTATGTAGGATTCCAAATGGGCTAAAATGCAAACAGAGTGCATTTTGATGAAAAGAACTATTAGCCAACATTGAAGATGGGGCAGGTTGGTCTTGGAGCTGTGTACATATCTCTAGTAAGCAGTGTCCAGGCATTGAAACTGATATGGAAAAGATGCATCTCTTAGCTAGAGAGAAGAACAGGAAGCAAACAACATATTTACTAAATGAATGTAAATATCAGCTGTTAAATAAAGAGGGCTGGCTAAAGGTACCAGAAAAGATGAAATTTAATCAACATATGAAAGAAGCATAATTTTTGTTTCTCTTTGTTTTCATTCTCTTCTACACAAAAAATAGTGTTCTTTTCTCTTAATTCATCCTAATACAAACTCTAAGTAAATAACTTGCCAGAAGAAGTCAATTAACTTCACTGAATGTATTTTACAGATTCCCAGATAGAGAAATTGCCCTCTATATTGTAGCCCAATCTATTTCTAAGATATATCCATAAAATATATTTTCTATGGGTCACACATTTACCACCACTTTTTACTGCAGTTTCCAACATGTTGTTTGCACCAATGCTCTGATTAGGGGTCTAAGTCATTATATTAGACACAAAATGTTGCTAAACTAGATGATGAGAGTTCCACATTAATGAAACTTGCTCTGAAGGCTTGGAGACCAATCAGTGATTTTCCCTTCACAGCATAGATTCGTGGATTGTGACCTATAGCTCAGTGGATTTATTATGCCCCACCTAAGAAACATTGTAACATGCCTTTCAGGTTTATTGTGGGAATGAAATAAAACTGACATTTTTTTTTCCTTTTCTGATCCTTCAACTGAAGTTGAAAATAAATCTAACTGAGTGACTAGACTTGCTGTTATGGCTAATCTGTTTGCTAATGCATTTGCCATTCTCAATTCATTTTCATAGCCACACCATTTCATTTGAGAAAGATAACTTTCCTCAACTATGAGAAATAAAATATAAGTGTGACACTTCATTTCCCTAGGCCCAGAAAAGTCAGACTTCTTGATAGTTATCTTTTGGAGCTCTGTTACTTGACCTTTAGTAAAGATGAAACCTTTGAGGAATCTTTTTGGACCCAGAATTTAATCTTTTCTACCTGTTTTTTCTCTGCCCTTTTAATATCATTCAAAAGATGCTTATTTGTTATCTGTTGTGGACATAGTGAAAAGTTGGCAACCAGTTCTCATCTTATTGTCATACCAACAATTCATTGATTCTGAGATCTCAAAGGAATGTTGAGATCATTTAGTTTGACCTTCCAGATACATCTGCCATTCAATTCTTTCATAATGTCTCCAGAAAGTCCACTCACTTGTTTTGCCACTCAGCTGGCAAAAACTTTTCTTTTACTCTAGAGATGGATTACATAACTGTCAATTCCTCTCCAAATTTAACCCTACTACTCTCTCATCCATCACTGCCAAACCCCAAAACCAAGACACAAGTCTTGGTATATACCCTTCCTTAGAATATATATATATATTCCATGATTAAACTACGTCACACAATCCCTCTATCTATATTCATAAAGGCAAACCGAAACTCACTAAGTTCAAATACATTTATTTTCAAGAAGTATCCTCAGAACTGCAGTTTGAGTTAACAGTTGTTAATTCTGGCTGGTTGGTTCTCATGAAAATTTTGATAGATATTACAGACAGATTGGTATTAAAATCAAACATTATTCAGTTCAAATGGTATACACTCATCAAATATAAAATGTTATCAACTTAAAACTGTACTCTAACTCTGCATAAACCATATACCCAGAAGAAAATGAAGCAATTTCAAGTAATCAGTCACTAATACTGAGATATTCAAATCCAAATTCCATTTACAAATGTGCATGATTACTTGCCATTACTGTTCCTTTTGTGTGAGTGGGGTCGGTGGATGAGGAAGTGTTCGCACACATGCATGCATGCATGCACACACAGAGAGAGAGAGAGAGAGATCTACCTATAAATTTCCAACTCACTATAGGATCATTACAAATGTAATTAATTAGAGTCTCATTCTGGTAAGACTGCTTCCTGATTTTCATAATGCTCATTACCAATCAGAATACTTTGGCTTTTTCAGGGCAGTTGCATATTGTTATAAACAAAGAAGCCATACAGTGATGTTTAGATATTAGATTGTCAATCAAAGCATGGTAAGACAGGGAAGCTCTCACAGTGTATAGTCTGGAGGAAAGCAGAAAGCAGAACAATTTGGGAAGAAGGATGGTTCTAGCTCTAGAAAATTTGTCAGAGTGACAGGTATACACACACACACACACACACACACACACACAAAAGGATGATTGCCAGCTACAGATATGTTGCAATATTTAGGGAAGCTGTTTACAGCCCATTTTAAGTTATTTCATAAAGCTTTATTTGATTTTATTTTATTTAATCATCAACAATATGATGTACTGTTCTATATTTTTATGTTCCACCTTTTAAAAAGTGCTTTTATATTCTGTAAGCTGCTTTGAGGCACTATGCGTGGCAATACAAATTCAATAAATAAATAAATAAAATATTTGCTTGGTATTCCACCTACTCATATTAACTTTATGAAGAAATAGAGAAGAAAAACAAAAGGCTTTCCAATCAACATTCCCTTTACAACTCTGCTTGAAGTGTTGGTATTAGTTTTAACTTTGAAAAAAGAAAGAAAAACAAAGACTTTCCATGGTCGAACGTATACTTTACACACATATGAACCATTTTAACTTTAAAAAGTATGGGACCTACATGGAATCTCAGAACATTCTTTGGAATCAAGATTAAGCTAGAGGCTGCAGTTTTGCTTTGCCCATGTGAATTTATTTAATAGCAATAGCACTTAACCCTATAGTACACCACTTCACGGGCTTTACAGCCCTCTCTAAGCAGTTTCAGAGTATTGCCCCCAACAATCTGAGTCCTCATTTTACTGATTTTGGAAGGATGGAAGGCTGACTCAATCTTGAGCCAATGAGATTCGAACTGCTGGCAACCAGCAGTCAGCAGAAGTAACATGCAGTACTGCATTCTGACCACTACACCACCATGGCTCTAATATTGTTTATAATAAAATAATATTTGAAAATAGTCTGATGAATATGAAGTGAGGTTTCTTCTAGCACATTGGTATCTATGACTGTCACACTGGAGGATTTTTATGCCACCCAGCGTTACCTTGCACAAAAATTTAAATAATAACCTAACCCTAACTCTCAGCAGCTTTAAAATGTGTGGATTTCAACTCCCAGAATTCCCCTGGCTGGCTGGGGAATTCTGGGAGTTGAAGTCCACACAACTTAAAGCTTCTGAGGTTGAGAAACACTGCCTTATGGTACAAGGGAAGGAAAGAGCACAACTGAATTATTCTGAAATTCTTAGCAGCTTTTGACATTCTAGACCCTGGTAGCTTAGCAAGCTGGTCTTAAGTGAAGTAGAATTTAAAAGTAATTCCACAAGAAATCCAGCTAGAATTAATTTGAATTTTCATTCCCATGCAGTAAACCTACAGCTAGTATTTATCTATCAATAAAATGGGAAAACAGAACTGTGCTGGAGGTCAGTGTGGTACTAAAATATAAAGTAGCTCAGAAGTGTCCTTAAAAAGCTTTGTGCTTTTACAAGGCACATGTATTTTTGAAGAGAAGATGTTTCTTTCCTGACGCTTCTTTCACTATCCCTCCTCTCACTGCACATAATTCCCATTTTCCCAGAATCTAATATGATTAATTTTCTATGCTGTATGTGTTTAATTTAATTCTGAATGCAATTCTCATCTTTCTTAAATCTAATCTGATGAGTTTCCTATGAATTTTTAATTAGAAAAAAGGAAATTTTCTAACTAGATGGGAAATCTACCACCTAAATTAGACAGTTAAAAAGAGTGTTCCAATTCATATATCCCTTCTTTGGGATGAGTTATATGCTTTTGTAATGCACTGTTCCTACTTGGATTACCATTCTCTGAAAGTAGAGCTGGGAATGTTTACTCAGTCATTTTTCTTTTCTTTTTTTTCTTTTTTTAGGTGAAGATCCCTTCATACTCATGCTACTTAAACACCAACATGAAACCACCTGAAGAGAGATCCTGTAGATTTAAAATGCAGTGCTGCCAGCAGAGGTGTTATCTAGCTGGTTTGATCTTATGTGTTAAACTCCTGGAGAAAAGATAGAAATCCAACAAGCTCAGGTTATGTGATTACCAGCAGTAGGTCCATACTGCTTCCTCCTACAGCCATAGCCTTCATTATCACACATGCTGTTACTGTAACACAGGAATGAGGCTAATCCAAAATGAGAGTTTTGTCTCTTTTTTTCCATAAGAAAAAGATGCAAGATGTTGGTGAAGTAGTACAATGATATGCCTTTAACAAACTGCTAATGTGAAAAGGTTCTACCACACACCTTTTAATTTCTCAAAGAGCAAGTGTCTAGTCTGGATATATTTACTTGTGAATCCATTTGTCATTAAGAGCCAGTCATGTCATTGTTAATTTGTTTCCCATAAGTAGTTTATGCTGCAGAGGTTTTTATATACAATATTTCACAGTTTCAATATTTATCTATGTATTTATTGGCTTTATTTATTTAATCAATTTCTTTATTCAATTTATTCATATAATAAATGCAATTTACATAATTACAGAATAAGAGCATTTCACTCCTTAAGATGGTTATGTATGTCTGTCTGTCTGTCTGTCTCTCTGTGTGTGTGTGTGTGTGTGTGTGTGTGTGTGTGTTTTAAATTCAAAGCAGAGTTATTAGTCCAAAGTATGGGCAATATACAAAGCACGTTTTTATTTATTTATTTGTTTATTTATCAATTGCTTTCAAGATAATAGGTATAAGTAAAACATAGTTATGAATACATGGATACATATAAGAAAAATAAAATATAAAAGAAACAATAGGACAGGGACGGTAGATATGTTGGTGCACTTATGCACGCCCCCTACAGACCTCTTAGGAAAGGGGTGAGGTCAATAGTAGACAGTCTAAGGTTAAAGGTTTTGGAGTTTGGGGAAGAAAACACAGAATCAGGTAGAGTATTCCAGATATTGACCATTCTGTTGCTGAAGTTGTATTTCCTGCAATCAAGTTTGGTGCGGTTAACCTTGAGTTTGTATCTATTGTTTGCTCTTGTGTTGTTATGCTGAATAAGCTGAAGTATTCATTGACAGGTAGGACATTGCAATGTATGATTTTATACACCATATTTAGATCAGACCGAAGACGGTGTAATTCAAGATTTTCTAGGTCTAGAATTTCAAGTCTGGTGGCATAAGGTATTTTACAACGAGTAGAGGAGTGGAGAACTCTTCTTGTAAAATATTTCTGAACTTTCTCAACTGTGCTAATATCAGATACATAATGTGGGTTCCAGACTGATGAGCTGTATTTGAGTATTGGTCTAAAACTTTTTTTAGTATTGGTCAAAAATCATAAAGTTATGATAACATAAGCAATTTTTTTTGTGGAGAACAAAAATCAGGAAGCATTTAAATCAAACTGTCATTGATATTGTTTCAACATCTGAATGAGCCCAAATTTTAATGCTGGATGCTTGTGGTGTCCATTCAAGCACATTGCTTACCTTAAATTGTAGTAGTTGTTGTGATATCACAATATTACCAAACAAACTATTATTTATTTCGCTCTTTGGTGTTCTTCTGATTCCAAGGTTGAGGATCTGGAATGTTGGACAACAGTTTTGCAAGGTCACTTGAATTAGTTCGTGGTTCTTCAGGATTGGTCCTGATGGAATCTTCCTTCAGATAGTTCCTGCTGTTCCTTGGATACAAATTTGTCTGTGAAGACAATCCCGGTAGTTCTGTTAATCAAAACAGACAAGAAAAGGGACTGGAGAGGAGAATATTGCAATGCACTGTCTTTACTGGTTTCAGTTTCTATCTGAGGTTTATGTAAAAGTTTTTTTAAAAATTATAAACCTTCAGAGCATGGGGCCACAGTATCTATAGGACCAGTTATTTCCAGAAATTTATTTACATTTCCTGAAATAGCCTCAGAGTCTCAGCTCCAAATAATCTTATGGGGCCACTTATGAACAGGTAGGTTAAATTATAAGTTCCTCTCATAAAGTCTGCCTGGATCCTATATTGTTGTCCTCTGCAATGTTAGATGAGATCCTATTTTGATTTCCTTCAGAAGTTTTTCAATTCTCTGAGGAATTTTTTTTCCTCCTATAGCTACTATGTTCTAGTTGAAGTATTTGACTCGGTGATATTTTTAGCTCTTGGTGCTGCTGAGGCTTATTATATTTTAAGCTATGCTGCTATCAATTAATTGTCTTATTGAGCATATTTTTGCAGGTATATGTAGGTTTGGGGGCTGTGAATATGTATGCATGTATACAAATGCTGCATGTCCCTCTGTGAGTTGTTTGCTATGTTGATTAATCAATCTAATAAATAAATATGCCCAATCCATTGTCATTGAGAGAACATTATGAAGAATTCTTTTTAATTCAGTACAGGTTAGTCAAGGAGTAAAGTTATGTTCTGGTGGCAATATTATGCATCAGAAGCTTTTTAATTCATATAATATTCTTATAATGAAAATAATGTGTATGTACTGGGAAAGCATGTATTGGGAAAACAGTAACATATCTATTTAATAATACACTTTCTAGCTCAAATATTGGAAATGTGTAAAGGAAGTAAAGTATACAGAAGGACACATCTGTGTCCATGAAGTCTTAGAATTATGAATAACCTGTGCTCTCTTGGCAGTTAGCAAGCCAATTTTTGACCCTTGCAACATAAAAACAATGCATTTGTTTGCACTTCTTTCTTTTTAGCAACTTCCTCACAATTTTTTTAAAATATCAGTACAACAGTAAAATGTTAATAGTGAATGTGGTATATAGTGATATTGTACAACCCTCCCTAAAAGCACTCATTAGTAAAACAAACAAACAAACAAAAAATCAGAGCTATTATGCTATGTTATATGCATGCATGTTCTATTTGTGCATGGTGTCATGTGTCATGTGTACATGTTCTATTTCTGCATGGTGCATCTTTGATCAGTCTCTCCAGTTCATTGCTACATAAAATGACACAGAACATAATCCTAAATTAATAATTTGCTAAAACTGGTATACCAAGAATGGCCATTTTTGTAGTTTCCCCATTTAACATTTAAAAATCAAAAGAGGCCATCAGAAAAATACTCCTTCTTTTTCTCCAATATCCTTTTACATACGTTAAAACTACAGTTCCCAGAATTCCCAGCCTAAAGAAATGTTGGTTGAATAGTGAATAGTTCCTGCAGAAATGTGATAATTTCTATAGCATTTGTGTCCATTGAAGTGAGGAAGACTTATTTTTTCCAGTTTTCCTAATCTGATGTCTTGTTCAACATTGCCAGTGTCCCTAAAACAGCAATGTTATAAATGTCATATAGCACCAAAACCAGTTGAACTGAATATTTAGGAAAGCAAAGGGAAAGGAAGGGAGAAAAGCTGCTGCAAATTCATTTAAAAACATGAGCAATGACTTGCACTTTTCCGGTATTCATCCAGCTCTATATAAAGTAAGTTTTATGTGGAAAAAATGTCTTGCCAGAAAGATCTATCTAGGGATATGCTTTCCAGAATAAATATATCAAGTCCACATTTAAAACTGTGGAAGGAGGCACCAAGAAAAAAAATGCAGCTAGTCAGATTCTTGGCACTGTTTGACTCTGCTTTGTTATCGGATTTGGCTTTGAATATATTGGAAGTCTTGGTCATATATCAGCCAGAGCTACATAAGAAGGGGAAAGAGCCTAGGAACCTGGGGTAGTTTTATCACAACTATCAGTGGCTCTTCAAATCAAATGTTTCAGAAATTACATCAAAGCATAGATCTAGTATCCAGGATTCCAGTTTTAATCCAATATCTCATTATAAGAATTCCAAGAGAACTTGTAGTTGGCTTCTAATGAATTGGCCAGAGTTTTTTCATCATCTTTGTTTTACTAAAGTGGAACTGAAGGGCAATTTATCCAAAGCAACCCTTAAGCCAAGCAAGACATAATGCTTCTCATTTCCTTTGAGGCTCGTTCACATGACCCTTTCAGCCCATAGAAATCAGTGATGCAAAAACCCTAGGCTACACAGATCTTCAGACTATTTCTGAGTGAATTCTGTGTATCTGCCCTTCATTATATCCAATGTTTAGTGCACTGTGCAACTCTAAAGTTGCTCATGTTTATTGTGTTTGATAAATAACATGGCATATAAAGTTTAGTGAATTTTCCAATTTTATCACTTTAATAACCAAAATAGAATTAAGCTATGGATAGTTGACATACCCATATATTTAACTGGAAAAAATGTATCAAAAACACAGGTATAGAAGAGGAAGAGCCTGGAAGCATACACATGAAAGGATTTAATGTCCTCCCTTTTAAAAGGAAGCGAAAGACAAATCTCCTTTTTAGGCAATTGTTTACTATAACCCAGGATTTCCCCTTGGTATTTTTAATATTCTGTTCGGTTTTCATTTCTTTTATTCTTCAGGTCTTCCTGTTGCCCAGTGAAGAATGAAGACCACCCCCCCTCCCCCCCGATGTTTCAGTAGACATCAGACTGTCTATTTGGAAAATAAAAGTATTTCTTCACTTGGGTTTAATCCATATCCACCTGCCTATCCAATTATGTACTGTAACCCCAAACCTGTTGACAAGTTCCTACTTCTGTTGTAAGGCTCAACCTATCCTTGGGTTGAGGATAAAAGGTGTTCATCAATTTACAAGGCTTTAAAATAAAATTTATCAGTACCAGGGGAACTGTTTTAATTATTAATTCGCATGGAGGATATTTTGTACAGCAACATTACTGCAAGAAGAAAGGTCTCAAATGTTCCCTTCACTATTGTAATTCTCCTTCAAAAATGTCTTCCTCCCTATTATACAAAGCTAGTTTCTATTATTATCAGAGGAAACTATTTAAAGCTTATTTGCCACATAGGGACTTTTGGAGGGAATTGCTGCTGGGGAACAAATGAGAATATTTTCCTTCCTCCAAATCTGACTTCAAAGAATTTCTTATCTTGGATGTGTATGAGATGTAAGAGCAGGAAAATGGTGTAGGCCAGATTATAGAATAGAATAGAATAGAATAGAATAGAATAGAATAGAATAGAATAGAATAGAATAGAATAGAATAGAATAGAATAGAATAGAATAGAATACTTTATTGGCCAAATGTGATTGGACACACAAGGAATTTGTCTGGGTGTAAATACTCTCAGTATACATAAGGAAAAGATACATTCATTAAGAATCAAGAATCATAACGTACAACACTTAATGATAGTCATAGGATACAATCAGCATCAAGTCATACTAGGGAACAGTCAATATAAATCGTAAGGATACAAGGGACAAAGTTACAGTCCTACAATCACAAGTGGGAGGGGATGGGTGATAAGGAGCGATGAGAAGATTAACAGTAATAGTAGTGCAGACTTTGTAATAGTTGAATAGTGTTGAGTGAATTATTTGTTTAGCAGAATGATGGCTTTTGGGAAAAGACTGTTCTTGTGTCTAATTGTTCTGGTGTGCAGTGCTCTATAGTGTCGTTTTGAGGGAATATACATCCAATAGTGGGATTCAGCCAGTTGACGTCAATTCAGCAGAACCAATATCTAATTTTTTGTTGAGTTCAGAGAACCAGTTAGACGTATTCCAGAAAATCTGTGTTTTCCAAAACACACCTGGTTTTTGTTCAACTTTCTTCCAGGTGGAAAAAAAACTCTCCCCAAAAGTCGTGGGCAGGACAGGGCCTGTGCATAAGGCAGCAGTCCAGGGCCAAAGCACTGGCAAAGCGCCAGAGGGTCAGAAAGGGTGTTGAAGTGAGCAGGCATTCTGTCTATTGGTGCTCATGCTGGCTGCCTCTTCCCACCCAGAGCTGGAAAACCACTGCATTTAAGTGCCAGTAGATGCTGGTCTTTTCTCCGGCAAGCCTGACAGCTACTGGAAAGAGACAGGCCTCTTTCAGCCTGGCACGCAGATGCCCTTGCTTCCCCAAGCATTTCTTTGCTAACCTGATTTCCAGCTCTGTTGCATTTCTCCATCGCATTTCTCGCGGTCGTGTGCAGGGAAACAAAAGTTTGTGGGTCTAAAAAAAAAGTTGAATCAGTCAATTTCAACTTCATGAGATTTTTTTTTTCTGCAAGAAGTTGGAATCGATTGATTGCACTTTTTTTTCAGTCCCACAAACTTTTGTTTCCCTGCACATGACAGCAAGGAGCTGGAAATCAGGTTATCAAGGAAATGCTTGGGAGAAGCAAGGGCATCTGGGTGGTGGTAGGTGGGGCAAGCTCCACTGCATGGCACATCACTGCAATGGAGAAAGGGGAAATGGAGTGGCCAGCACAAGGGAAGGAGGAAGAGAAGAAAGAGGGAAAGCAGCCTCCTTCCCTTGCACCGGCAATTCCATTTCCCATTTCTCCATTGCAGTGCAGTGCCCAAGATCCACTTTGAAAGCAAAGGGTTTGAAAATAACCAATATGGCTGACCCAAGATCAGCTTGGCCATCATGGGAAGCTTGTCCTATATGTGTGGCAGAGTTGGAGGCTGGGGATGGGCCATGCCTCCCACAATGGCCAACCTGACCCTGGGCGAACTGGTTGTTAAATTATTTGAATCCCACCACTGTATACATCCACAGTGGGCTGACTCTGTTGCTTGACTGCAATGAATGAAGTGATGACCATTGTTGACAAAGTTTTGATTGTTTCATTTCCTGGGTTCAACTGTATTTTTAGAATGTCATACAAATGACATCTATTTTTAATCTCACAACACACATTTTAAAATCAATAATTAATTTTATTTCTAGGTAGCTTGATAATGAAGGGGACAAAAAGCTCCCGTGGCATTTCCTGTCTGTGTTATTTCTATCTTCCCTTTGAGAGAGTCAGGTCTCTACATCAATATCTTATCCTTCCCAAAGGGCCCGTTTATTTGTTATGCCTTGATAAAGATGATGAAAATGAGTTTATGGCATCTTTCTTGGTCATGCACTTTATACACTATGTGTTGTGATTAGCCGGCAACAGGTGCAGATGGCTGAGGAAAGCGAGGACTCTGATGAAGGGCCAGGACCATCAGGGAGTGGACTGCTGCCTTCAGAGGTTGTGGGGGCTGGCAGCAGTGATGAGGAGGTTCCTGAGGAGCCTGTGCCAAGTGAACATGTACGAAGTATTGCTCGGAGGAAAGAACAATTACAGCAGCACAGGCGACTCGGGAGTAAGGTTGCAAGATAATGGTCCCTCCCTCAAGAGGATAAAAGCCAGGTTTGGAAAAGTGTTCTTTGCAGACAGCAAAGAAGCTCTGAAATTCAACTGGTGAACATCTTAGTTCGTGTTTGGAGAATCTTGTAAAGTAGTTCTCATCTCTGGGTTTTTGGCAGCCTTGACAAATAATTTGGCAAGGCTCTTTCTTGTTGGAATTAATTGTTGGAAAGCAGCCTTTTGTCTGTAAAGGAACAGAATTGTGATTAAACCTTAAAAGGTGGGGGCTGCTGCCTTTGTTTGCTCTCTGGGAACCCGGTTGGGTCAGAACACTATGCTTATCTTTGAAATACAAGAGGAAAGAATGATGACACTATCCTCCTTGGTATATCAAATGTTTAATAAAACTTTAGACTTTCATTAAGTCTCTTGCTAAGTAACAGTAACACTTAAGTGTGGCAAAAGGGGATCAGGTGACATTTCTTAATAACCCCTTCAGTCTGTAATTCAGAATGCATCCTCTTTCAAATATTGATGTGCCACAAACCGAGTTATTGATTTCCCTTCACAATTTATTTTAGCCATCTGCTGTCTTTTATAAAGATGTGGTCTTATAGATTCATAAAACAGGCTGGCAATTGTGATATTTTATATATCCACATAAATGCATTCAAAATGCTTAAACAAAATATCTAAAACAAGATATAATGACTATGCACTGATTTTAATCACATAATTTTATTGTAAGATATATGTCTGTGTGTCTGTTTATAATATTTTTCTTATTATATCAAGGAGAGAAGAAGGCTAAATATAAAATTTTTATTAAAACACAGTTCATGATCCTTAACTTCCTTTGCAGAACTTTCAATTGATAATTTTGCAATTTGGTGAGCCATAAAAAATCCTCAAACACTGAGATTTGAACAAAGTACTTTGGTTCCTCGTGCCTGCCTTTGCCTCTCAAAGCAGGAAAGCAGGTATTACTGATTTCAGAGGGATGGATGTATCCCAATCAAAATGTTGGTAGATCATCAAATATTGTTATTATAAAAACAACATTTATTTGAACTAATCCATTTTAATATCCAGGCATGACTTCCACTTGGCTTTAATAACAGCTGAATATGTTTTATTCCTTCTTCACTTTCTCTTTGTAATTCTGGGCATATCAATTGTGATTCAGCTTTGAGCTGAAGGACTATAGAAAAAGGAAGAGAAGAATATTCACAGGCAGTGGAACAGAACAACTCTTGAGGTAGAGTAAAGTAAACCTGTGAGGAGCTTTGTGGAATGTTACCTTTGTCTCAATCATTTTTAAATTCACTGATTCACAGTTTTTCTAACACTGATGGGAAATGATCTTCCTGCTCTTTCATAAGTTATCCAATTCTTGTTTTCCATGTCACAACACCAATGTTGTAACTATTCAAAATGATAGACACAAACACCTCCTCAAAGAAATGTGGTTAACTTTGATGTAGAGAGATTTATTAGTTTATTTTCTCCAACCATGTTTTGTTGATTATTTATATGACAGTTCTTTTTCTCATTTTAGCAAAGTAGGAAGCAAGGATGTCCCAAAATTTCCTTTCAAGAGGTAACAGGACTTTCTGTTTTTTCTTTGAAGATGTTTCACTTCTCATCCAAGAAGCTTCTGAATAGATGGTGGGGGAATTGAAGGATTTATATTCCTTGTAGACAGCTGTCCATTTTCATTCTTTTAGTGAGTTGTTGAGGCTACCTGGAGATTTATCTGTGTCCTTCGGGTCACCTGAGTAGTGCAAATGTGTGGAACTGTTCTTGGAACAGTTGAAAGGTCTGTGTTGTAGACTGGAGATAGACGATGTCATATTCTCTCCTTCTGTTGAGAGAGGGCTGTTCAGTCTTGATGCAAATGGCCTCTTTGACCCCTCTTTCAAACCAGCAAAAAACCAGCCAAAGTCCAGTTGCCTCTAGAAAAAGCAGCTTTGGGACAACCATGCCTTGATGACTGAGAATCTCCATAGACATTTAAAAAGCAATGAATTGATAGCTCTGCAGTCTGTTTTGTGGTGATAAAAAATGTTTTCCCCCAGTTGACTGACCATTACTGACTATTTGCTACAGAAGTCAAGAACCAGTCAAATTATGCAAATATGTTACCTTGGTATGTTACTTTAATTTGCGCGCGCGTGTGTGTGTGTGTTTGTGTGTGTCTTAATAACATAATATGGAACATAAAAACTTCAGTTTCCAATAATACAAAAATGGACATCTTGAGACTAATAGATCAGATGGAACCCATCTCTCCATGTGCATAAGACAGAGTAGTGCAAATAAGTTCTTGGAACCCTTTCATTTGCCATTAAATGCTAGCAGTGTGGCTGATTGCCAATTTACAGAAGTGTACCATGGTTTGAATTTCATTGGTTAAAATGTCCAAAGGGCAGAGAAAGTTCAGGGTCAAAGGGTCGTCTGTGTCAGATTTTGGGGTGGTGAAAAATGATTAAGCTACGCCAAAAAACTTCACTAATGAAACAGAATACAAGAGGAAAAATAACCAATATTTCTGCTATTAAAATAATAAAAATTGGATTAAAATAAAATACTAGCTATGGTGATATTTATTTATTTATTATTCATATTTCTATACCGCTCCCTCTCCCAAATAAAAGGCTTGTATCATTTTCTCCATGATTTTTATACACTGTCTTCTATCGCGCAGGCTGGAATAAATGGGGTGGGGGGAATCTACAGTACAAATATTTGAGCAGCTTTTGTTGTCACTGATTGTATATTTAGTCCAGGAAATTGGGTCATTTTTTTTCTTTTTTCTTGTCCCTGTTCTATTAGCCCAACAGGAATGCTGGCAAGTCATCAGGCCTGCTGGGCCCCAATCCTGACCTCCTTGCAATTTAGAACAAACACACACCCATGCACAAACAAAACAGAGTAGGTGCAGATGGTTTTGTTAATGTTGCCCCAGGCAGGAGATGGCTGGTGGTTTTGCATCTTGTCTATACAACTAGCCTGCTTGTGGCATTTGTTGTTTATATTTCACACTGTTGGCCAAGTGAATCAGCCATTGCAATTAGTGCTACTGCTTCAGGGTGAAAGAAAAATAGGGAGAAGAAGAAGAAACAAAACTGAAACAGCTGAAGCATTATACAGAAAGCATCTCTTAACTCAAGCCTGCTAGGAACAAGGCCAACTAATCAATTGCAGGACCTTTTTCTCCCCAGCTTTTTCAGTTTTATTTTATGCGGGTAGCAAATTGTGGCCACTCAAATTAGTCATTTGCACTGGATGAATGCACCATGAAATGGATTCCCTGATGGAAAGACACTGCATTGTATTGTATTATTATAGATCAGGAGTAGGGAACTATGGCCCTTTTACAATATGTGAACTTCAACCCCCCAGAATTCCTGAACCAGCATGGCTGGCTCAGGAATTCTGGCAGTTGAAGTCCACAGGTCATTAAAGGGCCATAGTTAGTTCCCCACCCTTGGACAATTGGGGCAGAGGTTGGATTCTACCAGATCGCACCTATTCGCTAGAACCGGTTGTTAACATTCTACGCATTCAGAGAACCAGTTGTTAGAATAAATTACTGTCCTAATCCTGTAAGGAAGGCAGGAAGGAAACATTTTGGTGTTGCTTACAGAAACTGTCTCTCCATTAACCCTTATTACATGCTTGGCAGAACTAGGCTTCCTGTCTCAGGAACATCTCTGGAGTTTTTTTCCCCTCCTTTGCTGATACTTTGCTTGTGTGGAGTGACCATTCAATGTTACAATGGCACTGAAAAAAGTGACTTATGACCATTTGTCATGAGAGGCCATGTGAGGAGATGCATGCCTCGATGTGAGTGATATTGAGTTGGCCACGTCCAGCCAATAAAATGACCACCAAGCCACGTCCACCTGGTCACATGACCACCAAGCCACGCCCACCAACTAAGCCAAGCCCACAGAACCGGTTGTTAAAAAATTTGAATCCCACCCCTAAATTGGGGTACATTTCAATAGAACAGAGTATCTCAAGCTTCCTGACTGGGGAATTCTGGGAGCTGAAGTTCATACATCTTAAAGTTGCTAAGATTGAGAAACTCTACAATAGAGATTATTAACTACTATAGATATGCAAAGAGGCAGGTTGGGCTAAAAGTTTCCTTTCAATACTATCTTGGATAAATATGGTTAATAAATCACAATATTTTACCATATATGAAAGAAAAGAAATGAAGTAGACATTTCTGGTAGAGAAAAAACATAGTTAACAAAAAAGAAAAAAACTGCAAAGAGGTGAACCCCAGTTGGCAGCTGTAATGAAATTAAGCCAAATGCCACTTGGCATCTGTGATATATCAGAACAGTCAAGGAAGATAATAGATTTTCTTTAAAAAAAAATTTTTTTTTTCATTTCTAAATGAGTCAGTTTCCCCAAAATGTGGCAAGGAGGAATTTTACAGCTGAGATGTCAGATTTAATAGCATTTAATTTTGTGATGGAAAGAGATCAAGGCTTGGCTATTCCATCCAAACTCAGAATGATAAATCTAATTCTAGACCATGCCATATATTATGTTAAAAAGAAATAAGCCCGATGGGAAGTTTTTCTTAATTATGGTTATTGCCAACAATGATAATTCACATGAATTTTCAGCATGAAACAGGTGATTTAATTTTGGCCCTGATCTGATTCTCATGTATATATTTCTAAATTCTACAGGTTATCTTCCAATGTGTTCCAGTACAAAACGACGTATTCAAGGAATAATATGTATTTTAGTGTTTTAGATTTTAACTTACCTTCCATTACTCATTAAACATAAAACAACGAACATATTTTCTCTGCCCCGAGGAATTTCTCTATATCTGGTGTTTGGACAGATAGTTACAAACCTGAATCAAGTTCTGCAAATTACTACACAGATTATGGATAAATACATCAAAAATATTTTTTTTGTGTGGAGAAAGATATAGGAAATAATAGACATATGCCCTGTTTGTGCTTGGGACTTAAATTGCTACTTTTAGATGTTGGTTTGTGAGTCAAATTTGGTACTGAGACAAATTGAATTCCTCCTACCTCTTCAGGCATACAGTTTTCCATATAAAGGCATAACATGTGAAGCATTAACAATGGAAAGATAATGCCTTAAGCTTTCTGCACACAAAGACAGATCAGGACTATGTGACTTTTATGCATGTGTGAAAATAGACCTAGTAATCTGAGAATATGGTTGTTCAGCATAAATTGAAAGAAAATGGGTGGGGGAGAAGGAGAAGAAAAACGAGAGAAAAATACAGAGAGGAAAGAGAAATTTTGTAGAAGAATCTATTTTTTTGCAGGTTAATTTCCTCTATTTCCTAGTTCTGCACAGACTACATTTACACAAGATATAATATAAACTACTGAAATCTACCATCTCTATAATTCTAAGTAAATCCGCTGCATTTACTTAATCTGTGCCCTTGCTTTGAATATCTTCTTGTGTCTTTCATCAGGAAAATATTATAATCAGGGTCACAGTAGCAGCAATCAAACAAGAGTGATTATGAGATGAGTATGGAATGCTTGTAAAAAGTCAAATAAGATTGAATAGGTTTGGGGACATATTAACAGATAAAGAGGTGCTATTGAATAAAATCCACACACAGGATTCTGACCTATTTATGCCAATTTGATTAAGGAGGTGAGAAATAACTGGCACAGTAGGAAGAAAGTAGCTAACAACTGATTGTCAAGGGGCAGGTGTTGATATGAGCCTGCTTCTTAAGTGGTACATATTCAAGGGAACATGGATCTATTTTTAAAACACATTTTTTCTCTCAGGAGCCATTTCAAAGTGGCTATGTCATTCTGCTTTCTAAAATCACACTAGATCTAACACTGACAAAGGAAACAAACCAAACTGCTAAAAACAACAGCAACAGGTATGGTGCTTTCATCTCAGCACTTTCTGCAGGTGGGTCTAGCAACTTCTTCAACAATTTAAATGGCCAGAAGGACAATCTCAGTATCTCACCTTTTGAGAGTTCAGCAACTAGATGCATTTTACCTGGGATTTACTTAAATGGTTTGTCCTTGGACCTGTACACAGATCATCTAACTGGTAGCATAAAGAATCTAAGGTTCAAAAAAAACATACAGCTGATATGCAGGATGCAAG
The DNA here is from genome assembly GCA_023653725.1 of Bungarus multicinctus. Taxonomy (NCBI): domain Eukaryota; kingdom Metazoa; phylum Chordata; class Lepidosauria; order Squamata; family Elapidae; genus Bungarus; species Bungarus multicinctus. The sequence goes on along the minus strand of CM042846.1, from coordinate 51,269,950 downwards.
GAGAAGAGCACAGTTCTTCAGAGTTGGTGACCTGTAATGCCATTGTATTTGCGTCTTTGAAGTTTATAGAAAAATTCTAAAGAGAGAAAGAAGAAAAAAGAATAGTATTCACAAATTTTTTAAACATATCAGGAATGTTATACTGATCAGATCAAAGTCCACCATTCTGTTTTACACAGCAGTCAATTTTTTAAATATTTTTAACTGATGGATTTTTATCTCTTATGTGATATACAGTGAAAACATATGGTGCAAAAAGACTCACACAATTTCAAACCTATAACTGTATTTTTGATTTAAGTGTAATCCATCCCACTTCGTCTTTGTCTTCCATAAATAAATACAACCTTATTCTATTAGCCTATAGTAAAAGGGCACTACCCACCTTCATGTCCTGACAGCTGTTAGGAGATGAATAGCCACCATTATAATTTCTTTTTATTTTTCTTATATGTATCCATTTCATGTATTCATAACTATGTTTATACTTATACCTGTTATTTTATAATCACTTGACAAAATAAAATAAATAAGTAAAATAAAAATAATCCGTAGGCTGAAGAAGACAAAATAGTATTTTCCCATGTCCTGTTGCAGGAGTGGGCAATTCAATACTTAAAGCCTCATATAGATTACCCAGCTTCAAAACTGCAATCTCCAGAGCTCTTTTAGACTGCACTGCTGAAATTTGGTGACAAAATGGCCAATTTTCAGAGTTATCGTTTTAGCGTTCCTTCCTCACCCTTAAATTAAACGTCAGAATGGATAAATGTTAAGTTCAGTGTTTGCTCTTTCTCCTTCCAGATTTAAAAAGCAGTCAGTGATGTCACTCTTTCACAGATGGCCTCTCCAGATAAATAAAAATGTATAAAATATATTATGGCTAATAATAATAGCAAACCATCCTGTTCTATTCAGCTAAGGGTTGAATGATATGTTGCCTTACTATAGCAGAGATGTCAATCTCATGTCATCATGGCAAAGTCATGTGATGTATCATGACTTTTCCCCCTTCACTAAACCAGGAATGGGCGTGGCCAGCGCATGATGCATCTGGCCTGTGGGCTGTGAGTTTGACAGCCCTGCCTTATAGCACATAGGAATGGCATCAGTACATGAAGGCTGTGTGAGTCTTGCAGAGTTTGATGTTTTTCTCAGTAAAGTTCTTTCAAAAAATATTATTTCTGGAATTCAGTGCATAAATATATCTACAATACTTATTTCTTAAAAGGAATGGATAAAACACACCAGTTAGATTGGCACAATTCAATCGTTCCTGGATTAATAATACTCTTGGCACCAAGCATTGGGGGTGAGGGCAGGGAATTTGTCACATATAGGCAAATTTTATCTTTATTAAATTCTTAATTGGTCACTATTCTCAACCTACAATCAGGTGAATGCAATGCAGGTTGTTGTAAAGCCTGAAGTAGTCTACATAGTTGCAAGATTTAAATTATATTGTCAGAGCCATTTTTAAATTATCTTGATAAATATTTCATCAAAGTACAGAATAGATTCCTTCTATTAATTTGAGTTTGCATAGAATGTGTATTTTATGGACATATTAAAATACTCATAAAACAGATATGTACATCTCTTTTCAAGAAACACATGGAATAACACTGGAGCAGATTATTAATAATTTAAGATTCTTATTGGAGAAAAAATGTTTGGTCAAACCGAGTGGTATAATAGCAATAGCACTTAGACTTATATACTGCTTTATTGTGCTTTATAGCCTTCTCTAAAGCGGTTTACAGAATCAGCCCCCAACAATCTGGGTCCTCATTTTACCCACTTCGGAAGGATGAAAGGCTGAGTCAACTTGAAACTGGTGAGATTTGAACTGTCAAATTGCAGACAGATGGCTGCAGCAAAAGTAGCTTGCAGCACTGCACTCTAACCACTGTGCCACCAAGGCTCTGTCCGTATATAATGCTGTCTGTAAATGATTTATTGTATTATATAATGAAAAGAATGAAATATCCACATCTCTTCTAGAGAGGAACTCATGGCAAAAGACTGTCAAACTGCAGGAAACAATATGCTGAACTGTGGGAATCATTATAGCCAATCTGAATTCTGTTTCTCATTGATTTCAGTGAAAGCTTGACATGTCCTAGTTCTGAAAAATTATTTTTAAAAAGCTATACAGTAAACAGGGTGATCAATTATGCATTACTGCAGAAGCCAGAGGATGAGCATGCAAAATTGAAACAAAAAAAGAAACCTGATGAGATGAAAAATTGTGAATAATTTATATACTTTAAAACTGGTCTTATGTAAATGGGAGGAGAGTGATCAGGTGACCTGCTGCTTATTTAGTTTGTAGTCCAGGTGCTAACCATTGAATGACAGCTTTTGACATGTTGTCCTTTGTATGGCTCCTTTAAATCAGACTTGGATGAAAGGCTGTTCAAATGGAAGATAACTTCAAATAGAGAATTGGTCTTTGATTGATGGATAGATGGATTGACTGGCAATCAAGTTAGATTTGACCACTAGTGATGCTATAGATATATCCTGCAGAATTATTTGTCTGCAATCTACTCTTACATTTCTCAAGAATAAAAAACAATGACACATAATCACAATTTGATGGCACATAATCAATCAATCAAGATGTCGATATGTAGTTGATTCATTTCATTTTTTACTGCCATCAGTGACAATATCTTTGCCATTGATACCAAAGTGATCTTCTGCTTTCAGCATCTGCTGCCCAATAAAATGCTATTTGCTTTAGCTGAGTTTCTATGGATAACCTTCATGCCTTGAGTGGTCCTGCTAGGATACATATTCTTGGCATATACTAGAGGGTAAAGAGGATGATCTTCATGGAGAGAGAGAAGGTCCATTATCAATTCAATGAACAGTTAAACATTTCAGAAGCCCAGATGAGGGTTGGAGGAGGGAATCAAAGTGTCTCAGACAGATTCCCCCTGAATTCACATTAAGGTAAAAGTAAGAGGATGAGAAGTACATTCAAACTTGCAAGATTTTTTTACTATAGCCAATCTTAATGAAAAAAGTTTTCTAGATCTGACACATACACTCCTGGAAATTTTCACTCATCCCTCAGAACAACGTCCCTTGCACACAATAAACAACATAGTAGGACCTTGCAGGAGACTAAAGGACTAATAGACCTTTAGATGTTGCATGAAAGACAGCCAGTAGTCACCTTAGCAATGAAAAGCACAATCCTAGAAAAGTTTGCCCATAAAAAGGTCTATACTACTTCTGAATTCAGTGATACTTCAAGTATGTACTTATAGAATAGCAGCTAAAATGCTATAAGTTTTTTCTACGGCTTATCTAAGTATTTAAAAATGGTGCTCACTAAAAGAAGACTTATCCACACTGAGGCTGGGTTCAAAACCCAAGCACCACACAAGGGGTTAAACTATTATTTGTCCCAGCTTCTGCCCATCTAGCAGTTCAAAAACATACAAATGCATATAGATAAAGTGGTACCAGTTTAATAGGAAGGTAACAGCCAGAATAGTCATGCTGGCCACATGATGATGGAAAGGATCTTTGGACAACACTAGTTTCAGAAATGAGCACCATATTCCCCTAGTGTTGGATATGATTGGATAGGAGAAACCTTTACCTTTTTATACAGAATCCATCTGAATTCAATTGTTTAAATTTTGCACAGCTTTAGCCTGCAGCTTCATTATGCTTGGCACAGAAATCGTACCATCCCTTAGTTTTATTTTTGGAAATTTGTTGTAATTAGGTATGATTATGAAATATAAGCTCCGTTTGGAGTTAAAATAACCTGTGACACATTACATTAGAACATTTTAATTCAGGTCAGATTTTAGTGCCCTGTGCTGAATTATTTCTAGGTGTGTGATTTGAACTGTTCACTGTTTGTTAAAGATAAGCAGACAATAATTTGAAACTTCAAGTTTTCCTCATGCTTTGACTGTAGTCACTTAGTCTCTGGAGGAAGACAAGAACTGTATAGAAGTTCAATGAAGTTCTCCTTCTTCTTTCTCTCTTTTTCCACAATCCAGCTATGGCCTCAGTTCTTCAAATTATGCCAATTATAACAGACATTTCCTTAAAGTACTTATAGGTATGGATGATGAACAGCAATATAGATGGTAAAAATTTGCTGAATTAAATCCAAAAGAAGGTATTGGAACAGTTGAACAATCTGGATAAAGTCTTCATTTAAACAAGATGTTTAAGGTGTTGCTATATGAAAAGTAGTGTTTTGTCCAATTTATTTGTTAAAACTATGCCATCTTAATTAAACAACTAATCAATACAATTGGATCAAATATCCCTCAGCATATTATAAAGTCATCCATAATTCTCACATCGTTTATAATTCCTTTTTAGGGGTTCAAAACCATTACCTGAAAAGAGAGTGAATTTGTACATATAATGTACTCCTCCAAGGATGTAATATCTTTATGGGACAGTATAGACCAGAGGTCTCCAAACTTGGCAACTTTAAGACTTGCGGATTCAACTCTCAGAATTCTGGGAGTTGAAGTCCACAAGTCTTAAATTGCCAAGTTTGAGGAGCCCTGGTATAGACCTTTATTCTTTAGGTGTGATTTGACAAGGAACTTTATAGACACAAAGTTGAAGCAGGGTAAAGAATGTTGATTTCAAAGCTTTATCTGCTGTTTTCTTCCTGCAATAATTTTTAATTTAAAAGCTGTGATAAATTCATATATGCTGCGGCAGAGAAAATATTTCAGTTCTAAAGACAAGCAGTTTCCATCTTCAGCAAGATGGAACAGAGCCATGTGACCCCAAAGTTTATTGGGATTTTCTTGTGTGGAGTTGCACTTTGTCTTTGGTAGCAATTATTATTCTTTCATATATTCTGATCATAATAACTAATAAGTAATTACAATATAATTTTTGTTCATGCTTAACATTCAATAATATTAATGCCTGAAGTACTGTCAAAGGATTTAGACTTTAGAGTGACTGAGAGGTTGCTTTTTGAAAATTTGGTTTTAAAACTCTGTAATTTTGCAAAAGTGTTTCCTCCAATCCTTTTCATTGTACTCCTGATTGACAATACTAAAAATAAATTTAAAAATAAATAAAAGGTATCAAAAGTGTAGCAATAAATTACATTCAAATTGCAGGATACTAGCAAAGCTATTAGGAAATTGTTCTCTAAGAAGGAGATTTAGGATGGTTGTAAGTATATGGAAATGGAATAACCACCATATATTCAACTCTTAAGTTGAATATTATATGCAAATATAACATTTAAAGAAGTTTTCTGTTGAAAAATGGTGCTGAACACTGAAAAATACATTAATGTAAAGAGCATGTCATTAATTTTTTAATGCAAATTAGTGTTAGATTTTTAAATTCCCAGCATTTATTAACAGTAAGTTTTAGACTTTTTTTTTTTTACAAAACTATGAGCCATTTTCTTCCTATATTTTAAGTACCTTACCTTTTGTCACTAACAACTATGCTGCTTGTTTTTTGGCTGCAATCTGCAAAACATCATTGATGATATCATTCATGTCAAACATAACCATGGAAATGATGGAAATTGTATTTATTTTTCTTTATTTCTTTATTTATTTTATTAAATTTTTATACCACCCCCTCTCCTGCAATGGGACTCGGGGCGGTGTACAGCCAAGATAAAACCTCGCAATAAATAAAATTTAAAATAGATTTAAAAAGAATTAAATTAGTGGCTGAAAGAACACAATAAAACAGGTAAAAAGGTTAAAATTACCAAAAAATTTAAAAATTTAAAACCCTAGTAATTGATACTAAGCCAGACCGGCTTGTTGGAAGAGGTGGGTCTTTAGTGCACGCCAGAAGGTTTGCAGGTCAGTAATGGCCCGCATCTCCGGGGCTAATTCATTCCAGAGGGAGAGTGCCCCCGCAGAGAAGGCCCGCACCCTCAGGGCCGCCAGCTGGCATCGTCCAGCTGACAGCACCCCAAGGAGGCCCACCCTGTGGGAGCGCACTGGCTGGCGGGAGGCTGATGGTGGCAGCAGGCAGTCCCATAAGTACCCGGGTCCCAAGACATGAAGTGCTTTAAAGGTGACTACCAATACCTTGAATTACATCCGGAAGGCCACTGGAAGCCAGTGCAGCTTGCGCAGGAGCGGTGTAACACGGGAGCTCCGAGGAGCCCCCAAAATCACCTGCGTGGCCACACTCTGCACCAGCTGAAGCCTCCGGGTGCTCTTCTAGGGGAGCCCCATGTAGAGAGCATTGCAGTAATCTAGACAGGAGATGACGAAGGCAGAAATGACTGTGCGAAGAGCGCCCCGATCCAGAAAGAGGCACAACTGGTAGATCCGTCAGACCTGACAAAAGGCCCCCCTCGCGACGGCCGCAATGTGATCTTCTAATGACAGCCGTACATCCAGGAGGACACCCAGATTGTCCGCCCTCTCCATGGGGGTCAAGTTCTCTCCCCCCACAGCCACCGATGGAATGAGCTGGCTGTATCTGGGCGCAGGAAACCATAGCCACTTGGTTTTGGTTGGGTTGAGACGAAGCCTGTTAAGACCCATCCAACTCCGCACGGCTTCCAGGCACCAGGTCATCATTTCAACAGATTCGTTGGGGTGGCCTGGGGTAGAGATGTATAGCTGAGTGTCATCAGCATACTGATGGAATTCTACCCCAAAACCACTGATGATCTCACCCAGTGGCTTCACATAAATGTTGAACAGCAGGGGAGAGAGCACCGACCCCTGAGGCACCCACAAAACAAGGGCCTCGAGCCGACCTCTGCCCCCCTGCCAACACAAATTGCGAGCAGTCGGAGAGGAAGGAGGAGAACCACCATAACGCGGTGCCTCCCACTCCTAACCCCCCCAACTGCCGCAATAAGATACTGTGGTCGACAATATCAAAAGCCGCTGAGAGATCTAACAGGACCAGGACAGAGGAACAACCCCTGTCCCGGGCCTTCCAGAGATCATCCACCAACACGACCAATGCCGTCTCCATGCTGTGCCCGGGCCTGAAACCCGATTGGAGAGGGTCTAGATATACTGCTTCATCCAGGTGCTGAGGGAGCTGTCGTGCCACCACAGTTTCAACAACCTTCGCCACAAAGCGAAGGTTGGAAATCGGATGATAATTCGACAATAATGTTGGATTCAGGACAGTTTCTTGAGGAGGGGCCTCACCACTGCTTCTTTCAAGGCGGTGGGTAAAAGCCCCTCTCTCAAGGAAGCGTTACTCATCCCCTGGAACCAACCTCGTGTCACCTCCCGAGTGGCCAAAACCAGCCAGGAGGGACACGGATCCAATAAACATGTGGTGGCATTAAGCCTGCCCAGTATCCTGTCCACATCTTCCAGGGTCACAGGATCGCACTCAATCCATATGACCTCACCGAAATCCACCCCCGCCCCTCTGCCCAGAGATGCCCAGTCAGAGTCCAGCCTATCCTGGATCTGAGTGATTTTCTCCTGCAGATATCAGGAAAAATCCTCAGCCTGTCCTTGCAAGGAATCCTCCCGCACTCCCACATCCAAAAGGGAGCGGGTCACCGTAAAAAGGGTGGCCGGCGATTTTCTGTGGATGCAATAAGGGCAGAAAAGTAAGATTGCTTTGTCCTTATCGCTACTAAATACGCCCTAATATGGGACCATAAAATGTTCGGTCAGATCCGGAACGGCTGGTCCTTCAACCACTTTCTAGGCATCTTTTCTGGTGCTTCATCTCCCTCAGCTCCTCGGAAAAAAAAGGGCACCAATTGGGATCAACACCAGGTCAGAGGGCGCAAGGGCACAACCCGGTCAAGGGCCTCGGCAGACACCCTGTCCCAGGGTGACATATATGTATGCATCAGACTATGCAGTAACATAATGGCTTGTGCCAAATGCATATACCATAGGCAAAAGCTGTAGATTCAGTTAAACCATTGTAATGACACTGCAGCCAATTACAATTTATGCAAGCACAAACTATTAAAAATATATTTGAGCAAATCAAAGTAGGGTTGATTAGGAGGGCTATAAGCTGAAGTAATGGGATGGCTGGAATATGGAAAGGAAAAGCTGAAGTAAAGATTGCAGTTGAAGGCTTGTACAATATAGAAAGTGGAGGTCTTGCTGAAATGGAGCCTCATAAACCAGTCAATGAAAAATCAAAACAAAAATTGGCTCATAAAGTTCATGATCTTCACAGTCTACACACTAATGTTCAAAGAATGGGGAATAAACAAGGTAAATTTGAGTCATAGTACTGAGAGCAAATTTGATTTAATAGGTGTAATAAAAGCCTGGTGGGATGACTCCCATGACTGAGATAAAGTCCTTAAAGAATATAATTGGTTAAAAAGGAATAGAAACAATAGAAAAGAAGTGACGTGCTGTAGGTATGTTTTAAATCATTCCTACTTAGAAATTTCCATGAATGAAGTTGTTGATTCTGAACAGTAGAGGTGTCAAACTCATGGCCCGTGGATCAGATGCATCACATGTTGGCCACACCCACTCCTGGTTTAGTGAAGGGAGGAAAGTTGAAATATGTCACATGACGACAACATGACCTCGCAAGTTCGATACCTGTGCTATAGAGGGAAATTTGACTTAAAATATATGGAAAAATAAATAAAAATAATATTGTTAAGTGGCTCTTTCTCTCAACCAGGAAAACAATGTATATGATTCTTCCTAAAGCAAACCATAAACCTTCAAAGAGGCTGTATAGACATTCCTTGACTTACAACCACTCACATAACAACTGTTCAAAGTTAAGGTGGACCTTCCCAGAGCTATTAATGACCCATTTTCAAAGTTACAATGATCACACACACCCATCCAAGGTCATTTGATTGCATTTTGGTGTTTGGCAACTGGTTCACTTTTATAGCCATTTACAGCCTTCCTCTATAATGTGCCATGATTTGAAATGTTTTCCCCCAGCTTCGAACATTTACTTCCAGTTTCTGCCAAAAAAAACTCCAAACCCACATGCCTGTTAAAGAAATATTATTCACTTAATGACTGCTATGTTTGCTTAATGACTGCGGGTTGAAAAAACAGTTGTAACTTCAAATCTAGTCATGTGATGTCTTGACTTATGACCACAATGACTTATGACTATATTTCTGGACTCAATTACAACAGTATATCAAGGACTATCTGTAGTGATGGGAGAATTTAATTACTATCACAATGTTGGAAGACAAACTCTAGGAAACTGAGATCCTACCCTGTAATTCCTGCCTTATCTTGCTGACAACATTTGCTTGTGTGAAGGCATAAAAGGAACAGCTTCTGTAATCAATAGGGAAGTGAAAGTAGCAGGAACTTTGAGATGCTGACTGTGTATTCCTGAAGTTCTTGATTTTAAAGAAAGCTATAAGAGAGTGTTGCAAAGTGTATTCTTTCAACTTCCAAAAGTGGATTTTAATAAATCCACTTAAAATGTATTAAATTTTAATAAATCCAGAGTCATGATAGCAAGAATCCTATGACCGAAAAAGTAAATGGGAAATTAGTTCGTGATGAATGATAATTGCTGATATAGGAGATACTGCAAGCACAATTGAAAACAATTCCACTGAGGGAAACAAGGTAAGGGAAGTATACAGAACACAATTTCTAGCTCCTTCACTGACCATGCTCTTTGCGGAAAGATGCATTTTATTTTGTTTAACAATGTTTGCATGGTCTTTCTGTTTAGCACTAATCAGGGGTTATAGATATATGTATGTATAAATTCTTGTGTGAGAAGATTTAATTGGGGATATGCATGTATTTCTGTATATATTTCTGTTCTCCTTTTGTATCTATGTGGGTTTGCACAGGGTGGATTGTATACAACCTATCTTGGGATGCGATGCTCAGAAGGCGGGAAATTTAAAAGCGAAATATTTCCTAACTAACTTTCACTTAGGGAGCCAGCGGATATGTTTTTTTTTTTTTCTGGAAATATTTTCACCTTGAGTTTTGTTTGGATCTGACCCATTTTTTTCTATCAGCTTATTATTGCAATGCTCTCTACATGGGGCTCCCCTTGAAGAGTCTCCAGAGGTTGCAGTTGGTCCAGAATGCAGCCGCACGGGTGATCGTGGGTGCCCCTTGGAGCTCCCACGTTACACCGCTTCTCCGCAGGCTGCACTGGCTTCCTGTGGCCTTCCGGATTCGATTCAAGGTGGTACTGATGGTATTTAAAGTGCTCCATGGCTCGGGACCTGGGTACTTATGGGACCGCCTACTGCCATCGTCAACCTCCCGCCGCCCAGTACGCTCCCACAGGGTTGCCCTTCTTGGGGTACCGCCGCCCGGCCGTTGTCAGCTGACGGCCCCAAGAGTTCGGGCTTTCTCTGTGGGAGCTCCCTCCCTATGGAATGATCTCCCCCTGGAGATACGTGCCATGACAGATATTCTGACCTTCCGGCGCGCAGTTAAAACCCTGTCTTTTTAGACAGGCTGGCCTGGCCCAGTAATCAGGTTTCGGTTTTTAAACTTAATTCGGTTTTAATAATAAATTTTTAATTTTTATTCAGATCCCTGATTTTATATTTCTAAATTTAATTTTGATGGGACACAGCCGGACCAATCGCGTTTAATTGTATTTACAGTGTATTTATTATGTGTTTATAGTGTATTTATTATGTGTTTTTAGTAGGCTGTACACCGCCCCGAGTCCCTTTTTGGGAGAGGGAGCGGTATAAAAATATGATAAATAAATAAATAAATAATAAAATAAATTATTTAGTTCTGTTTTCAGAGTTATCTTCCTAATGGAAAGATAGTCAAAGAGAAAAATCCACTTTACAACTTTTTCCCCTAAATATCTCACTGGGTTGAAAAGAATAAAAAGTTCGTATTTAGGTATGTTAAAAATAGAAGGAAAAGAGACAGTATAGTAGCTCTTAAAAATATATATATTTTCTAAATCATGAGAAATAATCTTTGCACCTTATTCTGGTTGGTGAAACCCCCTCTTGAGTATTATGCATGGTTTTGCATAATAGTAAAAAAAAAAAGATTCAGCGAAATTAGATTCAGAAAAGGGCAATGAAAACTCTATGGAGAGAAATGGAAGGAAGTGTAAATCTTTAGCCTTGAAAAAGAAAGATGGGTGTGGGGTAATCTAGTAGCATTCTTCAAATACTTCACATATATATATGAAAAGGGTATAGTAGAGTTCAGATGGCCTTTTGTCTAAGATGCTTAACTTGGATTTTTGCACTGAGATGAAGTTTGAACCTGATGGCTTGAACATTACCTTCCAACTGTATGAGTCTATGACTTAGAAACAAATCTTCTCAAGTATCATAGATACAAACCCCTAATTCGAAGTTTGCTTTAAGGTAGCTGCTGTATTGTTCAGGTATGGTACACTGCGGGTTTCTAGACAATCAAATCGAGGGAAACCGAAAACAAACCATGACTTACTTTTGGGCCTCCTCCCAACATGAAGATCATTTGGACAATACCACAACTTAAAAACTCACACAAAATGGTAATTTGTAGCTTTGATATTTCAGGAGGGGAAAAAAATGAGAATCCAGACAAGCTAATTTGCAGTCATGGTTCTGGAATGCAAAAGCTGGGTTGTGTGTCAATTTTTCATTTTTCACTAGTATTCTTCTCTCAGTGTTAACACTTCCCCTTTTCAGAAATAAACAAAATCCTTTTATAACTTTGTGGTTTATTTTTTATAACAAGCCTCACACTCCATCATAGCCAAAATCCATAGCTTCCTATATAAATGGGACTCTAGATATTCATTCTAGTTTCTTCTGACTGGATCGCTAATCTTTGTCTTTTTTATTGTCAAAATTAATTTCAGAAAAATAAAAATTATTATTCATAAAATGCTTTGATTGACATGGCACATAGTTCCATATTGCAAACAATAATGCAAGGTAGATTATTCAAAATTAAATAATTGTTAGTATAAATCCATAATCTCATCTCATGCTCACTTTCTGGAATTTTCAGCAATTGCCCTGCATTATTTTGCTTCTTAATTCTAAACAAGTTTCTCGTTTTCAATAAAAATCCATCTTGATTTTAACAGCAGCAGAAAACCAATAACCTTTTGTAGTAATTTAAGTGGAAAGTGCTTTACTCTTATAGCTGTCTTTAGTTACATATTCTAACTGCAAAATGCTATTTTGGATTACTTGGAAATAATTCCCAATACATTTAGTACAAATTACTTTTGAGATTTATTTATTTAAATTTATTTACAGATACCCACTCCAAAAGATTACAGAATGAAAGTAGTAAAAGCACAGAAATGGACAGACAATCTGCATTAAAACAATACATTCTAACTAGCTAAAGTGAATGAAGTTCAGCTGAACTAATGTTAGGCTCTGCTAGAACAAAATTCTTCACAATTATATGCTAAATATTTCCAATATATGGAATCCAAGATGAGCTGCAGGCTATTTTCCATCTGGTTTAATTTTGTATTGTGGACATCTCCCCATTCTGCTTTAGGTTTATACCTATCTTGCCACACTTCTTTTGTGCCATGAACCACGCTTTCTTTGGTTGGTTTGTGGAACAGAATAAAATTAAACTCATCCTATGCAAATCAAAAACTTATTTTCATTCATACACTGTTAGAAATGTTTAGAGGATTGCATAGTTTTTATGTAACCCAATTAAAATGTGCTTTTCTTTGAAATAAATTAAACTGACCTTTCCACAAGTTCAGTTACCTGTTTCATAAAATGATTATTGACAGTCATTGCTTTGTTTCATGACAAGGAGAAATGCTCTCTCATTATTTAAAAGGGGTCATTCCTCTTTTTCTGATATTTGACTGCTTTTGTCTTTACCTATGGTGACACAACATTTGGAAGCTAGCAAAACTTTTGGAAGCTTGCTAACTTCAGCAAAAGTTCCACTAAAATGAAGAGCAGTTGAAATGTGATTTTAAAATCTATGCTGATTGAGGCGTGGGTTTGTGTATCATTCAGGAAGACATGACCGGTTCTAGAAGGAACAGCTAGGCATTTACTATGGTGCTTACTATGGTGTTCAAAATATTGTGGTAAGAGAAACAGAGAAACAATAAGAATATATTATTTTATACAAAATAAGATTATAATATACAAAATAGAGCATATTGTACAAGATTAGATTAGATTGTTAGTGAACATCACACAATATTTTGAGGGCAAAGAACTACCTAATAAAGTGGAAACTGCTCAGGAGTTACTAAATGATAAAATAACCCTAAAAAAGGTACAAGAGGCAATTGCAAGACAAAAAACTAACAAAGCTCCAGGACCAGACAGAATACCTGCAGAATTTTACAAAGAATTCCAAGATACACCAGGCGAGATGCTGGTGGAAATATATGATGAAGCCTTGAATCAAGCTAAAATACCCCAAACATGGATGGAAGCTTTGATATCCCTTATTCTCAAGGAACAAACAGATCCCCACCAAATTAGAAACTACAGACCTATCTCACTCCTGAATGTAGATTATAAAATTCTAGCGGTAATAATTGCAGATAGACTAAAAAAAATATTAAATCATATTATTCATCCGGACAAGAATGGCTTTCTCCCTAACAGATATATTAAAAAAAATAAGGATAATAATGGATGTACTAGACAGAGGTGGTATTCAACTGGTTCGCACCTACTTGGGTGAAGTGGTAGCGGTTATTTGGCATGGGTCACTGAACCGGTGGTGACCCCTGGCTGGCCATACCCCCAACCCAGTCATCTGGTCATTCACTTGTGATCACTCTCCTAGCTTTCCATTCCCCACAACCTCTTTCTCCCCGGGGGAAAGGAAGAAAGGCATGGACGCTACAAGTATCGCTTTCCCCATGTGAGTTAAAAGTGCCTAGAATGAGAAAGAGTTCGGTCTGACAGAGGGGGTGGGGGTGAATCGAGCCTTGGAGCATTTTTGCAACATAAAAGAAATGCATTTTGGAAGCAGGTCCTTTTAAAACTTTCCAAGGATTCCCAATGGATGCTGCAAGTATCGCATTCCCCTTGTGAGTTAAAGTGCCTAAAGTGAGAAGGAGTGTGGGCTGATAGAGGGGGTGGGGGAATCCACTCCAGACTTGGAGAAATTTAAAGGAGCTGCTTCCAAAATGCTTGTCTGTTAAGTGCTCTGTGTGTGTGTGTGTGTGTGTGTGTGTGTGTGTGTGAGAGAGAGAGAGAGAGAGAGAGAGAGAGAGAGAGAGAGAGAGAGAGAGAGAGAGAGAGAGAGAGAAAGAAAGAAAGAAAGAAAGAAAGAAAGAAAGAAAGAAAGAAAGAAAGAAAGAAAGAAAGAAAGAAAGAAAGAAAGAAAGAAAGAAAGAAAGAGGAAGGGAGAGAAACAAAGAAAACAAATAGGAAGAGAGAGAGAAATAAAATTCTGTGCTATTATTTTTAATTGTTCCACTATTTATCATGTGTTAATATTTTACACTGTCCCTACACCTAGAGTGTTTTTTCTGCCTTTCTTTTTCCCAGGGCTACCACATATTTTTCAGGATTTACATGCATTCAATGTCAATAGTCCAGAGCATAAAAAACACATATGTTTAACAAGAGTTGAAAGGGACCTTGGAGGTCTTCTAGTCCAACCCTCAGCTCAGGTAAGAAAATTGAGGATGCCAAACTCTGAGTAAAAATCCTGGGAAAGGCGTCAGAAAAATACTTAGAAGGGACCTTGGGGCGAACCCTATACCATTTGAGAGAAATGGCTGTCCAGTCTTTTCTTAAAAACTTCCAGTGATTGAACACCCAGAACTTCTGGAGACAGGCAGATCCACTGGTTAATTGTTCTCACTGTCAGGAAGTCTCTCCTTAGTTTTAAGTTGCTTCTCTCTGTTCAGTTTCCATCCATTGCTTCTTGTTTGCATTCTGCTTCTTTGGAAAATACATTGTCCCCCTTTCTTTGTGGCAGTCCCTTAAAAGCCTGTTGCCTATCACACTCTTGAGTAAAGCATGTGAGCCATATCCTCCTTTCAGTAGTCCATGAAAGTACATCTATAGTATGCAGATAATAAAGTCAAAAAAGGTGAACAATACTTTTACAGAACTATAAATAAGTTGAGGCTGGGTGACAAGGAATGGCTGAGAGGGGAGGGGCCAGGTGAGGCACCCCTTGATGTGAGTGATATTGAGTTGGCCATGCCCACCCAGTCACATGACCACCAAGCCATGACCACCCAGTCACATGACCACCAAGCATGCCCACCCAGTCACATGACCACTAAGCCACACCCACCCAATCACATGGCCACCAAGCCATGCCCACCAAATAAGCCACGCCCACAGAACCGGTAGTAAAAAAAATTGAATTCCACCACTGCTACATATTTTTAATTGCAGATAAACTGCTATTGTGAAAGACCCAGAATAATTTATCTCCCTATTTGGCCACCAGAAGTTTGTAGATGTGTAATGATAATGCAATGACATCATCAAAGTTGCTCAGATAGATGCTTGCCTGCCTGCCTGCCTGCCAGCCAGCCAGCCAGCCAGCCTTGTACTTCCCTGTGGTACAAGATTTTAAAGAGACAATATTGTGAAAGTCAGAGATTACTCACCCAGTTGTAAATCTGTGTAGTCTTTGTTAGAAAAAAAATGGCAATCCTCATCTTTACCTGAATTTTGCTTTGCCATGCATGTAATTTTCTCTGGGCATACTGTTCCTATATCTGCTGCTTCTTTAGTGTTTAATAGGTATGGTTATCTACACAAATAACATACTTTGTATTTTGACACTGTAATTATTGCTACAAGCATTTTTTTTAAACTTGGAAAAGTAATGATATTGTTCTCAACAGTCTGACTAACGAACAGGCAAAGAAATGAGTACAAGAAAGTCTGCCACATTTGGTGCTAAGGCACAATAGCTTGCATGTTTTGAATGTAACACACATATACATGAGCATTAGAATCCTCCAGAATGCAACACTGATCCTTTTATATCTGAAATGCTTATTAGCATTTGTTGCAAAAAGGTTTATTAAAATATAGATTATTGTTCGTGTTTTCAAAGTTGTCTCTGTTACTGTTTCAACAGAGGTAGACTAAATCTCTTACTGGAGAATTGTCATTGATGTCAATAATGTGGTTATAGGGATTGCATACTGAGTTTTTAAGGTAGTTTTTATTGATTTGTCTTTATCACATACAGTGTTGCAGGAGAACCTATTAAGCAGCTGAGATCCATTTCTAGCTGTATGCAGGGAATTAAATGCCCAGTTCCTATTAACACTAATCAGAATAGTATGCCTAATTCCCTGCACGCTATTCTGAAAGTGTACCCTCCTAATTGCCTAATAGGCTGTAATAAGAAAGCAGATTGAGTAACTTTGTAGTGTTTTTTTTTAATTTTGTAAATATAATAGGAAACAGTTGATACAGCATAAACAGCAGACTTGTCAATTCATTTACCTTCAAAATAAATCGGTCACTAGGGCCTCGCTGTTGCAACTATTTGCTGTGGTTATGTGACATTTGAAAAGCCTAAGTATTTTAACATATGGAGTGGCACAATGCAAAGAGATCATGCATATGAGACCTGCTGGAACTGAGACTGTGGAATTTTCCATTTCAATTAAAATTTCTGCAGTTATGTAGAAACCAAATTAAATTCTATCATATATTTCAAGAGAAGCCAAAATATTTTGTAGGGAAAGAAGCAGCATATAGTGCCCAAGGGTCAGACCTTGTTTTGATGTCAGCAAATATTTTCAACCAGCACACTGCAGAACCTTGATCCCATTTCCTTCTATCATTTTTCATTCAGTCTTATCAAAAGGGGGGGAGGAAAGACTTTTTTTTAAAAATCGCAAAGGAGAAGAGAATTTTGGTGACATTATCATCATTGGAATATCAACCTTCCTATGGTTATTTAAATAAAGGATGACGGATATGAGCACAAGTGTCAAACATGTGGCATCACATTGCTGTCACATGACATTTTGTGACTTTTTTCCCATTTGTGGATCTGGGGTGGGCGTGACCTGTCCATGATGTATCTGTGCATGGGCCACCAGTTTGACACCCCAGGGAATGAGGGTGAATGTCCTTTAATGTATCCTCATTTTTCCAAGTGCCTGCTTCCCAGGCTTCCCACAAAAGCTCTTCCCAGAAGAAGGAAGTACAACAAAGCAAAATGTAAAATTGAATGTGATTAGTTAAAGATGATGCAATTAAAAGGTAGTAATAAACATTATAGATGCTCTTAAAATTAAATGAATAAAATCAAGTGCACGCTGCAATAACAAAACTGCTTTAATTTGTTTACTAACAGATAACAGATAATCAGAATTGGAAGGGACCTTGTAGGTCATCTAGTCCAACCCCCCCCCCCCCCCCCGTCCAAGCAGGAGAAACACCATTTCTGACAAATGGCAGTCCAATCTCTTCTTGAAAGTCTCAAATGATGGCGCTCCCACAACTTCTGAGGGCAAGCTGTTCCATTGGTTGATTGTTCTCAGTGTCAGAAAGTTTCTCCTTATTTCCAGATTAAATCTCTCCTTGTTTCCATCCATTATTCCTTGTCTGGCCTACAGGTGCTTTAGAAAATAGCTTGACCCCTTCCTCCCTATGGCAGCCCCTCATATATTGGAAGGCCACTATCATGTCTCCCCGATCCTTCTCTTTACTAGACTAGCCAACCCCAGTTCCTACAACCGTTCATTGTATGTTTTAGTCTCCTGTCTCCTAATCATCCTGGTTGCTCTTCTCTGTACTTTTTCTAGAGTCTCAACATCTTTTTTTATAATGTGGTGAACAAAACTGGATGCAGCATTCTAGGTGTGGTCTTACTAAGGCTTTATAGAGTGGTATTAGTTACCTTGATCTTGACTGTATCCCTCTGTTAATACAACTTAGGATTGCATTAGCTTTTTTGGCTGCTGCTGCACACTGCTGGCTCATATTTAGCTGGTTGTCCATTAACACTCCAAGATCCCTCTCACAGTTACTGCTATAGGGCCTGGTTTCACCCAATCTATATGTGTACTTTCAGTTTTTCTTGCTTAAGTGTAGGACTTTATTTTTCTCTACATTGAATTTCATTTTATTAGATATGGCCCAGTGTTCTATTCTGTCAAGATCCATCTGGATCTTGAGCCTATCTTCTTGGGTGTTAGCTATTCCTGACAGCTTAGTATCATCTGCAAATTTGGTAAGTTCCCCTTCTATTCCCTCATCTAAGTTGTTAATGAAGATATTGAAGAGTATTGGGCCTAAGATGGAACCTTGTGGCAATCCACTGCTTACTTCCCTCCATGTAGACTTAGACCCATTAAGGACTACTCGTTGAGTACAGTTTGCCAGCCAGTTGGGAATCCATCTAGTGATGGTGCTATCTATTCTACTTTTTTCTAGCTTACTAAGAAGTAGGTTGTGGTCTACTTTGTTGAATGCCTTGCTGAAATCTAAATGTCCACAGTATTTTGCTGGTCTACTAATTTAGTCACTATGTTGAAGAATGAAATAAGATTGGTTTGGCATGAAGGGGGAGCGCGGGAGGACCCCTTGCAGGGACAGGCTGAGGATTTTTCACAGTTCCTGGTGGATAAAATCACTCAGATCCGGGATGGCTTGGACTCCGAATGGGCAGCTCTGGGTGGGGAATCGGGAGCGGAATTTGGAACAGTCATTTGGGACGAGTTTGATCCTGTGACCCCCGAGGACGTGGACAGGTTACTGCGGGGACTGAATGCGACCACATGTTTATTGGACCCGTGTCCCTCCTGGCTGGTGTTGGCCCCCCGGGAGGTGACACGAGGTTGGTTCCAGGGCATTATTAACGCTTCCTTGAGTGAGGGATATCTACCCGCCACCTTGAAAGAGGCGGTGGTGAGACCCCTCCTCAAGAAACCGTCCCTGGACCCAACTTTGTTATCTAATTATCGTCCTGTCTCCAACCTTCGTTTTATGGCGAAGGTTGTTGAGAGTGTGGTGGCACAACAGTTTCCCCAGCACCTGGATGAAGCTGTCTATTTGGATCCACGCCAATCGGGCTTCAGGCCCGGGCACAGCACAGAGACGGCGCTGGTCGCATTGGTGGATGATCTCTGGAGGGCCCGTGACAGGGGTTATTCCTCTGTCCTGGTCCTCCTAGATCTTTCGGCGGCTTTTGATACTGTCGACCACAGTATCCTATTGCAGCGGCTGGGGGGGTTGGGGGTGGGAGGCACCGTTATGCGGTGGTTCTCCTCCTTCCTCTCTGACCGCTCGGCAGAGGTCGGCCCTGAGGCCCCTGGTTTGCGGGGTGCCTCAGGGGTCGGTGCTCTCGCCCCTCCTGTTCAACATATATATGAAGCCGCTAGGTGAGATCATCCGTGGCTTTTGGGGTAGAGTTCCATCAGTACGCTGATGACACCCAGCTGTACATCTCTACCCTGGGCCACCCCGATGAAGCCGTCGAAGTGATGGCCCGATGCCTGGAGGCCGTGCGGTGTTGGATGGGGCGGAACAGGCTTCAGCTCAACCCATCTAAGACTGAGTGGCTGTGCTTCCCGGCACCCCAGTACTGCCAGCTGGTTCCATCGCTGGTTGTGGGGGGGGGAAATTCTTGCCCCCACAGAGAGGGCCCGCAATCTGGGTGTCCTCCTGGATGTACGGCTGTCATTGGAAGATCATGTGGCGGCCGTCGCCAGGGGGGCTTTTGGACAGGTCCGTAGGATCTACCAGTTGCGGCCCTTTCTGGATCGGGATGCGCTTCGCACGGTCACTTCCGCCCTGGTGATCTCCCGCCTAGACTATGCCAATGCTCTCTACATGGGCTGCCCTTGAAGAGCATCCGGAGGCTCCAGTTGGTGCAGAATGCGGCCGCGAGGGTGGTAATGGGGGCACCTAGGGGCTCCCATGTTATGCCACTTCTACGCGCGCTGCATTGGCTCCCGGTGGCCCTCCGGGTGCGCTTCAAGGTCTTGGTCACTATCTTTAAAGCGCTCCATGGCTCGGGACCAGGTTACTTGCGAGACCGCCTCCTGCCACCATCGGCTTCCCACCGACCGGTACGCTCCCATAGAGTGGGCCTCCTCGGGGTGCCGTCGGCTGGACGGCTGGCGACCCCGAGGGCGCGGCCTTCTCATTGGGAGCACCCCCTCTCTGGAATGAATTACCCCCGGAGGTAAGGGCCGCCCCCGATCTCATGGCCTTCCGTCGATTGCTCAAAACGCATTTATTTCGGCAGGCCGGACTGGCCTAGGGGTTTTTAAATTTTAATCGGGTTTTAATCTTTTTAATACTTGTTTATATTTTATTAGAGCCATATTGTATTTCAGTTTTTAAATTTTAATATTTTATGTTGTCTCATACTTTGTACCTTGTATATGTGTTTTTATTGGCTGTTCACCGCCCCGAGTCCCTTCGGGGAGAGGGGGCGGTATATAAATCAAATAAATAAATAAATAAAATAAATAAATAAATAAATGATCTGTTTTTAACAAACCCGTGCTGACTGCTAGTTATTACTCTACTTGGTTCTAGATGATGGCAGATCTTTTTCTTTATTATCTTTTCCAGTATCTTCCCAGGTATTGATGTTAGGCTGATTGGTCTATAGTTTAAGCTAGCATGGTCACGGCCATCCATATCTCCTTAGGAAAACGTATTCAAGCAGGATCTCACCACTGAAAAGATCTGTTTCCCAAGTAACTCATGAGAAGAGAGAAGGCCCTCTTGTTTTGAACAGATGAGAAAATTCACAAGTACAGCACAAGCCAAAAACCAACTTTCCATTCATGTTATCTAGCAGCTAGCATGGAATGCCTCTTCTCTTAGGGAATTGAGGAGAAACCTCACTAGCAATTTCACATTTTTCAATGAGAAATGAACTGTTATTTTGCTTTTGTCATCTGCTGTGAGTCCTTCTTGACAGGAAAATGGGAGAGAAAATACATAAATAAATATTTCCCCTGAGCATCCATGATAATCTCTTAAAATACCAAATGGGTGGTCTCACCCAAAAAGATTTGTTTCCCCTTCCTTTAAATGAACAACCTCACCCAACAAGACCTGCAATGAAAAGATGCCACTACATGAACAGATAACTAGCCCTCAATTATGGCTTTCATTTCAACAATGCACAATCATTCACTTCAAAGTTTTAACCTTAAGTTTAATCATATGTCACCTGAAATATTCCACAAGGGGGAAAATGGAAACCCTCGGTGCTACTCCTGATATGGATGACTAAGGCATTTTATTTCCTGCTCTTTTGTTCCATTTAAGTGTTTGCAGGAGCGCCAGAATCTTTTGTTCTTGTCTTGCAATATTTCTTAAGATCAAGTGCTAGTCTTAGAATCCTTGCCAAAGCTTGAAACTGTTATTTATGAACCATAAATCCTTACTGAACAAGTAATACCAAATAATTTCAGTCCAATGCTGTGTATTGTGCTATTCAGTATGAGTAAAGCCATTGGAATCTGGCCTTTTGTGCCCGCAAGTATTTCAAAACGGGTGCATTCAGCTTTTGCTTTCTAAGCACATGCCAATCAAAGAAAGATATTTTCATGGCAGACATTCAAGACAGGCTTGCTGGTTTTGTCCATGATTTATCCTCCCAGATTATAATTAGAATGAAATTGCCAGTCACTCACCTTTTTATTCTTTATTTTATTTGCAGCTTTATCTCTTTCTCTAAATATGCAGCAGCATGATTGTCTGTGGACATCTGCAATGTAATTCAGATGTTGAATAGTAAACTAAATCACTATCTCACAATCTCAAGATAACTGTCTCCATAATTCCTGTGAATAAATTTCTATCTTGGCTATGTGTTAGGGGTAGGTGTGGGAAACAGAGGAAGAATAACTTAACTTTGCTGTTCGGATAACTTGGTGGTTATCTGAAATACACGGTTTTTTTTCTACCCAGGAGAATATAGAAAATTCTCCATAAAAAATCTTGAATAGTACTTAGAAAATATCTGCATTTACAAAATGTCCATCTATAAATTACAAAAGGCCACACTGCTTGGATCCACACATACTGTATACTACATTAATACATTACAACACCCTATTTTCTTGGAATGAACTTGATGAATACAAAGGCCAACACCAGATTTAAAAAAAAACTGCCAGCTATGACTTCACATTGTTGTGAACAGATAATAATCCAAAAACAAAAACTATGGAAAACAAACACATTCATGATACTACAGTATATATGATATGGCCATACTCAACTTATTTCCCTATCTTGCCAACCTCTTCCTCTATATTAAACATCCAGCCACCAAAATATTATAAAAGATTGTTAATCCCTCAGTGCTGACTACCAAAGGAAACGCTCATTGTTTTTAGAAGGCTGCAAAAAGCAGGATACAAAATATATATATATAATTTATAAATAATTAACTACAAGATATAATAACAAACAATAATCCTTATTACTTTCTGAGTTGTACATTGCTTAAGGAAGAGACAAAATATCCAGTGACATTATTGTTGAAGGAACAATGTGACATTCTTGAAGGAACAATGTGAAATCTCAAGAATACCTCAACTGGATATCTCCATTTGGAACCTTTTCATTTATTTCTACCACACAGCCCAATGGCCAATATTTTACCAGTAGCTGACTTCTTTCTTTGCTTCCTTTCATATGGGACAAGATCAAAGTAAACAATAAGCCCCACAGCATTTGTCCACATCTCTATCTGAGATTTCTTCATTAGCAACTCTAAATGCAAGTCAAGCAACATTTTCCCAAGGGCTTCTTAGGATCAGTTTAGTTGCATAGCGTTAATAACAGAGATGTCTGCTATGTCTCTATGGGATTTTTGTAAAGAGGAAATATTATTAAAGGAGATAGTGTGGCTTTTTTTGCATTTCTTCTGATCCTGCTTGTTAGATAACAAGTATTTCCTGAAATCTTGTCAATCAAAAGTATCAGTGTGGGACCCAATTTAAAATCACATTATAAATGTTTGCTGCACAGAGAAGCAATTGACTAACTCAGGGGATTTGTAATGAGGTATTTAGGATTAGGTAACTACATCATTAATACATATATACATACATACCAGTCCATGGTACTGTATTGACTTCAGGGGGAAAATGCCTCCCAAATCATCCATTCAAATGAATTAAAATTTTCATCCAAATAATTATTCTCCTGCACATACATATTTTAAGGCAAAAGAAAGAAAGAAAGAACCTAACTTTCTATGAGGCTTGTTCGTAAGAGAATACAAATAGTATAGTATCAGTTTCCCCAAATGCTGTTTAACCATTTTATTACAAAAAAAAACCTTGGGGGGGTGAAATCTGTATTCTGTAACACTGAAAAATTTGACTGGAATTTATCTGGAATGTTTCAGATAAAATAGAAGTCATAATTCAGAATACATACCAGAAGCCTACAAAGCATGACTAGGTTGTTTAATGATTTGCTACATACAGATTTCCTAATTTTTATAGCTTTTGGCTATATACATCTCTTATTTCTGTTCATTATCTCTACATAGTTCTCCAGATGCTGTTAAACTATGATTCTTCAAATCAATTTCCATGATTAGCCATGTTGTGGAGTTGTACAGCAACATCTGCCTATTCCTTTCCAGGAATCTCCACATTCATACATTTTCCAAGCCACTGCAGATCCCAATTCTTTAAAAACAACCCTTCTTCATTCCTGTGTTTACATTGGCCTACTTTTTCTCCATCCTTTGCTTTTCTTTTGTCTTTACTTTCCTTACAAGCAAATCAGGCTTAAAATGGCAGTCAGAGGTGCTTAATACTTCAACTTCTGATGAATAACAACAGTAATAGTGTTATACAAGTTCATCCCCTTGAGTTACTTATAGAAATAATAAAGATGGGATAAAAAGATGTTAGAAGACATTTGCTAAGAGTGGTAAACATGCAACCCAATCAGATGAAGACATTTCATCATCGCTACCATGATAACATCTCCAAATAGCTTTAAACAGTTTAAATCACGCACACACAAACACACAAAATCTTATGTCTTCTATTCTGTGTTATTCTACAAATCCTGAAATTTCAGTGCCTATGATGGTTGAGAATTCAGAGTTGTAATCCATCTCTTTTGGAAGGAACCATTTCGGAAGGGTTAGGTTATATAAAAGCTGCATAGCAGATGGTATTTTTCTGCAATTTCACTTTCATTATTGCATATGTTTTCTATTCAAAGTTAATGGAAATGGAAAAAACAATATCACTAAAGAGAAAAAAAATGGGATATAATTCTGTATGAACATAAACAGAAAAGAAACCACCCACACATTATCTATGCATTAAATTTGATGAAGCAAATATGGGGTATATATGGACAGGCATACATAAAAATTGGCCTCCTGATAGATTTTCAGCTAAAACCAACAGTTAATCATTACTGGCTGCTCCAGGGCAATTCTATTCACATGTATCTAAGCAATCAAAATCCATGACTTAGAAATTAAATTGGCCTAAAATTAATCATACACAGCAGCGATGATTTGATTCATCCAGATTAGTTACCAAAATTCCTCTAGAGGATTGTATGTGCAAAAGAAATGCCCTTCCTGCTGAAGATGTAGGGAACTAGAACTGCTGCAGTATTAACCCCAAAGTTTGGTTTATATCTGCACAGTTAAAATCACAATGAATGAGACCATGAATATAATTTTAGATTCAAAACCATTATACAGTTTTTGATCAAAGTGTAAGACTGGGATCTATTTTATTTTGTTTGCATGTAAAATTTTACCTTGCCAAAGTCTTGCACATTTCATGGTGGGCAAAAGTCTGGTGGCTTTTTTCTTTTAGGATAAAATAAAAATAGATTGATAAATGTGTTGTGTTATGACATTATTTTGTGGCTAAGTGTCCCATGATTTCAGCCACTCAACATTTACAATTCTCTTTTTCTAAAGATAAAGAACATACTCTGTCTTAAGAATGTCAGAGTAATTATTTTCCAAAACAAACAAGACATTTGCCAGAGGAGTAACTATATTAAACTTTTGCAGTAAAATCTGCAAAGAGCCTTGTGGCATTGTGGAGGCTAACAATTTATTATTACATACATACGTTTGTGAAGTACAACACTGAGAATTAAGTGTTGTGTGTGTGAGTATACATGTATGTATATGTATAATACAATGAAGCAAAAAGGACACAATCTGTCTTTATACTTTCCTTCAGGCAATGCCATCTGCCAAGATACTCAGACCAAATAAGGTAGGTCCCCATCTGCCTCAATTAGCTGCTTTGCTTTGAGGAAATCAGTTTCTGCACATATGTTGCCCAGAACACCGCAAAGGTGGACAAAGTGCTTTCTTGCAGATGTGCTTGCTTGGGATATTTTGATCAAATCAAATCATTCCACCATAGTATTGCAAAGCCATAATATCTAGAAAGCCTACGCAAAATTCTTTTTGTTTGTTTCAATAAAGATTCACACAAAGTATTCATTTGAAACTTCTTTGCAAAGCAGGATAGGTTTCTTATTTCTAAAAGCCGCATATAGCAATTGTAAGGCTTCTGAGATCTCATCTAGAATGTTCATTTAGAATCTACTAAATGTTCCAGATGACTGTGAAGCAATAAGAATTTACTTGGAAATGGAATCTTACCCATAATGTTTTAAGGGAAAAAATCCAAAATCCATAGCTATTAATTTTAGAGTGGATGCTAGAATGTTTCTCAGTTTAATAAGATTAATAAATAGAAGACAAAGAATTCAACAAAAATATGAAAATGGAAGATGAAACAGAACTGATGAATAAAATGAGTTTTCAGATTGAAAAGATAAAATATTTGGGTATCACTATGACAAATATAAACTGTATGTTATTTCCAAATAATAATAATAATGTTAGAACAGATGGAATGGAGTTTAAAAGATATGTTAAAATGAGGGAAAGTACACTGTACAAAGAGAATTTCTGTGATTAACTTGAACATTTTTTAGAATGTTATTTTTGTATCAAACAATACCTGTTTTGACAACTGATGTACCATTTGACAGAAGATTTGTCTAAAATTGTATGGTAGGAGGAAAAAACATAAGTTAAATATAAGGCAAAGGATCATGCAAAGGAGAAAAGAGGATTGGATCCACCTGATTTGAAACTGTACTTTATTACTTGTTGTTCAGTTTGGTTGAAAGAGTGGGTAAATTGGAAAAACATGATCTGAGATTTGGATGACATGGATACTTGTAACTGGCCCATGGTCACTCATGCCTAAGGCTGAACTAGAACTCATAATTCCCTGGTTTCAAGGCAGCACCTTTCCACTATACCAAACTGATTTTTTTATCTTACATCATGTTTGGTGGATTTGCAAAACAGCCAGAAAAGTTTGGATATAAAGACATTAATTTAAAGACTAATGTACAATTGAAACCAGAAATTTTTTTTTGGAGGCTAATGGATAGATAGATAGATGGGGAAAAAAGTAATGGAACTTTGTTATTATATGTAACTGCAGTAAGATTATTACATGCTCTAAAGTGGAAAAGTTGAGCACTATCCACAATGGAGGAATGGTGGTGAACTTGAAATTGCTGAGATAGCTAAACTGACTTTCCTGATAAGACAAAAGATAATTGTCTATATTTATTGTTTGCTGGAAATCTTTTATAAACATTTGCATGAAATAAAAACAAAAAAATCATGATTTCTGGTTTTGATGATTAGAAAAAAAAATTAGATAGTAGAAAAAAGACAGTTTTTATTTCTGTAACCAGAGTAAAAGACAATTTTGTAATCATACTTGTATTTGCTGCAAAGAACATAACAAAATTCCTCTGTTTCTTTTGCTCTTTTCTTTCTGCACTTTTTTCTTTCTCTTCCTTTCCTCTTTTTTCTTTAGAGTGCTAATTCAAATAAGCAAGGTATTTCTCTCTATCAATTGAAGAATGATCATGATTGCCCCTGCAACAAAGAGCAGGTATAGTAGCCACATTTTTATATTATAATATTTTTCTCCCCATAAGGCCTCACCTTGTATTCTGAGATACTGCATCAGAAAATTACATACAATTCATACAGATATTGGGCTTCCTCATGACTATATGTTGAACAGAACAACAGGTCTATGAAACTTCATTATGTTGTGCTGCATTGTCCCTGAAAGCAATAGGTAACAAGTATACATTAATCATTCACAGAAGAGTCCGGCAGCAGAGAAAGGGAGCTGTACTCTGATTAGTCAGAGTGACACATTTCCCTTGACTGATTATTATGGTGGTGGTATTGTTGTTGTTGTTGTTATTGGTGGTGGTGGTGGTGGTGGTGATGGAGGTGGTAATAGAATGTGAATAATGATCAAACTCTGGAATAAAATTCTTTCATAAGAGGTTTGTCTCTAAACCATTTCCTTAATGCCTTAATTTAAGAATTGTTCTTATGTACAGGTACATGATGATTGTGCTAACACAAGCTTATGTACCTTAGTCTTCAAATTTCATTTGTGAATTCCATATAGCCATACACATCTAAGCCATCTCTAGCACAAAGAGAAATGGGGGAAAAGAAAACATAATTATAATTGTGGATCCTATGGTGGAAGCCAAATGGTATATAGCTTTTACTCCATGTATACTTTCTGCCTTATTTTTGTTTAACTTGATCTAGAAGTGTCAATGTGGCATGAAGATTAGAGTGCTGGATTAGGACTGGCAAGAATCAGATTTAACACCTCATTTTACCAGTCCAGGTCAGTGAGAGATCACAAGCAGTCTCCATAGCTTTTTCTTTCTCCTTTTCTCACATGTATTCTTACAATGTTTGGAATCCATATACTAGACCAATTTACAGCTAACCAAGCCATTTTTCTGAAATGTTTTCTTTTATTATTATATGGATAAAATAAACATATTAATCAGCTTGTCAAGATTAAGTCTTTCCCACTATTTGTGAATGTAAATGCTTTTTTGAAAGCTTAGAATAAATTATAAGGAATTTAATCCCCAAATTAATGTCAAAAATAGATTTCTTTTCCCAAATAACTTAGCAAACAGCACTTAATTTGACAATATAAATACCATAACTTAATCAAAACATAGATTTTAACCATAACAGTAAACTAGAAAAACGTGGAATAGATAGCACCACCACTAGATGGATTCACAACTGGCTGGCAAACCGTACTCAATGAATAGTTCTTAATGGGTCTAAGTCTACATGGAGGTAAGTAAGCAGTAGGGTGCCACAAGGTATCATCTTAGGTCCAGTAAACTTCAATAAAAGACGAAAAGACGTCTAGAGGGCATTTGGAGGGCGAGCCGTTCTGAGTCTGACCGAACACAGGTGAGATCTCATATTAAGACTTACCTTGTGGCGATAGAGGCGGCGAAATCTTCGTATTTCTCCGCCCTTATTGTGTCGGCAGAAAATCGGCCTGCCGCCCTGTTTAGAGTGACCCGCTCTCTACTTGAACCGAGAGCGTGGGATGACCTCTTGCAGGGTAGGGCGGAGGAGTTTTCCGGATTTCTGCATGATAAAATCGCTCAGATTCGGGAGGGGCTCGACTCCAATTGGGTGGTCCCGGGGGAGGTGTCCGGGGCAGGTCTTGTGAGTGTTATCTGGGGGGAGTTCAATCCTGTGACCGCCGAGAGTGTGGACAGGCTGCTGGGGGGTCTGAATGCCACCACCTGTTTATTGGACCCGTGCCCTTCCTGACTGGTTTCGGCCGCCAGGGAGACGACACGAGGCTGGCTCCAGGGGATTGTCAACGCTTCTTTGAGAGAGGGGGTGCTCCCTGCCACCCTGAAGGCGGCAGTGGTGCGCCCCCTCCTCAAGAAGCCTTCCCTGGACCCGGCTATTTTAAACAACTATCGTCCAGTCTCCAACCTTCCCTTTGTGGCGAAGGTTGTTGAGAGTGTGGTGGACATCAGCTCCCCCAGTACCTGGAGGAAGCTACTTACCTCGATCCGTCCCAATCGGGCTTCAGGCCTGGACATAGCACTGAGACGGCATTGGTCGCGTTGGTCGATGATCTCTGGAGGGCTCGTGACAGAGGGTTCTCCTCTGTCCTGGTCCTATTAGACCTCTCGGCGGCTTTCGATACTATCGACCATAGTATCTTGTTGCGACGGTTGGAGGGGTTGGGGATGGGTGGAACCGTCCTTCGATGGTTCTCCTCCTTCCTCTCCGACCGTTCGCAATTTGTGTTGGCGGGGGGGAGAGATCCACCTCTAGGCCCCTGCTTTGTGGGGTGCCTCAGGGGTCGGTCCTCTCTCCCCTCTTGTTCAACATTTATATGAAGCCGCTGGGCGAGATCATCCATGGTCTTGGAGTGAGGTGTCATCTATATGCAGATGACACCCAGTTGTACATCTCTACTCCAGACCACCCCAACGATGCTGTGGGGGCTATGTCCAGGTGCTTGGAGGCCGTGCGGGATTGGATGGGCGGGAACAGGCTTCGGCTCAACCCATCCAAGACTGAGTGGCTGTTTCCGGTGCCCCGATATAGCCAGCTGACACCTTCGCTGGCTATCGGGGGGGAAGTTCTGCCCCCCGCAGAGAGGGCTCGCAACCTGTGTGTCCTCCTGGATGTACGGCTGTCGCTTGAACATCACATCGCGGCCGTCTCCAGGGGGGCGTTTCATCAGATCCGTCGGATCTACCGGTTGCGGCCCTTCCTGGATCGGGACGCCTTGCGCACGGTCACTCAGGCCCTTGTCACCTCTCGCCTGGACTATTGTAATGCCCTCTACATGGGGCTCCCCACGGGGAGCATCCGGAGACTCCAGCTGGTGCAAAATGCGGCCGCGCGGGTGATTATAGGGGCGTCGCGTAGCGCCCATGTGACGCCTCTCCTGCACGAGCTGCATTGGTTGCCGGTGGCTCTCCGGGTTCGCTTTAAGGTTCTAGTTTTGACCTTTAGGGCGACCCATGGCATGGGACCAGGTTACCTCCAGGACCGCATTCTGCCAGTGATCTCCAACAGGCCGGTGCGTTCCCACAGAGAGGGTCTGCTCCGGGTGCCGTCGGCCGCTATGTGTCCTCTGGAATACTCTGCCACCGGAGCTCCGTACCGGCACGGATCTGAGGGCCTTCAGGCGCGCGTTGAAGACCTGGCTCTTTGAGCAGGCCTGCCTGGGCTGAGATAATGGTTTTAATTTGGTCTCCATAGCATTTAATTTTAAATTGGGGTTTTAAGGGGGGGGGTCTTTTTAGTCTCATTTATCAGCCGATTAATTTAATACTTTTTTAATTTTTGTATATTTGTGGGTTTTAGATGGGCTGTACACCGCCCTGAGTCCCCTGGGAGAAGGGCGGTATATAAATTATAATAATAATAATAATAATAATAATAATAATAATAATAATAATAATAATAATAATAATAATAATAATAATAATAATAATAATAATAATAATAATAATATCATCTTAGTAAGCTAGAAAAAAGTAGAATAGATAGCACCATCACTAGATGGATTCCCAACTGGCTGGCAAACTGTACTCAACGAGTAGTCCTTAATGGGTCTAAGTCTACATGGAGGGAAGTAAGCAGTGGATTGCCACAAGGTTCCATCTTAGGCCCAATACTCTTCAATATCTTCATTAACGACTTAGATGAGGAAATAGAAGAGGAACTTACCAAATTTGCAGATGATACTAAGCTGGCAGGAATAGCTAACACCCAAGAAGATAGGCTCAAGATCCAGATGGATCTTGACAGACTAGAACACTGGGCTGTTTCTAACAAAATGAAATTCAATATAGAGAAAAGTAAAGTCCTATATTTAAGCAAGAAAAACCAAACGTACATATATAGAGTGAGTGAAACCAGGCTCAATAGCAGTAACTGTGAGAGGGATCTTATAGTCTTAGTGAACAACAGCTAAATATGAGCCAGCAGTTTGCAGCAGCCAAAAAAGCTAATGCAATCCTAAACTGTATTAACAGAGGGATACAATCAAGATCGGGCGGGGGGTACAAATACCACTCTATAAAGCCTTAGTAAGACCACACCTAGAGTACTGCATCCAGTTTTGTTCACCACATTATAAAAAAGATATTGAGACTCTAGAAAAAGTACAGAGAAGAGCAACCAGGATGATTAGGGGACTGGAGACTAAAACATATGAAGAATGTTTACAGGAACTGGACTTGGCTAGTCTAGTATAGAGAGGATGCCGGAAACCACAGCCACTCAGTCTTGGAAGGGTTGAGTCGAAGCCTGTTCTCACCCATCCAATTCCACATGGCCTCCAGGCACCGGGACATAACCTCCATAGCATCGTTGGGGTGGTTTGGAGTAGAGATGTAAAGCTGAATGTCATCCGCATAAAGATGACACTTTACTCCAAAACCACGGATGATCTCCCCCAGCGGCTTCACATAAATGTTGAACAAGAGAGGGGAGAGGATCGACCCCTGAGGCATCCCACAAATGAGGGGCCTAGGGATGGACCTCTCCCCCCCATCAACACAAATTGCAAGCGGTCAGAGAGGAAGGAGGAGAACCACCGCAAGACGGTACCTCCAATTCCCAACGTCTCCAGCCGCTGCAACAAGATACTATGGTCAATAGTATCAAAAGCCACCAAGAGATCTAATAGGACCAGGACAGAGGAATAACTTCTATCACGGGCCCTCCAGAGATCATCAACCAACGCGACCAATGCTGTTTCAGTATTGTGCCCGGGCCTGAAGCCCGATTGGAAGGTATCTAAATACATCATTTCCTCCTACTGAGGGAGCTGAAAAGCCACCACACTCTCCAAAACCTTCGCCACAAAGGGGAGGTTGGAGACTGGACGAAAGTTATTCAAAAGCGCTGGGTCCAGGGCAGGCTTCTTGAGGAAAGGCCGCACCATCACCGTTTTGAGGGCGGTAGGGAGAACCCCTCCCTCAACGAAGCATTGACAATCCCCTGGAGCCAGCCTCGTGTCACCTCACTGGAAGTAGAAACCAACCAAGAGGGATACGGGTCCAACAAACATGTGGTGGTATTCAGCTGCCCCAGCAACCTGTCCACACCCTCGGTGGTTACGGGATCGAACTCCTCCCAGATAACCATCTCAAGACTTGCCCCGGCCATCTCCCCCGGGACCACCCAGCTGGAGTCCAGCTCACTCCGAATCTCAGTGATTTTATCATGCAGAAATTGGGAAAACTTCTCTGCCCTTCCCTGCAAGAGGTCTTCCCGCGCTCTCGGCTCAAGCCGGGAGCGGGTCACTCTAAACAGGGTGGCAGGCCGATTTTCTGCTGACGCAATAAGGGCGGAAAAGTGCAAATGCTTCGCCGCCTCTATTGCCATTAGGTAGGTCCTAATATAGAACCTCACCTGTGTTCGGTCAGATTCGGTGCAACTGGCCCTCCAGACGCCCTCCAGACATCTTTTCCGGCACTTCATCTCCCTCAGCTCCTCTGTAAACCACGGAGCTGGATGGGATCTGTGCCGAGTGAGAGGTCGCAAATGCACAACTCGGTCCAGAGCCTCAGTGGCCAACCTATGCCAAGTGGCCACGAAGTCTTCAGCCAAACTGTGAGCCAGAGTCTCAGGAAATGGCCCAAGCTCTGTCTGGAACCGTTCAGGATCCATCAGGCACCTGGGGCGGAACCATCTCCTCGGTTACGCCTCCCTGTGGTGGGGGGTGGTGGCACAGAAGTCAAGCCTAAGAAGAGAATGATCGGACCATGACAAGGGTTTTATAACTATATCCCCAAAGCTATGATCATTCAACCACTGAGCTGAGACAAAAATCAGGTCCAGTGTGTGTCCCCAATGTGAGTGGGGCCAGAAACTAATTGGGTCAGGTCCATGGTCGCCATGGAAGTCATGAACTCTCGAGCCACCCCCGAGGTCTCATCGAGCGAAGGCAGGTTGAAATCCCCCATGACTAAAAGCCTGGGGGTCTCAACCGCCAGCCCGGCTATCACCTCAAGGAGCCTGGGCAGGGCCGATGATACGTGGCAGGGAGCCAGGTACGCTATCAAAAGGTCCATCTGAACCCCCTGACCCTACTTCACAAAGAGGGACTCACAGCCAGCCGTCTGAGGAACAGTGGCCTACCTAAGGCAAAGAACTTCTTTAATAATGGCCGCCACCCCCCCATCCCTGCCCTGGAACCTTGGCCGATGAAAAGCAAGGAAACCTGGTGGGCACATCTGACCCAGAGGAACACCACACTCTGGGTCCAACCAGGTTTCGGTAATACCTGCCTGTTCCTCACCGTCCTCCTGAATAAGATCGTAAATCAGGGGGGGGCTTGTTAACGGCGGACCTGGCATTGCACAACACCAGCTGGGTACCCAGGGACTGAGACTCTGTGCAACCAGGGCTGCAAGACGGGTCAAGAGGGTTGGAACGCGCTACCGATCAGAGACATCTGGCGCGTGGTCCCTTACACTGATATGGCCCTCTACCCCCGCCGTATCTGCCTCTCCCACATATAGTGTCAATAGACCTCATTCCTGGTTAAAATATGAATTATACTCCAAATTATTTTTGCTGTATCATATGTCCACCATAGATGATAAAAGGTCCACTGTTTACTTTTACACTCCAACATTCATTTGATATACCTTTGTACATCTTAGATAACTTATCAGGTATTAAATACCAATGATATATCATCTTATAAAAAAATTATTTTAGATTGTAATTTAATGTGAATTTTAAACCCTTCATCCACATACCTTCCCACTGTTCAAACATCACATTATATCCAAAATACCTTGCCCACTGAATCATACAATGTTTTAAATGTTCATTTTCCAATTTCAATTTTATAGATTTTTAGCAGTAATATGTTCATCATTGCCACATAATGAAATTTCCAATTCATTTTTAACAAAATGTAATCCATGACTTTTTTATCCAGTTTAAGCCTTTCTTTCCATTGTTGATAGGTAAACTAGTGGCATACATTATCTCCTGATTCAAGTTCTTCCCTCGGCTTTTATTATTGGGTCACCATAAGGACATCTTTTATAGATAGGATGGTACATTGAGTAGTATTTTGGAGATTTTCTTTACTGAAGGCTCAAGCTCCAAACCTCTCCAAACTGCTTTGTGAACCTACTCTACTCCAAGAGTGAAGAGACTACATCATGTTATTCATATTATTACTACTGCACTCTTCTACAGTTCCCTGCAGCAGGTCAGAGATGCCTGCATTTATGCTCAGCATATAGAAACAAACCTTTTCAGCTTTGCAACTGATCAAGGAACTATAAGGCAGGGGCAACTTTAAGACGTGGACTTCAACACCCAGAATTCTCCAGCCAGCATAGCTTGGAGACCTCTGCTGTAAGGCAACTTGAAGCATCTCAGAGAAATGAATAAACTCAAAGTTAACTGCACCAAACTTGATTGCAGGAAATACGACTTCAGCAACAGAGTGGTCAATGTCTGGAATACCCTACCTGACTGGTTTCTTCCCCAAACCCCAAAAACTTTAACCTTAGACTGTCTACTATTAACCTCACCCCTTTCCTAAGAGGTCTGTAGGGGATGTGCATAAGCGCACCAATGTGCCTACCATCCCTGTTCTATTGTTTCTTTTATTTTTCTTATATGTATCCATTTCATGTATTCATAACTATGTATATACTTATACCTATTATCTTGTAAACGATTGACAAATCAAATAAATGAATGAATGAATGAATGAATGAATGAATAAATGAATAAATAAATAAATAAATAAATAAATAAGAATCTCCTGGCACAACGCTTTTTCCATTATTTTTCTTTCCTGGCCAAGCAAACTGTGTATCACCAGGTAGCTGAACCAAAGTATCATTTGGTTTTCTTCCATGTTCTGCAACAACATTGCTCTGAGTCCTTTGGTAAATTGTAATGTGGTTTAATCAGCACCCTTACAGTGAATAGTATTAATCACTAAAAAGGATTATTGACAAGGGAAGGAACAAGCCAGAGGATATTTTCTCCATGTTGTCCTCAGATCAGGAGTCATTTTTTTATATAAGAATTTTCTAATAAGACCATAAAACATAGGAAGAATGATGAATTAAAATTCTGCTAATTAAAATGAATTATATTTCAGTTTATGGCCTAAAGCAGAACAATTACAAGATATTAATTGAGTAGCCCTTAAACCAGTCCAAAGTGTTGCAGATCATAAGAGATGAAAATATGTCCAAAACTGGGGACCAAATTTTGAGAAACTGGGCGGCAAAGTTCCAGCTTCAGGGTGAGAAGTAATGAGAACAATATTCAGGAACAATTCAAATTGATCAAGTAATGGCATTTCAAAGACCAGATGTACTAAATTTGACAGAGAAAGAAAATTTTCTTTTAGGCTTTGAGAACTGCTGATTAATAGTTAAATACTGGCCGGATTGGCCTAGGGGTTTTTAAATTTTAACCTGGTTCTTAATCTCTTTTAACTTTTGCTTTAAATTTTTAATTAGAGCCAAACTGTATTTAATTCTTTTAATTTTTAATATTATCATATTGTACATGTGTTCTGTATGTGTATTTTTTATCCTGGCTGTTCACTGCCCCGAGTCCCTTTGGGAAATGGGACGGTATATAAGTCTAACTAATAAATAAATAATAAATAAATAAATACTGAAACTCTAATGAGACTTTTCATAGCATATATATATGGTATGTTTTTGGACACTGTTTCAAGAAAATCCTGATCCTGCAAACTGTCTGCCTCATTGTTTCATTCTCAGCAGCACCGTCTATCACAAATTCTGTCTGTGTTACTTTGCTTCAGATGATTGATCCTCCCAGTTGGTTAATGGGGCTTTCTAAGATTTCGTGGTAAACACTTTCTTGCTTATTTACTTATCTGAATTTCTGAATAGTGCCTACATTTAATGGCCAAGAACAACTTATGCAAATGCAATTAAAACAGATCTTAAAATATTATTAAAACATTATAAGAATCCTTTTGAAAACAAATTACATATTTTAAAAGCCTACATAAAGTTCTAGAAGTATCTATCTCTGCTCACGAAAAGTTTGTTTCTTTGTTTATTTCCTACACTATAGAACAAATTGCTCTATGTCCTCTATCTACCCTATAAGCCTCTGTTTCAAGACACTTAGGGAAGAAATGAATGAGTTGCCTTCTCGATCTAATTTGTAAGTCATGTTTTGTTGTTTATTATTATTAGTTTATTTGGTCCAGTTTTGTAAACTTTATGTTGGTTGTTTTAAATAATCAAGAGTCTTTGGAAGAGGTGGAATACATATTTTTGTATAAATAAATATTATGTTTTGAGCCTCTTCTGATACTGCAATGGGTTTACTTTAACTCCAGTAATGGCTTGTTTCCTAGAATGAGTTCTACAAAGTGGAAAACAAAATTAACTGTACATACTGACTTCCGGTTCAGGCTTCTTCGGCGATGGACTGAAATCCGCAATCATGCATGGTTTTGATCCATGTTCGCCGCTGGAGCGCCCTTAACTTCCCGGATTCAGGGCTGAAGCTACCCCATAGAGGTGGTGAAGAAGAAGGACCCATCAGCAGCGTTGAGGAGAGCCGCATCTCTCCTCCTTGGCTGGCCATTACTTTCTTTCCCAAAGGCGGTTGCAGCAGTGGTCAGAAATGGCCACCTCAAAGAAGAACCCAACCAGACAAGATTGTGCAGGAGGAAGTTTAAAGGAGAAAGTTTGACTGACTAGGTTGAATGGAGAACATCTATATAAGGTACCTGGAACCTGAATTTTAAAGACTAATACTATTCCTAAGAAAGATTTTAAGCGGTGAAAGAGAAAGGGAAAGGAAACAGAATTGACTTTTTTTCCTCTCACATTGATAGTTTTAATTGACTTGGAACGTTAAGAAGAGATTTGAATAAGAAATTGATACTAATCCACTTTGACATTAATAGGCTATTTCTAGCTGAAAATAAAGTGTCAAAGGGATAAAGATTCTTGGATAATTTAAAATTTCTTTAAAAAAGAAAGAAAGCAGAGGAGGGAAAAAGGAAAAAAGAGGGTGGAATCTGGAAAATGGAGGAGACCACCTTGAACTTAAAAAAATTGATAATGGAATTTTAACAAGACTTGCAAAAGATACATTGTAGCTGA
Organism: Bungarus multicinctus; assembly: GCA_023653725.1. Classification (NCBI taxonomy): domain Eukaryota; kingdom Metazoa; phylum Chordata; class Lepidosauria; order Squamata; family Elapidae; genus Bungarus; species Bungarus multicinctus. Next base: position 51,233,022 of record CM042846.1, on the reverse strand, counting down.
AATTTTGTTACAAGATAACAAAGCCCCTGGAAAGAGAAAGTGAGGAAAGAAGCAAGAAATAGTTTTGGATTATTGGATGATTCCTGGAATTTTGGATGGTGGATCCTAATGAAATAAAATAAAATCAATTGGGGGTTGTTTAAATTTTTTTTAAAATGGCATCACTCCTTGGAGAGTTAAAGAACAAAAAGAAAAAGCACAAGAGGGAAAAGGATCTTTTGGCTTCGTATTTCAATTTTTAGAAATGGAGATCTTGAACTTGAAAAACAACGAGAAACACTGGCAGAACAAGAAGGGCGGGACAACGAAGAAACCATCTTTAATGACCAAGCAATTTTAAGTGGGGTAAAAAAAGGGTAAGGGAGGAAAGGGAGTTAAAAACTTAAGCATTGAAGCAACAACCAAAAAAAGAGTAATTTGAAAAGTAATCACAATATCAGGAAGAAGCAGAAGGGAGGATTACAGAAGGAAGAATCAGATAGAAAGGGGAATAAAAAGGGGAGGGAGAAGAAGAGAAGGATGAGGGAAAGGAAAAGAAGCTACAAAGGTGAGAAACAAGATATAGGAAAAGTGTACAAGTGTACGGGAAAGTGTACAAGAATTAGAGGTATAAACCTATTTAAAAGACACAGAGACAATGGTTAAAATTTAACTTAAGGAGACGATTCTGCAAGGGTGTATGGGATAGCATTGTTATATTAGAAATAGAAAAGGGTTAGAAAATATGTTAAAGTGATAGAAAAAAATTCTATTGATGTGTAGTGGAATATTTGTTTGTAAAGAGAATAAGGCTCTCATTTAAAAATAATGTTAAAAAAACAAAAGAAACATGGAAGATTTTTATCAGTTGACAAGATGAATTTGAATAAGAATAACTTTATTGACTACTGTTAATAAATATTGTTTGTTTTTTTATTTAAAGACAGTAATAAGTAAAATATGAAATATAGATGATTAAAGTGAAAGAAAACTGATATTACTAGGTAATGTTTGCTAAAAGAAATAGAAATGTAAAAGATTGTTATTAATATTAATCAGAGTTTTACTTGAATAGAATAATTATTCCAGTTACTATTGTTATACATACACACACACACACACACACACACATATATATATATATACATATATACCTTTGAAAATAGGTACGTGTATGTGTAGAGGTTAGAAAATGAATGTTATAACTGTAAAGATGTAACTTAAATTTTTAAACAAGATTTGAAAAAAGATCCAAAGGTATTACACTCCAGGCTAGTAATCACAGGGAAAAATTTGTTTTATGAGAAAAGATAATATGAAATTGTAAACAGGATAGATGAAAGTATAAAAACATTGATTAGAAAGATTTTAAAAATTAGAAAAAGATTTGTAATTGAATTAAGAAAGGAATGACATAATTTAAAATAAGGCTATAGGAAGTAAAGAAAAGGAAAAGCTATTGAAAAAATTGTGAAAATAGTTATAAGATATGGATTAGAATGTATAAGATAAACATGTATTGAATTTATGTCTGTATGGAGAAGTGTTGACCCGGGGCATGCTGTTCTCAAAAAAAGATATTTTATTTGTAACTGAAATAAAACTTTTATTAAAAAAATTAACTGTACATGCCAACTATATTGAATGTAGGGTCCACATTGATGACTCAAGGGCCTGAGCAGAACTATACAGTGGTACCTTACCTCTACTTACAAAATTAATTCGTTCCGGAAGCCGTTTCGTAACCTGAAAATTTCATAAGTAGAGGCACATTTTACCTGTAAATATCCTAATCCGTTCCAAGCCCCCGAACTGTAATTTTTCGTTCTTACTTCCTGCTTTGCTGGATTGCTAGCACGAGACTGAGAACGTGGCGCGGTGCGTGCGCACAGATCCCTCCTAGCCAAAGGGATGCCAGGAAGATAACCAATGGCAGTGCAGCTCGGACGCACCATTTTCCAAGAAAGCCTTTCGTATCTTGAAACATATTCGTAGGTAGAGACGATATTTTCTTGAAGACGCGTTTCGTAACCTGAAACTTTCGTAGGTAGAGGCTTTCGTAAGTAGAGGTACCACTGTAGCAGAATAATGAAATTTGCTGAGAGGTAAGTTAGGTTCTAAAATAAAAAAACTATCCAGTTCCTGAAGCTTTTGCAGCCTTTGCATACAGTGCATATGGTGTTCCAATGACTCATTAGCCCAACTTACAATGGAATATAAATAGATCTTGGAGTATTTTGTCCTTCTGTCAGGTATAAATACAAAGAACTAAGCACCCCAAACAGGAAATATTTCTTAAGTGTTTTCATATTTCTTTAACACTACATTAAATAGGAGACACATGCAGAAATAGTAATGTGAACAAATGAAATTAATACTGCAAAAACATATGGACTACACAACTCGATCAGGGCACAGCAATAGACGCAATCTACATAGATTTCTGTAAAGCCTTTGATTCAGTGATACACGACCAACTACTACTAAAACTAAAATCTTATGGTGTCTCTGGACACCTACATAACTGGATAGAAGCATTCCTGTCAAACAGACAACAAATGGTAAAAATTGGGAATGTCCTATCAAAATTCTGTACCTGTCAACAGTGGTGTCCCCAAAGCAGTGTTTTAGGACCAGGTCTCTTCATACTCTACATAAATGACCTCTGTGATCATATTAAGAGTAACTGCATTCTCTTCACTGATGATGTAAAGCTATTCAACACCATAGATAATACTACTACTCTCCAAAAAGACCTTGTATCTTGTGACTATGTATCAGAATGGTCAATCAAATGGCAACTTTAAATCTCAACAAATAAATGCTCTGTCTTACATATTGGCAAAAAAAAAAAAAATCAGAAAATAAAATACAAGCTAAATAGTCAAGACCTTGTTGAGGATCCAAACTTTGTCAAGAACCTTGGAGTACTAATCTCAAATGATCTAAGTGCTATAGCCCACTGTAACTAAATAGCTAAAAAGGCATTAAGAGTTGTTAATCTAATCCTACGTAGCTTCTTCTCTGGTAATATCACACTACTAACTAGAGCATACAAAACATTTGCTAGACCTATACTTGAATACAGCTCATCAGTCTGGAACCCATATCATGTATCTGATATTAACACAATTGAAAAAGTTCAGAAATATTTCACAAGAAGAGTTCTCCACTCCCCTACTCATTGCAGAATACCTTATGCCACCAGATTTGAAACTCTAGACCTAGAAAATTTAGAACTACGCCGCCTCCGGTCCGATCTATATATAGTATATAAAATCATATATTGCAATGTCCTACCTGCAATGAATACTTCAGCTTCAATCATAACAATACAAGAGCACACAATAGATACAAACTCAAGGTTAACTGCACCAAACTTGACTGCAGAAAATACGACTTCAGCAACAGAGTGGTCAATGTTTGGAATACTCTACCTGACTTTGTGGTTTCTTCCCCAAATCTCAAAAACTTTAACCTTAGACTGTCTACTATTGATCTCGCCCCCTTCCTAAGAGGCCTGTAGGGGGCGTGCATAAGCGCACCAATCGTGCCTATCATCCCTGTCCTATTGTTTCTTTCTATTTTACCTATAAGTATTTATCTCATGTATTCAAAACTATATTTATTCTTATACCTATTATCTTGTAAGCAATTGACAAATCAAATAAATACTAAAAAATACTAAATACTTAACTGCAAGAAAACATGTGTTTTCTTAGCAATTATGTTCAAGTTTCATTGCAAACTAGGATTTTAACACATCTCAAATATTGTCATTATCTCTAGTTCTCCAACCTACATTTCCTCTCAGTTTACCTGATAACAGACAGATCTGAGATATAAGAACTTATTTTGCATGGCATTATTATGTATCAATGATTCTATATGATGCCAATGGAAGGTAACCCATCTTAAAATAATTTTAATGTTCAAATCTTACTTGCTAATCTGAAGAAGCCTGCAATTGTGTGTCCTAATATCACTGTAGTATAAATAGATATTATATGTTACATATTAAGAATTATTAATATTGAGTAGTGTGGAAGCTGCTTAAAGAAACACTTAACCTCTTTGAAAATTGGGATTATTTCCATTTTCATGATAATGGCATTTTCATTCTAAGAGAGCCTGAAGGTATGTGCATTAATGGAATTTAATGTGAATGTCTAGAAGTTCATTTACTTGTTCACGGAACAAAACTATACTGTTAGTGATTTTATTAGATGCAAATAAGTATTATATGAGTGATACACAGAAAAGGAGGGCAGGAGGGAAACAAGAAGAAACCTTGGTTTCCTAATTTTCATGATATTTCTCAGCTACAAGATTCATAGGTCATGTAATATCATTTTTATTTGGGTTTCTATAAAGCCATATCCACCAGAAAGTCATGTGAAAATGAGCTTTTGAGAAACATTATAACAAATGGGCTCTTCTGACATTTATAATCATATTATTTCAGACAGATAAAACATGAGGGTTGGCGTAAAAAGAAGAAAAGACCAACTAAAAGTATTTTTATATACAACTTATTCCTCACGTTCTGGGAAACAAAGATGTCACAACCATGAGAGGATGCTAACCCTAAACATTCTTATAGAAGTGCTGCTTTTTAGAGTGATCCATATCCATCTTTTCAACAGTCTTCTTCTAGAGTTGTCCCAGCATAATTACTTTAGGTTTTCCAGTGCCTTTCAAGGAACCTTAAAAGAGTTTAAGAAGTTTTGAAGATACATGTTAATAACTAATATTAGGACAGTAAATGAGAAGTCACTTCGTTACTTCTTACTTTGGAGAGGTAGTCTGCCTATATTATAATAATTAGGTCTAGATTTGTCTCTATATAAATAACTGTATACAATATAAAGGGTATATATAGATCAGGGGTATCAAGCTTGATTTAATTCAGGACCACATCAGGGTTGTGTCTGATCTTTGGGGGCCATGGTGAACATGGCCATGGTGGGTATGGTCAGCATGATGTCATTGTGTCAGGGGGCACCTGTGATGGCTTGAGTGCTCTGCTAGTGAAAACGGGCTCCTGAGCTCCGTTTTCTGCTGTGATGGCCTCCTGCATCCCCCTGCCAGTGAAAACAGAGCTCAGGACAGCCATGTGCAGACCTTGTCAGCTCCATTTCGCTGAAAGAAGCACTGTGGGTTGGTCCTTCACTATTTCCAGATCTCGGGCCGGATACGGCACCCGAGCCTTGAGTTTGACAACCCTGGTATAGATCCTTTTTGGTTTTTGGAATGATGCATTTTCTCCTTTCAGATGATTAATAATAATTAGCTGTCCCAGGGATACTTGTAAACACCCAACAACTATTTTACTTTCTGAAATCAGCATCCAAGAAGCACCAATAAAATTCTTTTTCATCGCTTCCTCTTCTTGAGAGAGTACTTTTGAAGATATAATTAATTTCATTAAGGACAGATCATATGATCAACAGAAACCCAGATTTGAAAGCAAAATTGTTCCTTTTTTAATCATATTTTTCTTTTAATCAGAATTTTATTATTTTAAAGTTATGTTTCCTCACTCGATCATCATACAACTTAATTCTGTTTGCAAAAAAAAAAATGTTTAAAACTTATATGCTTTGTTTTTCTTTAGTTCAGCCAACAAATTATCTTTGTTATATCATTGAAAAAGAATTATACTCCACTAATGTTTTTATTTTAGTTTTCAGCACATAGTGAATTAAGTGTACTTTAAATTTTAGACAAAATATGTAATTCTGAAGTAAATATATCATTCAAATAACTCATATTTTGTATTTAAAAACCTCTCAATTCTTCCAATACTTGTCTTAGTTTTGTATGAGTCTATGAAGGGTGTCCTTAGAAATTTTGAATTTCCATGTAATCATTGTGAGATGCCAACTGAGTCAGAGATATAAATATATTTCTACAATGAGATTAAAATTACAACAATTGATAGTACTTTAGCAGAAGGCTAAGAAGAGTACTTAAAAGTAAAGATGAAGTTGTTTTCAAATTGTTTATTTCTGTCTGCTTCAGAGTCTGCTTACTATTTCTGTGAGTCACGTTTAAGTAACAATAAGATCTGGCAGCATAATAGAAGATGAAAATACAGATAAAAATGGAAGATAAAGAAGATAATTTCCTTTTTTTTCAAGGTCCCATTATCAAACAATGCTCACATAAGTCTCTTTTGCGCACATGTTCACACCCAAGCATAGCATTTAGTACATTCATGAAATATTTATCTTATGATTCCTATTGGAAAACAATGGTCAGAAAAATTTTTCTAAAGAGGGATGGCAAAGAGAAGAGATGAAAATCAGGACAAGGAATGTCACAGTATGCCTATTTCTCATAAATCATTAAAAGTGGATCCTGTTATTTGCATTAATATAAGTACACATCTAGTCATTCTAGTCTTTCTTTTTCTTTCTTTTTTCCTTCCTTCCTTTCTTTTCTATATTTATTTCCCTCCTTTGGTTCTTCCTTTCTTCCTTTTTTATTAGTTTTTTAAAATCAGAATGGGAAAGTGGAGAATCTGAGATGGCAAAATCATATAATGATACATAATGAAAATGATATTATGCATCATATTTTACCTACTTTTGGTAGGTAATATTTTATGGAAGAGAACTTAATCTTTGAATCCGTATATATTCAAGTTTTCATTGACATAAATGCCACAAGCATCGTGTGCGACTATGATGAAAATTCCAGGGTGTAGTCCAGTTGTGGGATTCAGATTTTTTTTTTACTACCGGTTCTGTGGGCGTGGCTTGGTAGATGTGGCAGGGAAGGATATTGTAAAATCTCCAGTCAGAGGTGGTATTTTCTGGTTCCCTGAACTACTAAAAACTTCTGCTACCAGTTCTCCAGAACTGGTCAGAACCTGCTGAATAGACACTTCTGGTGTAGTCACTGATCAAAGCAGGGACATAGGATAGGAACAATATAATTAAGCAGCTAGGAGAAAATAAATATATTTCCAGCATCTTTATTTTAAATGCTTCAAGCTATCCAAAAAACTTAGTTAGAAAGTAATACTAATGGTTGATAGCTTTATATATATCCTGTATTGTGCATAGGTATGTATTAGGTGTCTTCCTGGGGTGCTTAAGTATAATAAATGAATGAAGACCAGAAGAATCTGTGGAATGAAGGGAGGCGGTCAAAAAAGTAGAGTTGGTAATCCTAATTATACAAATGATAGCACCCTTTTTTTAATATGGGTTGTAAAAAAGAACAAGGCTTCCTAATTGTGCAGTTGCGTTCACTTTGTAGGCCACAGTTTCAAATAAATAATGAAGAAATGGGGGGGGGGACAATTTATGCAATGTTACTTCTATTTCTAAAAACGTTTCACATTATATTCAGTAAGCTGATTTGGGAAAGATTTTTTTTCTCAACAATATTGGTTTAAATCCTACCTAAGAGACACAGAATTGGGACAAAGAGACTTAGATATTATAGTCTGAAAGGAATTACTCTAAAACAAACAAACAAAAAAGGCATCAAATAAATCCCAGATGTTCTGAGGATATGGTTTCAGCATATTTCCCTTAAATGGATGAGGAATGTATTGTCTCATTAAAAATAGATTCACAGCTCCTCTGAGTATTCTTATGGAAAGAAATTATATTTTACTTATCACATCTTGGTATGTTGGCATAATACACTCACACATACACACACATATACACACACACAAAATATGCTAGCTCTCTGTGTTTGTGCATTATTCCACCAGTTGTCCTAGTGATTTAATTCAGCATTTCCTCCCCACTAGAATGCAAGTAAGCAGGAGAGTCAACAAAAATAAGTTAATGGTATAAACAACAGGTTGCTCTTTTACTTCCTGCTACTTTTCTTCAAATAAGTGGAATCATTTGCTGGTAGACACTATCAAATTAACATTATGTTCCCACATTCCCAATTCCCATATTTTGGGAATTATTTTATTTTCTATTCATTGATTGATTGATTGATTCAACTTACATCTCACAGTAAGAGGTCTGGACAACTTACATCATTTAAAAACAACACAACAACCTAATACAAGCAACAGCTGAGGACCTAAATGAGTCTAAACAAATAATAATCACATTATAAGCAATAACCAGCACTCTGATCCTCATGCCTGGAGTGCACCTGTATCTTAAAGAGCCTTCACAAAACTTAACAAGTTTTTTTAATTTTAAATGAGTGTTAAGTCTAACCTCTTTGGAAGCAAGAAGAAGGATAAAAGTGCAAAAAAGATAACCCACAATTTTGAGAAGTCCTAACAAATGTATAGTTTGACAACTGTGGATCTTAATAATGTATGTATCACATCAAATGAAACACCAAACCGAAATAATGCCAAGAAGAATGGGACTTTTTAGCTTCCATGTATTTGGATATAATTTTACCAGGAATCCCAAAGCTGAAGGATAGTCTGGGATATTTTTAAAAAATCCCAAAGAAGATAGTGATAAATCACTTCTGTACTATTGCCAAGAAAACATATGTCGATGTAGGTATGTTATTTGCATGTTTATTGATCATAGGTTTAGGTTGCCTAGCTCCAGATTTTGAAACTAGTAGCTTCAAAATTAAAATACAGGCACCAGAGGTTGGGCTTTATTCAAGAGAGAATTAAAATGTATTCCAAGTCCAGTCTTTTGAAGCAAACATCATGAGGTTGATTCTATCCAAAATCAGCAGTTTTACAAATGGAAGCAGAGGTTATTTTTAAAAAGTGAATGAAATTTCACCCAGGGAAAGCAACTCAGGGACAGCTGTTCATATATTCAAATATTCAGTTAAATGTTTCAGTAATAAGGCAATACTATGTATACATGTAAAAATGAATATCTGGTATGTAAAATATAAGTATCAGTAGTTGAGCTCAACTTGAGAATTTAAATATGATAAGATTATATAATCCCAGATTTCATAATCTAAGAAATTTGAACATTTGGTGTAATATTAACATTATAAAGCTTCCTATACATAGGTTCATACTGCTGACAGATTCCTGCAAAATATGTTAAAACTATGTATTCAAAATGAATGTCTGAAGAACTTGGACAAAATTTAAAGCTTTATCTAGAAGCAGCATACTGGATAGAAACATCATAATGCAATAAAATAATTCTTTAAAAAATGGCCTTGGTGGCTGGATTTATTCATTTACTAATAATGAGCTGTGTCAGCCTATGGGTGAATTTGTCTGCCAGAAAATACCATCAGCCTAACATAAACATGATGCTCTTTCTCAGGTACAAAGTGAGGGAGCCAGGAAACTATAGGCTCTTCATTCTTGCTTTCTGGGCTCACCTTCAGCCCTTTTCAATCTGTATTAGCTGGGTGGAGATACTTTTAAGGGGCTTACCTGCACACCAGTAATTCCCATTTATACCACAAATTACTTTTATGTCATGGTATTAAACATTTATTTTGCATTTTTACCATATGCTCTTAGTTTCACAACAAACAGCGGATTCTTAATTTCTTTTTTCTAAGAGGAGATTTGGGGGAAATACATAATTCTTAAATTCTCATTAGAAAACTGAAGAAATTCTTTGCTCAAGGAAAGACATTTCTCAAAGAAAGAAACACACAAGGTATCTTTCTCAAGAAAAGACATCTCAGATCAGGAAGGTTCACAATATTGGAAAGATGTGCCATGAAAAAACAAAGCAATACTCCTTACAAATTCAAACAAGACACAACTGTAAAATAA